>CAUYUJ010014960.1:176233-190247 GCA_963575745.1 Prorocentrum cordatum
GGCCTTCTCAGGAGGCGTCGGGACTTCTCAGAAGGCCTCGCGCCTTCTGAGAGGTTTGTTTCTATCTTCGGGGAAGGCTTCGAAAACTTCCCAGTGGGCAGGGGGGCTTCTGAGACTTCTGAGAGGGCCCGACCCCTGTCACTTCCCCCCTTGGCTCGCCGCCGAGCCGCGCTGGCAGCTGCGGTGGTGCCCGTGTCAGTGGTCTCCGGGTGTCCCCGTCATCACTCTCCCGTGGCGCGGCCCGGGCTTGGAAGACCGCCTCCTCTGCCGATGCTGGCTTCTCCAGGGCCTCTCCACATCCACGGGTCGGGCGGCCTGCTGAGCTCTGACCCTGGATCCGAGCTCCTTCCAAGCTCCACTGCCTCTGCTCGTCCGTCATGCGGGGACCTGCATCGACTTCTCGGAGGAGTGGGTGGAAGAGGCGGACGGGGCAGAGAAGACGCAGGAGAAGGAGGAGCCGTCGCAAAACGCGTGGCTCCTACAAGATACGTACCGCTGGTGGGGAGCCCGTCGCCACATGCCAACTTCCTCAGAACGACGGGCGCACCGTCACTGGTGCAGGCCGCGTCGCATGGGACGTTTGAGTTCATCTCCTCGCAAGGCGAACTTGCCGCCACAATCGCAATGAATAGCATGGACTCGACCACCTAATGATTCGTCATGGCGTCGACGACACCAAAACGGGGGCCCGAGAGGCCCACGGCGCTCCGGGCGAATGCCTGCTCGGCCATGTCGCAGCGGAGAAAGCCGTACGCAGATCGCATCTCGATCGCCGCGGCGAAGCAGGCAGCACACTGCACAAGCCCCTGCGCCCTACCCAGCACGGCTGGCGGTGACGCGGGCCAGGATATTCAGGAGCACACGGTCGCGCCGATGCAAGTTTCTGGTGTTGTCTACTCGTGTGCATTGTCGCGGCTGTGTGCTCGCGCAGACAGACTATGTACACTGCCCCCGACGCCCTCGAGTCGGTCCCTGTGGGATGGGAGGTCACCAGAGGCCCAGATTGGCAGCGGCTTTGCTCACGACGCGAAGGGGTCCTGGTAAGGAGGAGGAGGAGGAGGAGGACGACGAGGAGGAGCAGGAGGAGGTGGAGGAGGAGAAGGAGGAGGAGAAGGAGGAGGAGGAGGAGCAAAAGGAGGAGGAGGAGGAGGCGTGGGACGGGGGAGGGGGAGCCGCACTGTCGTCGGTGGACATGCGCTGTCGGCCCACGACGCCCTCTCCTGCCCCTGCACTGCTCCGTGTGCCCGCCCCCCCCTTCCCAGCTAGGGTTGGCAGCTAACCCAGACGTCGCTAGGCAGGCGAGAGCGAGCGCGGAGGGGCGCCCGCGTGGCTCCAGGTAAGAACTTGCACAGGCGCGCCGGCTCGACGCCGGCGGGTGTGGAAGCAGTGCTTGGGACGGTTTGGAGGCCGCTGCTGAGGAAGGAGGAAGACGAGGAGGAGGGGGAGAAGGGGAAGGAGGAGGAGCAGGAGGACGATGGGGAGGAGCGGGAGGACGAGGAGGAGGAGGAGGAAGAGGAGGGGAAGGAGCAGGAGGAGGAGGAGAATGAGGAGAATGAGGAGGAGGAGGAGGAGGAGGAGGACAAGGAGGAGGAGGAGGAGGAGGAGGAGGAGGAGGAGGAGGAGGAGGAGGAGGAGGAGGAGGGGGCGGAGCCCTCGCCCACCTCGCGCCCCTCCAGCCAGCCTCCGGAGGCTGCCGGCGTGCCGCCTGGAGCGGCGAGGCCCAAGAGTCGATGCGGTCCGTGTAGAGCACGCAGAACCTGGCCGGAGCCCGCCTCTTTGTGCGGCAGGAGAGCGGCGGCCCCGGATCTTCCACGATAAGTGCGGGCACGGTGTATTGAAGGGGCCCCAGGACATACCAATAAATACACGCAAATAACAAGATCCCCCATATTTCCCAATATTTTTCAAATTGTTGTCTTCCCCCCCACTTCCCATATTTTCCCATATTTTCTGGGGAGTCGACGATTGATTGTGTCTGTGTGTTTTTTCCTCTCCTGATGTATATCCTTACTTATCCACTGCGTCTTGGACTTTCTGGGAATGGGCGCCAACAGGCCGCGGCACAGTGGATATGGATAAAACATCGGACCTCTAGGGGCAACACTGTTTTATCCCATCCATGGCGCGTCTGGTATCGGAAGAAGGGAACCCGAAACTCCAAGACGCAGCGGATGAGGCTAACAATCTTCGGCGATACACGCGCTGCTCCCCGCCCCCGTGCGACAAGAGAACGGCGGCCCCAGACCTTCGACGAAGAACGCGCTGCTCCCGGTCGCGGCCCGTGCTGAGTACGCAGAGGCTGGCCCCACACCCGCCCTTTGCGACAAGAACGCGATGGCCGCAGATCTCCGATGCTACATATATATATACACATATTTATACACTTAGACACACATATATATATACATACATACATACATACATACATACATGTATATCTGTATACATGTGTATGTACGTCTAGATTTGTAAGTCAAGGTATATATATATATATACATGGGTGTAAATATATTTGTGTATATCTATATGTAGGTAGATAGTGTGATCGATCGACAAGGATGCGTTGCTCAGTCACAACGTCCCTTTGTTCCTCGTGATCGGCCGGGCGGGCCCGCTGCCGGGGCCCCGGGGCCATCGGCAGCGAGTCCGATTTGGGATGTCGCTCAGGTGGGGCGGGGTGGGGGCGTAGGCGGAGGAGGAGGCAGAGGCGGAGGAGGCGGAGGCGGAGGAGGCGGAGGAGGCGGAGGAGGCGAAGGAGGCGCTGGACGGCGGCACGACCGTCCTGGAGTCTCGTGAGGTTGCAGACAATGACCGACAGAGACGAGCCAGTGCACAGCATGTGGTGTTACCACCGGGCCTGCCGCACCACCCCCGCCAGAGGGCGTGAGTGGTATACGGGCGACCCCCACGAGGGCCAGGACGCAGTGGCGAAGCTATGCAGAATGGCGGCACTCAACGGTGCTGTACTCGTCCCATCCCTTCTTCCTGCCCATTCCCGATCATCACGGCGAGGCCTTATCAAGGTATGGTCAAACAAAGCCGAGACTATGCGGATGCCTGACCAACGGGACAAAGTTCTTCGACATTCTGCTGCCGCACGGGTGGAAGTAATTGCTCTACGGAGCACCATTGGCAGTACCAATGGTCGTAGCACAACGGTGCGCAATCCTGACGGCCAAGGCGAGACCAGAATCGACTACATTGCGACGTCCTTGCGTACGGGTGACCAGGACTTCGCTACAGCTATCAGTGATACTTCGATGGCATGGGGACCAATTCGTGACCAAAGGATCTTGGACGCATCAGCCCGTGTGGACCGAGTTGTTCCTCAGCGTGCTCCGCCCTAACACATGAAGCCGTGGGACAACCCCCTATGTGATGGTGTTGTAAAGACCTGGCAGATGTGGTCCGAGGCTGAGGCGGAGGCTGGAGGCAATGGCGGACCCACCATACCGCTGATCAGCAGGGTGCCTCAGTACCTAGACAGCCTCATCGACGAGTTGTGGGATATGGATCTAACAATGACAGACAGTTCTCCAACGGAGCTTCTTGGTCAGCTCTCCGACGGGCAACAGTGAATGAGCGAATACTATATCATTACGACCTCTACCCGATCATCGCGCCACCTCGTGGACGGAGTGGCCAGCGCAGTATCCAAAAGATCGCACTACGTACTGACAGCAAAGATAGTCATCATTTGCAGCTTGGGTGCTTGAGTGGTCTCAGTATTACGAGTGGCCAACTTATTGACTTTTCTGCTCTTAGTGACCATGCCCCAGCTGACAAGCCCCAAGCCAGACTCTCATCAGCGGCCGCCGGCTTCAACCTGAACAGCAACGAGCGATGAACGCTGAAGGAGATGGCCAAGCTGAGAGTGCAGCACGAGGACGCCTACCGCTCGTGCGCCAGGGACAACAACGTATTGACGGATATGGAGAACAAGTGCAAGCTGGAGCTGGACTACGACCGTTCCACCAAGCCGTTCGACGTGGAGGGAAAGGCTGCACAGGCCAAGGCGGATGTGAAGGCAGTGGACTACCTCGACCACCCCCTGGGCAAGAAGCCCGACGTGATGATGCTTGCGGTACTCTACCACCTCCATGGGGTGCTGAAGGAGAACGCCGACCGCGTGGGGGCGGTCATGGACGTGGGCGTCGTGGTGGCCGTGCAGGGGGCCATGGAGGCTGGTGGAGCTGCTGGCGCTGTAGCTCCCCAGATGAACTCGCCTCAGGCCATGAGTTGCTTCATGATTAAGTGCATGGATGAAGTGAAGGCGGGCAAAGTTCGTTGGACTTTGACGGCAGGTCGCCATCGGAAGCTGATCGAGTCCGATGGCATGCAGAAACAGGTGATGAAGTGGCAGAGGAAAGTAGGCCTAGTGATCGACGACGGCTATGCCCCCCGCTCCGAGTGCGCCTTTTGTCGTGGATCAGGCGTTCAGGGCAAAGCCAAAGGTATAGGGCAAGAAGAAAAGTGAATGAGTCGCATGATTGGGAGGCTCCCGTTGAGAGCCCCCTGAATTAGTGGCTTGGGCTTTGAGCTACAGTTTTGTTTAGGTGAGAATCACGTTCAGTGCCGTTTAATAGCTCGTCACCAGTCCAACGGTCAGAGGGCCGATGACTGACGTGCGAAGCTGCCCACCAGTGGGTGGGCGCCTCGTGTGTTGCGTCCGTGCACGCACACGCGCGCAGGCCTCCCTGTCGGCAGGCCTTGTGAGGGCTCGCGAGACCTCGTAGATTGGGGTTGCGTTGTCAAAAAAAAGGAGGGGGGGGAGGAGGAGGAGGAGGAGGAGGAGGAGGAGGAGGAGGAGGAGGAGGAGGAGGAGAAGGATGGGGGGGGGGGCGATAAACGGGGTGGAAGAACGGCGCGCCTCTCGGGCCCCAAAGGGTCCGTAAGGCCCCTTGAGGGACCTTAAACGGACCCCTTCAGGGGCCCTCTCCTCTTCGAGGCCCAAAAGGGGCACCACAAAAGGGCCCCCCACAGCGCCCTAAGGGGCTCCTACGGGCACGGCCACCTGTTGGACCCAAAAGGGCACCTCTAGTGGCCCTATAGGACACCTTTTCTGCACCCCCCTCTGCCCCCGCCTGCATCGACGCCCCCTTACGCAACGCCCAACCCGTGGAGAACAGCACGACTCCGGAGGATCAGGAGATCCGGGGCCGCGTACTTTTTGGCAACTGCACCGGGCTTCTGGGGCGCCGGCTGCGGGAGGCAGCCGAGGCGTCAAGCGGGCTGAAGAAACAGACGCCATGCTCTGCCTCTTTGGAGCCCTCGACGGGCCCTGGGGCCATCAACAAACACGACTGGGGATGAAAAACCAAGAGGTCCGATTCACTATTGTTCTAAGAACTGAGACCCCTCCCCCTCCACCAACTATGTGGGCAATGACGGCCTCGACGACGACCTCGCCGACGACGATGACTGTGACGGCCCGGTGAGGGCCCCAGCAGCGACCCCTCCCTCCTCCCCTTCAAGACAACCCCCAAACCTCTCCTGGGCTGCAGTTTGGTGGGGTTCCAACGGGGTTTGGGCGCGCCCCAGGAGGCCTCCCCCCCCCCCCGCAAAACGCCACAGCACCAGGACCCTCGATCCTCCTCCCGCGGTTCTCGTACTTCCCTCTCGGGGGCGGCCAAGCGGGGGGTGTCCAAGAGTGGGGAGGGGGGGGGTGGCGCAAATCATGGCCGGCGGCATGTGCGCGGCCCAGGGCGGGGGCCAGGGACGCATTGAAACGAGAACAGGCTCCATAAAAATCTGGGGAGATACCATGGCCCCCGTCATGATCTCCACCCCCCTTCTAGCCGCCCCCGCCCCTCCGGCCGTGCTCCCCGCCCCTCGCCCCGAGGATGGCTTCGGCAGCTGCATCTTCTCTTCGGGGGGGGGGGGGGGGGGGGGCGGTGGTGCGGCCTCGGCAACTTCTCCTGCGCAGCTGCCCGCTTAACTCCGCAGCCTCCCCCTCCTCCTCTCCTCCTCCTCCTCCTGCTCCTTCTGCTCCTCACTCCTCCTGCTCCTGCACCTGCTCTCCTTCTGCTCCTGCTCCTGCGCCTGCCCTCTCCTGCTACCTGCTCCTGCCTCCCGCTCCGCTCCTCCTCCTCCTCCCCTCGCTCCTCCTCCTCCTCCCCTCCCCCTCCTCCCCCTCCCTCCTCCTCCTCCTCCTCCTCCTCCTCCTCCTCCTCCCTCCTCCTCCTCCTCCTCCCTCCTCCTCCTCCTCCTCCTCCTCCTCCTCCTCCTCCTCCTCCTCCCTCCTCCTCCCTCCTCCTCCTGCCTCTTCCGCCTCCTCATCTCCTCCTCATCCTGCTCCGTCTCGCCTCTCCTCCTCCTCCTCCTCCTAGCTCCTCCTCCTCCTCCTTCCTGCTGCTCCTCCTCCTCCTCCTCCTCCTCAACTCCTTCTCCTCCCGTCTCGGGGGCGTCCAAGAGGGGGACGTCCAAGAGGGCGGGTCGGACATCATGGCTCGAAGGGCGTGCGTGGCCCGGGGGAGGCAAAACACCAGGGCCTATGTCATTGCCCCCGCCAGGATATCCACCCACGTTAGTCATCACCCCCCACTTGAACGTCTCCGATCGTTCCCGTCCTCCCCCTCCCTGTCCTCCGCCCTCTCGCTTCTCTGTGCTCCACTCGGCCCCTCCTCCTCGCCCTCGCCCTCCGGCAGGGCCTCGGCAGCTGCTTCTGCGCCCTCTGCAGCCAGAGCACCCCGTGGAAGTAGGCCGAGTCCGCAGGGCAGCTGCGCGACGAATCCAGCCACGACGCCACCTCGCTTCGCGTACCCTCCTCCTTCACCGACTCCTCCTCCTCCTCCTCCTCCTCCTCCTCCCTCCTCCTCCTCTGCTTCCTCCTTCCTCCTCCCGCCTCCTCCTCCTTCTCCTCCACTCCTCCTCCTCCTCCTCCTCCTCCTCCTCCTCCTCCTCCCTCCCTCCTCCTCCTCCTCCTCCTCCTCCTCCTCCTCCTCCTCCTCCTCCCCTCCTCCTCCTCCTCCTCCTCCTCCTCCTCCTCCTCCTCCTTCCTCCTCCTCCTACCTCCTCCTCCTCTCCTCCTCCTCCTCCCTCCTCCTCCTCCTCCTCCTCCTCCTCCCCTCCTCCTCCTCCTCCTCTCCTCCTCCTCCCTCCTCCTCCTCCTCCTCCTCCTCCTCCTCCTCCTCCTCCTCCTCCTCCTCCTCCTCCTCCTCCTCCTCCTCCTCCATCCTCCTCCTCCTCCTCCTCCTCCTCTCCACCGCCTCCTCCTCCTCCTCCCTCCCTCCTCCTCCTCCTCCTCCCTCCTCCTCTCCCTCCTCCTCCTCCCCTCCCTCCTCCTCCCTCCTCCTCCTCCTCCACCTCCTCCTCCCCCCCCTCCTCCTCCCTATCCTCCTCCGCCTCTCCTGCTCCTCCCCTCCTCCTACCTCCTCCTCCTGCTCCTCTCCTCCGTCTTCCCCTTCTCCTTCTCCTCCTCCTCCTCCTCTCCTCCTCCCCTCCTCCTCCTCCTCCTCCTCCTCCCTCCTCCTCCTCCTCCTCCTCATGCTGCTCCTTCTCCTCCCTCCTTCTCCTCCTCCTCCCCCTCCTCCTCCCTCTCTCCTCATCCGCCTCACCATCTTCCTCACACCCTTCACCACCTCCCCCTCCTCCTTCTCCTCCTCCTGCTCTTCCTCTCCATCATCCGCCACGTCATCGCCCTCAATATTCCTGCTCTTCTTTTACTCATCCATCCCGCATTCCCTACTCCGTCCCCTGCTCTCCCCCTCTTTCTCCTCCTCGTCCTCCCTCCCCTTCCCTCCTCCTCCTTCTTCTCCTCCCCTCCTCCTCCCTCCTTCTCCTCCTCCTCCTGCACCTCCATCCAATCTCCTGCCCTCCATCCGCCTCTCCTCCAATCCTCCTGCTCCTCCTCCTCCTCCGCCCCCTTTCCCGCCTCCTCCTCCTCCTCCTCCTCCTCCTCCCTCCCCTTCCTCCTCCTCCTCCTCCTTCTTCTCCTCCTCCTCCTCCTCCTTCTCCTGATCCTCCTCCTCCTTCTCCTGCCCCCCCCACCCACCCACCCACCCTTTTCACCTCTGCCTCATCCCTCTCCTCTCTAAAACGCCTCCTCCGCCCCACTCCGTTTCTCGTTATCGTCCTCCTCCAACACCCCTCCTTATAAAGCACTCCTCCCTGTCGCACCCCCAGGCGTGTTGGTAGGGCGTGTTGGGTATTTGTTGCCTTAGACTGCTTCATTTTCTGTGATCAGGAACCTGAGACTTGCACCACGTTCACGGATGGAGGGCGGGCGGCTTTCGCAATGTTGTTCTCGTCGTAGCGCCGCACACACTCGTTCTCACACGTTTCATCCAGTTCAAAGATGGAGGGTGGTTCGTTTTCCACATGCGGCTGTCGACCTGGTACCGCACACATTCGCCTTGAAATGTTGCAACTGTTTGACGTATGAAGGGCGGGCGGTTTTCACAGGGTTGCTCTCGCTTTGGCGCCGCTCACATTCGTCTTACAAGTTTGCAACACAGCAATGTCAAGGATGAAGGGCGCTTCTTAATAAACGTGTGGAACTCGCCTTAGCGGCGCGCGCAATCATTGTTGAAATTTTTCAGCCGTTTCAAGAAATCGCTTGGTCCAAGTACCAGGACTTGTGTTCTGGCAGAATTTAGGATAGTCAGGAGGCAGCAGTCATGTTCACTCGGGGTGACCAAGACGAAGGAAGGGTGCGCAGTCACGGTGGAAGATGGTCAGGGCGCAACAGTCACGTTGACTCGCGACGCTGAACGTCCCAGGAATGGTGTTGCGGCACGATGAAAGATTATCAGAGGGTTGCTTGTCTTCCAATGTGCACCTCCCGTTATGAATATGAATGCTTTTCGGGCCCTATGTGTGAAGGGGAAGTTGGAGGGATGGTGCATTGCAACATCGTTGATAACGCGCCTTGGAAGTGTACTAGTCCTCCTCCTCCTCCTCCTCCTCCTCCTCCTCCTCCTCCTCCTCTCGCTCACTCTCCCCCCCCTCCCAGGCCTCCGACGCAGAACTCTGGACCCCATCCAGGGACACCCTCTCCGGCGGCAACTCATGGGAGCCTCCTATGCCATCCTGTCTGCTCCTGCGAATCGTCGCTCATCGACGCTAAATCGACGCTGAATCGACGCATACCGACGCTCTAGCCGACGCTGAGTCGGCGCTGTCTCATCGACCCCCAGACGCCAATCGCCGCTAGTCGGCACTAAAGACAGAGTAGAGCGGATACAGTGCGGGCGCGGCCGCAAGAAACCCCTCGCAAGAAACTCAACCCTGAGAACCAGTGCGCGAGGTGCACCTGAGGGGAAACCTAGAGCACCCTGAACGCAGCAGCTCCTTCAACGGCTGCGGAAAGTCACCGCGCCGCGCGAGGAGCGAAGAAACCCAGGATATCCCGACGAAAAGCATACGGTTTCTTGATGCGCGCCCCCACTGTATGCCAGGCTCCCATGATTCGCCACCGAAGTCCTCTTTTTGGCGGCGAACGCGGGGGGGAGGTGAGAAGGGGCGGCCCTTCTCAGAAGGCTCGGAAGTCTTCCAGCCTTCTGAGAAGTTTTGTGAGCTCCCCCCAATGACGCAAAGCAACTCCTCAGAAGGCCGAAAAGCTTCTGCGAAGTCCCGCCGCCTTCTGAGCAGGCCGTCTCCTTCTCGTTTCCCCCCCCTCGCTCGCCGCCGATCTTTGTCGCCGCGGACGGCTGCTCGACGGCCCCGGAGGCCCTCCCAGTGGCGCCTGCAGATGCCCACGGAGGCGCCCTGAGGAGGGCGAGGCCGCCGCCGTGCTCTCTGGGCGCCTGGATCCTCCGGCAGAGGCCCTCGGCATCGCCGGTCCGCCGCCCAGCCCCCCCCTCTCGTCCTTTCCCTCCTCTTCCCCCCTCCTCTTCTTCCCAATGCATTGGGCGCCAAACGTCTGTGCAGCACCCTGTACGATCGCCACCACGCTGGTGGCGACTGGCCTGTGCACAATTCCAAGAGGTGTGCAGCGTCACCTGAAGCGACCACACAGGACATCCACAAGGCCGTGCCGCCCACGAAAGAGGGCAGACAACCCAACCACTCCCTCGGAGACGGCGAAATCGATGATTGACCTCAACACCTCCAGTTTCGACGACGGCGAGCATCACGGCCTGTAGCTGAGAGGAGACGGAAGGGGGAGAAAGAAGGCCCGACAGGTCCCGTACCCCCGTCGCGTGATGGTCCCCCTGTGCCTCATCGACTCGGCCACTGGGGCAGGAGGGGCCTCGGGGTTTAGCCGACGTCGTCCCCCCTGATCGCAAACCTCGACCGAGACACAGGTCGCCGCCACGGGGGCGGTCAACCTGCCAGGAAGAAAAGAGATGGGGAAGCTACAGGCCGCTCAGCCCCCGAAACATGCGGCACAGCCTCCTAACATACCAATTTGAGCTGGGGGGGCCGCAATGTACGTGATCACCACCACGCTGGTAGTAACCTTGGCCCCCTTCACATGTGGAACGATGCCTGTTGCGATGAACCGCAGGCCCTTCTGGCCGTTGACCCCTGGCTTCTTGCAGGGGGCCGTCACACTCTTGAATTGCTGGGAGGTCGCTGTTCCGCACGCCCGTCACCCGACGACCGCGTCATTGGTCATGTCGATTCAGGTCCAGGGGCGTCTCAAACCTCACAAGCCTGTGGCCCGTCCGTACCGAGAAAGCCTCTGTTCGGCCTCGAGCGCTGGAAAGACAACGGACCCAGGGCACACGGACTTCGACGGGGACCGAGCACGGCACCGCGGGCACCGCCTGGCCCCCGCGGGGCCCACAAGATCATGGCCAAGCTTGGGATACACAGTCTGCAGCACAGGCGCCTTGAAAGGCTTAGCACCTGGCCGTCGTCACCGTGCCCCACGAACTCAAAGAAGCCCCGGCTCTCACGGTGAAATGCGCCACGCCCTCCACCAGAGCTTGCGAGAGCTGCAGCACCTCACGCACAGCGGGCTCCAGCCGACCTCTGCCCGCAGCAAACTTGGCCACCCTCCTCATCCTCCCCCCCATCCTTCCTCTCAGCCTCCTCCCCCCTCCTTCTCATTCCTTCCCCCACTCAACATTCCCCCCACCATCCTCCCCCCATCCTTTCCCTCCCCTCATCCTCCGCACATCCTTCCCCTCCCCCCCCCACCCTCATCCTTCCCCTCCTAAACCTCCCGCCAACCTTCCCGTCATCCTCCTCCCCCCATCCTTCCCCTCCCCCCCTCGTTCGGCAGCGAGCGAGGGGGTGAAACAAGAAGGAGAAGGCCTTCTCAGACGGCAGCGGGACTTCTCAGAAGCCCTCGCGCCTTCGAAAAGTTTGTTCTGTCTTCAGGGAAGGCTCACAAAACTTCTCTGAAGGCGGGGGGGCTTCCGAGCCTTCTGAGAAAGCCTTCTCCTTCCCTCGCTCGCCGCCGACTCATGGGGAAATCCACAGGTGCCGATACATCTGCTCCCCGGACCTCTCCTGGGGCGCGATCTGACCAGGATTTCTAGGCGCATCCAGCGGTGGCGGCGAGAGCCTCCCAGGAGGCCCAAAATTGGGAAAGCGGGCGAAGGGTAGAGGTAAGGGTGCTTTTTCCTCCAGTGACCTCATCCCCCCCCGCCCCCCCAAGCCCCGTCCGCATCGCCGACCCGTCGCCCGAACTCTGCCCAAGGGGTGCTCTCGGGGATCTTCTGACCCGGGTCAATCCAGACCCGGGTCAGCAGGAAGCCGAAAAACTGCAATGCAGGAAAAAAACACTGCAACGCAGGTCTTCGCAAACCCGGGTCTTCCATATGCGCGGCCGCCTCGCGGCCACGAGCGGCTCGCTAACCCGCGTCAGCCAGAGGAGGTCTTCGCAGGATCCTGCAGGATCCGGTGCCCTGGCTGACCCCCGTTTGCATTGACCCCCGTCTCTTGAGCCCCCCGTGCTCCCTGTCCCAGAGTTCCCCAGCGTGTCGCGCCGCAGCGACGAGGAGCCTCTTCGGGGCGGGCCCAGCGCTGTGGCGGCGAGAGGGCCGCCCCGAGGCACAAGCATGGAGAAGGACAGCGCACATGCAGAAACACACATAAAGCCGATCCTGCTCATTCCCATCCACCTCCACCTCCACAACTTCCTTCCCCCCCCCTCCACCTCCACCACCTCCTTCCCCTTCTTCCACCACCTCCTTCACCATCTCCTCCACCTCCACCACCTCCACCTCCACCTCCACCACCTCCTCCCACCACACCTCCTCCTCCTGCTCCTGCTTCTCCACCTCCACCACCTCCTTCCAGCCCACCCCTCATCCTTGCCCCGCCCTTCTTCCGTCTCCTCCTCCTCCTCCTCCTCCTCCTCCTCCTCCTCTGCCCCCTCCCGCTTCCTCTTCCTCCGCCCCGTCGCCTATCCATATATGTCCTCCTCTTCCTCCTCCTCCTCCTCCTCCTCCTCCTCCTCCTCCTCGTCATTCTACTCCTCCTACTCCTCCTCCCCTCCCCCCGCCATCACTCTAATCCTCCCCCCCGCCTCCCCATGCTGCTTCTCCCGATCCCCACCCACCCACCCACACACATCCTCCTCCTATCACCCCCCTATCCCTCCTTATATCTCCCCCTCCCTCCTCCTCTCTCTCTCTCTCGCTTTTTCTCCTCCTCCTCCTCGTCGTCCTCCTCCTCCTCCTCCTCCTCCTCGTCCTCCTCCTCCTCCTCCTCCTCCTCCTCCTCCTCCTCCTCGGGGGGTGGCCGCCCTGGGGTCCAGCATCTCCTGCCACAGCGGCTGCTCCGCCGCCGCGTGGGTCTTCGACCCGAACGCCGTGGCCGTCGCCGCCTTGGATCGAGGATCGAGGAGGATCGAGGATCGAGGATCGATGAGGATCGAGGATCGCGGATCGAGCACTATGCAGGAGGATCATCCAGGAGGGTCAAGACTCGGGGCTCGTCCAGGAGGATCGAGGATCGAGGACTGAAGCTGATCGGCCTCTCTCGCCCTCTCTGCCCTGTGGCCCCCCCCCGCCCATAGGTCGGCGGGCCCAGCCCCGTCGGCCAAAGGCCCCCGGAGCGCGGTGGACGAGAGGTGGCAGGCCACCAGCCCCCACAACCCGCAGGAGGGCCGCGGGACTCCCACTAGCTGCCCGGGGCCGGACGCCCGCGGCCCGCTCGCCCCCGACTCTGGGCTCTGGCGAGGAGGCTCCAAGAGCCTCCTTGCCAGAATCCAGAGCCGTCGTCGTCGTCGTCGTCGCCGTCGTCGTCGTCGTCGTCGCCGTCGTCGTCGTCCGCGTCCTCGTCGTCCTCGGCGTCCTTGTCGTCGTCGTCGTCGTCGTCGTCGTCGTCGTCGTCATCGTCGTCCTCGTCGTCGTCGTCGTCGTTGTCCTGAGTCGACCTCTCTGAGGCCCAGGCCCCCCCCCCGCGTCGCGAGAGCACACCGCAGCGAAAAAACGCCGCTGCCCAACCTGCGTCCCGGGGGTGTCCTGCCCGGCCCCGGGGATCGCCAGAGCACGGCTCGGCCAGAATTAAGTCGGGCGTGTCCCCCCACAGGGGGGCTTTCGACGAAAAATTACAACTACTCAAACAATACCCACACATGGCCACAAAATGCTCCAAAAAATGTCTTCCGACTATCTGTTGGCTATTTTTGAATTTTCCCCCTGTAGACGGACGGGCCCGACTTCAAGCTAGAAGAAGAACAACGCCATGAGCATAAACTTTTGGCGCTCCGCGCGGATTTCGTGGCTCTGCGCTGGACCCCCCTCCTGGCGCGCAGAGCGCGCCAGTGGCGGCGCCGGAGGCGCTGCCAGGGCGGTCCAGCGCCGATCCGAGAATCCGCGCGGGCCCCCGATGCCCAGCCCTGGGATCGTAACAGCACAAATCAGCACGACAAGCAGGTGGGGGGGAAGGGGCCTGCCGAGACCTCTCCGGAGGAGGGGGGGCCCAGTCGGGGGTCCTGCTCCGAGGATGCTGCCTCGGGGTGCTCCGCAAAGGGAATGCGCCTCTCGCGGCGGGCAGGCGGATGGCCGGCAGCAGCCAAGCGAGCGCCTCCTCCTCCTCCTCCTCCTCCTCCTCCTCCTCGCTCCTCCTCCCTCATGCTCCTCCTCCTCCTTCCCCCTCCCCCTCCTCCTCC
>CAUYUJ010014960.1:190347-262847 GCA_963575745.1 Prorocentrum cordatum
CTCCCCCTCCTCCTCCTCCTCCTCCTCCTCCTCCTCCTCCTCCATCCCCTCCTCCTCCGAGAGACAGGCTCCGCAGGCGGCAGGCTGGCGGAGAGGCGATGAGCCCCCCCCCCCTCTCGCAGATGTTGACAGGCTTGGGCTCGGGGAGGACGTGGCCAGGGCCGTCTCGAGGCAGCGCCCACCCTCGACATGCCGCCTGCATGTCCTTATCTCGCGACGTCCGTGCCTCGTGTGGCCTCGCGCGCGTGCTTCTGTTCTCGAGGTGGCCCCCGCTGCTCCCATCGGGGATCTCCTGGCCGGGGTCGATCCAGGCGCGGGTCAGTCAGGCCTTGCAGAGTCCTGCAAGATCCTGCAAGATCCTGCACCCAGGCCCGGGTCGATACGAAGGACCCTGCAAGATCCTGCAGGATCCTGCACCCAAGCCCAGGTCAATGCGACCCTGGCCCTGCTGGGAGAACAAAAAGCCGACACCAGCACCAAGAAAGTATTTGTTTCACGAAATGTCGAATTGCGTTTTGGACCAGCGCGAGCCCGCCCTGGCCCGAGGAATCGCAGAGTGGGCGAGGAGGACGGGGGAAGGGAGACGTCGCGCAGCACGAAGGAGGGAAAGCAGGAAATAACAAGTGCAAGCGAGAAGCGAAACTAGCGGGCGCTCTCGGGAGAAGAGGGAGAGAAGAGGGAAGGCTGCGGCATCCCCCATGGCTGAAGCTTCACTCCCCCCACCGCCGCCCTCCATCACGCCTACCCCCGCCCGCCCGCCCCCCTCTCATTCCCCCCACCCCTCACCCACCCTATGTCCGCCCGCGTCGCATCCCTGACCCTCGTCTGGCCCGACACCAAGGCCCGACGAGTTCGAATCCGCCGCTCTCTGCGAAAGGGGGGCGGTGGCCGCCCGTCGTGGCCTGGGCATAAGACCGTGGCCCCCTCTTGACCCAAGCCCGCAGCCCGTGGCAACCTTCCGAAATCGTCGAGGGGTTCAGCTCGCACATGGGGCCGCCGTTCCAGTGGGGGTCTTGGTGCTGGTGTCGGCTTTTTGATGTTGCAGGGAACAAAAAGCCGGCACCAGCACCAAGACGCCACTGGAAAAGTTCGGAGCGTTTTCCCTGTGGGGGCTGAGCGACCCAACGAAGCCAAGAAAGCTTGAGATGGCTCGCGTTGCTCTCCGACTTTGCAAGCCACGGTGCTTCCATAATAGGGAAACGTCCCATGCAGCTCATGGCGCCCCTGAGGCCCACGGGGCTCCCATGGCCTGCGGGGTTTCCAAGGCTCAGAAACCAGATGTGGCCCTGACGAGTCAGGGAGCCAATGGTGCCCGCGCGGCATGCTGGGCCAGCGCGGCGCGTTGGGCTTATGCGCGCTGCGGCGCACGTTCGGCCCATGAAGCCCTTTGTGGAACTTGTGGGGTTCATGGGGCTGGCTGGGTTCGCACGGCCCGCGGGACTCGCGCGGCCCATGGAAATCCTAACGCTCACTTGGGGAACTGGAGACGGCCCGTTATGTTCCCACGCGCTCAGAGCTGACATTCATCAACTCTGGACACGCGAACCCGAAGACACGGGCGACGGCATTCAACAGAGGCTGTAATGTTTCCTTTTCTAGTGGCTTCTTGGTGTTGGTGTCGGGTTCCTGTGCGCCGCTCTGGCAGACCCCCGTTTGCATTGACCCCGTCTCTTGGAGCCTTTTTTTGTTGTGAATACACTCGGGTAAATTTACTTGCATGGACGGCGGGGGGGGCCTGAGCCTGAAGCACGCTGAAAACAACTGGACGTGCGGACATCGTGCAAGTCGAACGGCACTTGCACGCTCGTCTTCGCTTGAAGAGAGCGAGTGGTGGTGGGTGGGGGTGGGGGGGGGCCATCGCCATGCAAGTAAACCTGCATGTTTCTAGCTAAACAAAAAAAAAAGCTCTTGAGCCCCGATCCGAGACGGCCCAGACTTTCCGGCGCCGGCCTCGCCGAAAGAGAGAGGAGAAGGAGGAGGAGGAGGAGGAGGAGGAGGAAGAGGAGGAGGAGGAGGAGGAGGAGGAGGAGGAGGAGGAGGAGGAGGAGGAGGAGGAGGGCCCGGGCGATGCCGAGGAGAACCCCTTGGCTCGCAGGGAACGGCGAAGAGCACGATGAGGCCGTGGCTCGCGCGCCCCCCCCCCCCCAACAAAACAAAAAGCAGGCCCTCCGCCGCGAGCCCTCCCTGGCGGGCGCCCCCGCGGGAGCAGGGGCCACCCGCGGCGGCACCCTGGCGCCAGATGCATCGGCGGGGCGGCGGGAATCGGGGCGCGCAGACATGGACTAGCGGTCCGTGGACCTGGCGCGCGGTCGCCAAATCCCTGGATCGGGGGAGGTGCCCTCCCCAAAAGGCGGCCGGTGCCGCCTCGTTCGGCGGCGGACATCCGCGATGTCCCATGGAAAGGGGCCCCGTCGCAAATCCACGCTCCCTTGATCCATGGTTGCGATCGCCTGAGCATCGGCGGGGCGGCGGACAGCGGCAAGGAAGACGTCTTGGAGCAAGGGAGCGCCGCGTGGCACCACCGACGCAAGCCCCCACGCGTCCCCGCCCCCTCCCCCATTCGCCTCACTCCTCCGTGCTCCCCGCCCCGCCCCGCCCTCCGCCCTCCCTCCGTCTCCTCTCCTCCCCAGGTCCCCTCCTCTCTTCCCCCCTCCGCCCTGTCCCCCCTCCCCCAGCCCTCCGCCCGCCCGCCCGTCAGTCCCCCTCCCCCCTCCACCCCTCCTCCGCCACTCGAGGCGGGGCATGTGCGAGGACTGGCACCTTCTGGTGTCCAGGCCGCGGGGGGGGGGACTGGCCCCTGAGCCCAGTGCCCGCCACCGCCCAGGAGGCCTACAAGGATGGGGCGGAGCGGAGTGGGGTGGGGGGAGGAGGAGGAGGAGGCTGATGAGGGCGGGAGGAGAGAAGCAGGGGGCGGAGGGGGGGGGGGGAAGGGGGCGAATCACGTGGGCAGGAGGAGAGAAGGAGGGAGGGGGCAAAGGGCGAGGGGAGGCAGGATGCAGTGCGGGTGGGGGAGCGGAGGAGGGAGGAGGGGGCGGAGAGGGGTGGGGGGGGGGGGCAGGCGGGGAGGCCGAGGGAGCGGCCGAGGGAGCAAGCAGGCGGAGCAGGACGTGGGGCCAGGGGGGAGCAGAGCGGGCGCGAGACGGAGGAAAAAGCGGGGATGGGCAGGAGCAGGAGCAGGAGGGCCTGAGCAGGAGGTGCACGGCAGGTGCTGCGAGCCCAGCGTGACGAGAGGGACCGCGCGCAGGAGGAAAAGGGCGGGCAGGGGGAGGGGCCGGAGGCGTAGAACACGGGGCGCTGAGCAAGAAAATAAGGGCGCCAAAACAAGATCCAAGGGGGCGCCGAGCAAAATCCCAGATGGCGGCACAAGAACAACTCCAGGGCGCCGAAGAGGAACACGGGAGCGGAGCAAGGATAAGACCCTGATGAAGGGCATGTTGAGCAGGGACCAACCACCCCGGCATTCCTCAAGGCCTACCACGAGATGCACTCAGAGCCCACGAACGTTCAAATAGCAAAAACACTGCTCTTAGAACATCAACCCGACGTGTTAAAACAAGGCAGTCCCATCCAGGGCTGTTCTAAGAACATTTCGTGCAGACCAGAAAAGGTTATCATTCCATTCTCTGGTTGGCCTACAGGCAAGCCAGAACGCTTCGCCATTGCTTGAGCATGGGAACAAGCAGGATCGGGGGGGGAGAGATGAGCAGGACCTCCTTTGGTGCGAAAACGCAGCCCGCGGCCAACACTGCAACCTCAGTGAAAACCGAGAAAGCTATCCGGTGGTCCTCCTTCAGCACAGGGTCCCGGCGGGGCGGAGTCCAAGGCGCGTTGGTACTACCCAAATACACGAACGCGACTTTGACCCGCCAAGCAAGAGCCCACCAACAAAAAATGAGATTGCGTGCGGCTCCGTGAACCGGCGCCGATTGCCCGTGAACCATGTGCATCTGCATGGGCGGACCTGTCTGGTCAGCATTGCCCAAGAGCGTGCATTCCGCGCGGGGCGAAGCTTCAAAGCGTCCAGAGGAGTAGAAGAGTAGACCATGGGCATCTGCCGGCACAATTTTCTATAGACCCTGAGATCCGACGGTGCAAACAAATTGTAGCATCGCGAAAAATCACCTCCAAAACCCTATAGAATTGATCATTCTGCGGCATGTTCCGGGCCGGAGTGATCTGTGATCGCCCTGGGGACCGAAACCCGACGAAAACGCTGGCGCATGCCCAAATCTGAAGGGGTATTGGACCCCAGAGATCCGATGTCGTGATTTTTTGGATACGGGGTCCCCGGAAGTCTCGACACATTCCCCAGGACCGGGTTTGCATCCTGAGTCGTTTGTTGACGGTCCCGAAGCCCGGTAAGGGCCCCTAAAGGCCGAAAATAGCGACAAATCCTGTCGTGTTTTTTCAATACGTTCGACCTCTGGGACCCCACGCCTCTCGAGCTTTCCTGGCCGTCTCCGGGGCCGGCGGTTCCTCCCGAGGTGTCCTCACTGGCGGCTCAGCAGCCGCGCACCCGCCTCCGAGGCGAGCCCTCGAAGGGCGAGACACCGGCCGCCTGTATCTGCTCAAGGTGCCATACGCCTGGGACCCAGAGCTATGCTACCCCCATCGTGCTCCAGGACCATATCCCCGAAATCATGCCGAGCACGCAAACAAACAATCATTGAAACAATGTCGAAGGAGCATCCCATCAGGTGTCGGTGCTTTCTTGGTTCTCGAGATTCATTCTGGTGATCGAGGCTGAAATTAAGTCGGGCGTGTCCCCCTACAGGGGTATTTCTGGCGAAAAAAAATGAATACTCAAAACATGCCCCCAAATTGTTAGAACAAATACTCAAAAAATAGTCCCCTGACTATTTTTTCTTCTATTTTGGGGTATTTTTGATTTCTCGTCGAAAACCCCCCTGTAGGGGGACACGCCCGACATCAGGCTAAGGTAGGCTGGAGCATCGGGAACCCAGGGGTGGAGGAGTGCCAGATGGGACACGAGGCCCGCGCAGCGGGCTCCACGAGGGTGCCTGCCTGCCGCGGGTGTGCTGCCTGCCGATTGAAAGGCGCAGGCGGGCCGAAGGTGTCCCCCGGCAGGCAGAGAGACTGGCCGTGTGCCGTGCAAGAGCTGAGGGGGACCGACCGTCCCGGCACTTCTATAGCCCCACCACGACATGTTCTTAGAGCCCAAACATTTTCTAAGAACAGAAGCAATGCTGTTAGAACAGAAGCCCGATGCGATGAAACAAAACAGACTCCGCCAGAAATGTTCTAAGAACATTCCGTGGAAACCACAAGAGGTTCTTAGAACAGTGTTTGGTAGGGCTATAGGCGAGCCAGGACGCTTCGCCACTGCTTGAAAGAGGAGGTGGGGGACTGGAACCTTGTGCCCAGAGAGCTGGCGTCGGATGCCCAGGCCGCGGGCGGGTGGCCTCGGGGGGATCATGCCCGCCCAGGAGGCTCACCAGCTGGAGGGCGGAGGCGGGCGAGGGGAGGAGGGGGGAGGGAGGAGGAGGAGGAGGAGGAGGAGGAGGAGGAGGAGGAGGAGGAAGAGGCGGGGAGGAGGAGGAGGGGAGGAGGAGGAGGGAGGAGGAGGAGGAGGGAGGAGGAGGAGGAGGAGGCGGGAGGAGGAGGAGGAGGAGGAGGAAGAGGAGAAGGAGGAGGAGGAGGCGGGAGGGGGAGAAGGAGGAGGGGGGGGGGGGGAGAGAGGAGGAGGCGGGGGGAGGAGGGGGAGGAGGAGGGGGGAGGAGGGAGGGGGAGGAGGAGGAGGATGAGGAGGAGGAGGAGGCGGGAGGAGGAGGAGGAGGGGCAAGAGGATGATGATGATGATGATGAGGAGGAGGAGCGCTCGGACGTCCACTCCACGTGCATTTGACCATGCCACGCGTGCATATTTTCGAAAGGTGCTCCAGCAGGTGCCTGGATGGTCCTCGCCACCCCCCCCCCCCAAGAGGAAAGTGCACACGTCCGAGCGATGCCAAGGAGGGGGGAGGGGGAGGCAGGAGGCATGGGGTGGGGAAGACGGCCGCGCCACGCCACGCCACGGGCGCGTGCAGCCGCAGCCTGTGCGCCCGCCGCCGTGCACGCAAACGGGCGCGGGTCGCGGGTAAATGCACTGTTTCACTGTCGGGGACGCCTGTCCCAGGGAGGCTGGAAAGTTTATACCCTTCCGGTGGCACCGCAGGGGTATAAACTTGCCAGCCGCCCAGAGGCAGGCGCCCCCGACGGCGGAACATTTTATGGTATGCCGTTCTTCGCCCGCTGAGTTTCGAGAGTCGAGGATGTACCTCCGAGCATCGAGGAATCAGGGAACGGGTCCTGGGGGAAGCCTTTGTTCGAGCCCCTGAGGCCCTCCAGGCGCCTCAAAGAGGGTCCCAGCCGTGCCCTTCCGCCGCCGCACGCCTGGGGGCGCGTCGCGGGAGGACGTGCAGGACAGCGAAGATTGAAATTCGAGGATAGAGGTTCGAAGATAGAGGTTCGAGGAAAGAGGTTCGAGGATAGAGGTTCGAGGATCATGGGGCGCTGACATTACCACGTCTGGATTGCACACGAGAGTCTGGTCAGAACGTATCCGTGGAGAGGTCCGAAGTCTGGGTCCAGAGTGGCCGGAGGACCCAGACATCTGGCGGCACAGAGGATGGCGGCGGCTGGCTCTCCGTCATCTCGGCGCTGGCAAGCTGGTTTCCGGCACCGAGACCGTGAGCAGAGCGCCTCATGGTGGAACGCCGGCCCTGAGGAAGGGATCGGGAGGCCTGAGAGGCCCGATAGACGCCTGGACTGGCTGCAGAGAAGCGAAGGATTGTCCAGTTCGGGGTGGGTAGTGGGCAGGAGGTTCTGGTCGGAGCGAACAGAGCGTGGTGCCAAAGACAAGGATCTACTGAGCGGCACCAGAGCTGCGGCCTGCATCGGGGAGACGTAAGACTCGTGTACGGGGGACTCAACGGGGCCATCAAAAACATGACGAGAAACGATCTGAAATTTGGCGCGAACTACCGCTGCATCAATCACACGAAAACTGGACCGTCAAAATCCAGGACGCGCTCGTCAAAAAAACGTCGGCATACCTGAGTTCCGGCTTACTCGAGTCTTACGTCTCCCCGACTGAAAGCGAGCGGGCACAACTCACGAGTGCCCCACAGGTGCGCGCCGCAAGTCAGCAGAGTTCGCAATGCTAGCGCGGCGGGTTGTGCCCCGACCGTGACTCCATCGAAAAGCGCCAAGGCACCGCCGCAACGAGTAGCAACCCACATTCATAAAGCCAGGCGGAAAATAGGGGGGTGCTCGCCGTCCAGGACTCGGGACCCCAGGAAGTGCTCCATGTTGTCGTGGAAGCCCTGGATCTTGGCGGGTGCCAGGGCTACGGCCTTCGAGCTCTTGCGCCTGGCGAACTGGAAGCCGTCCAACGAGCGGCGGAACTCGGTGACGTCCTGCTCCGTCGGCAGGCTGACGAACGCGTACCCGTAGTTCAACATCTTCCCCGTCTTCGTCGGCAGGTAGAAAAAGGTGTACCTGCTGCCGAAGCCGAATTGGGCGATGGCCTCGAGAACCTCATCCTGGTGGCACCGGCTCGGGATGTTCTTGATCATGACGGTGGTGACCCCATCCCACACTGCCTCGAATGCCGCACGGTCTGTCAAACGTCGATCCCCAGACTCCCCAGGGGATACCTCTGGACAGAAATTCAAAGGGCATGCGGCCGTGACGACGAAACCCTCGCGGATACCCCAAAAAGGAGGGACAACAACCAAGGACTCGGACATCCGACGTCGCGAGCAAATGGAACGTCGTGGGACATCCACGTCCAGATCCATACGTATTATCCTCCTGTAATGTTAGCACCGTGGGCCCCCAAACAGTTCGCTTCTTGCGATCTGTGCTGCGCTGTCTATGGTGTGCAATCTATGTCGCGCAATATATGTGGTGAACTTTGCGTGATACAATATATGTTGTGCAATAAATTTCTGTTCGCAGTGAGTTGTCCACTCCACTGCTCGCGCAAACATCCCACCCACCCACCCGCAACTTGGCTAGCAAAATCTCATAAGACCGCGACGGTGGGTACCAAATGGCACTTGGCAACGAAAGCGACGCCGACGACAACAGCGACAACGACGACGACGCCGCCGACAACGACTACGACGACACCGACGACGTCTCCAACGACTTCGACGACGCCGACAACGACGACGACGACGACGACACCGACGACGACGACGCCGACGACGACGACGACAACGACGACGACGACAACGACGACACCAACGACGACGACGTCAACGACGCCGACGACGACGACAACGACGGCGGCGACAACGACGACACCGACGACGACGACGACGACGCCGACGCCGACGACGACGAAGACGACGACGACGTCGCCAACAAAGACGACGACGATGGAGGAGGGAGGACGACGACGGCGACAACAACGATAACGACGACAACGACTAGGGAGGAGGGAGGACGGCGACGACGCAAACGACGAAGAAGGAGGAAGGATGGCGACGCCGACGACGACAACGACGAGATAGGAGGGAAGACGACGACGACAACGACGACGACGACGACGATGACGACGACGACGACGGCGACGGAATAGGAGGGACGACGACGAGACGCCGACGACGGACGACGACGACGAGGGAGGAGGAGGAAGGACGACCACGGCGACAACGACGACAGACACGACCACGACGCCAAAGAGGACAACGACGACGAACACGAGGAAAGACAGAGGACGACGTAGGCGACGACGACGACGACGACGCGGGAGGAGGGAGGACGACGACGACGACGACGCAAGAGCGCGCGCGCACGCTTTTGTTGAAAACCCCTGTTGCGAAGCCTTGGGTTTTTGTAGGTTTTTTGGACACACGATGTTGAAATCCTTCCGAAACTGATGGGTTTTGATGGTTTTCGGCATACGCGCGCGACGACGCGCGCGTCTGCACTTCGTCCCGTTTTTTGCACAAGATTCTCGCGACGGCACACTCGCAAGGGCGTTCGACAGATTTCGACATGCGCGCCCGCGAAGCCCGTTTAATAGCACTTTGTGAAAATCTTGGGAAACCTATGGTTTGCTTGACTACCCTGCACCGCGCCTGACCACCTCCACTGCTCGCGCAAACATCCCACCCACCCACCCGCAACTTGGTCGCAAGACCTCTTAAGACAAGACCGTGACGGTAGGTACCACATGGTACTTGTCCACGACACCGACGCCGACGACGACAGCGACAACGACGACGACGACGACGCCGACGCCGACTGCGACGACACCGCCGACGTCGACGTCGACGAAGACAACGACGACGCCGACGCCGACGACGACGAAGACGACGTCGCCAACGAAGACGACGACGATGGATGAGGGAAGACGGCGACGACGCGAACGACGAAGAAGGAGGAAGGACGGCGACGCCGACGACGACAACGACGAGGGAGGAGGGAATACGACGACAACGACAACAACGACGAAGACGACGACGGCGACGAAATAGGAGGGACGACGACGAGACGCCGACGACGGACGACGACGACGACGACGAGGGAGGATAACGACGAGGGAGGAGTGAAGATGACGACGACGACGACGACGGCGACGAAATAGGAGGGACAACGACGAAACGCCGACGAAGACGACGAGGGAGGAAAGACGACCACGGCGACAACGAGGACGGAAGCGACGACGACGCCAAGACGACGACGACGACGAGGAAAGACAGAAGACGACGACGGCGACGACGACGACGACGAGGAGGGAAGAGGGAGTTTGACGACGACGACGACGCAAGAGCGCGCGCGCACGCTTTTGTAGAAAACCCGTGTTGCGAAGCCTTGGGTTTTTGTAGGTTTTTTGGGCACACGATTTTGAAATCCTTCCGAAACCGATTGGTTTTGAAGGGTTCGGCATACGCGCGCGACGACGCGCGCGTCTGCACTTCGTCCTGTTTTTTGCACAGGATTCTCGCGACGGCACACGCGCAAGGGCGTTCGACAGATTTCGACATGCGTGCGCGCGAAGCCCTTTTGGTAGCATTTTGTGAAAATCTTGAAAAACCTATGGTTTCTTAAGATTTGCACGAGCTCGCGCGGAAGCTTTTTTAGCAAATCACTGTGGCGAAACCCTGTGTTGCACCTTTTTTGGAACTCGATTGCAAAATCCTTCTTGCACCGAAGGTTTTTGAAGGATTTCGGCATGCGCGCGCGACGACGCGCGCGTGCGCACTTTGTCCAATTTGTTTTGCAAGGGGTTTGCGAAAAAGTGCTATGTTAGAACAAGAAATGTCACCGAATAGTGTTTTTTGCCCAAGGGAACCTCAGGGGGGGATACATGATTGACTTATCCGAAAGGGGGACCGATAACTCCTGGGGGGGAGGGGGATCCTGTTCTGCTTTTAGAAAGCGACACCAACGACGTCTCCAACGACTTCGACGACGCCGACAACGACGACGACGACGACGACACCGACGACGACGACGCCGCCGCCGCCGACGACGACGACGATGACGACGACGACAACCACGACGACGACGACGACGACGACACCGACGACAACGACGACGTCAACGACGCCAACGACGCCGACACGACGACGACGAAGACGACGACGACGTTTCCAACGAAGACGACGGCGAGGGAGGAGGGAGGACAACGACGGCGACAGTGAGGACAACGACGAGGGAGGAGGGAGGACGGCGACGATGCAAACGACGAAGAAGAAGGAGGGACGGCGATGCCGACGACGAAGAAGACGAGGGAGGAGGGAAGACGACAACGACGACGACAACGACGACGACGACGACGGCGACGAAATAGGAGGGACAACGACGAGATGCCGACGACGGACGACGACGACGACGAGGGAGGAGGAGGAAGGACGACCACGGCGACAACGACGACGGAAACGACCACGACGCCAAAGAGGACGACGACGACGAACACGAGGAAAGACAGAGGACGACGTAGGCGACGACGACGGCGACGCGGGAGGAGGGAGGACGACGACGACGACGACGACGACGCAAGAGCGCGCGCGCACGCTTTTGTTGAACATCCATGTTGCGAAACCTGTTTTTTTCTTGGTTTTTTGGGCACACGATTTTGAAATCCTTCCGAAACCGACATGTCTTGAAGATTTTCGGCATACGCGCGCGACGATGCGCGCGTCTGCACTTCGTCCCGTTTTTTGCACAGGATTCTCGCGACGGCACACGCGCAAGGGCGTTCGACAGATTTCGACATGCGCGGGCGCGAAGCCCGTTTGGTAGCATTTTGTGAAAATCTTGAAAAACCTATGGTTTTCTTAAGATTTCGCAAGAGCTCGCGCGGAAGCTTTTTAGCAAATCAGTGTTGCGAAACCATTTGTTGTTGTATGTTTTTTGGGGAAACTCGATTGCGAAATCCGTCCGGCACCGAAGGTTTTTGAATGATTTCGGCATGCCCGCGCGACGACGCGCGCGTGTGCACTTCGTCCTTTTTCCCAACCATCCTGTGGTGTTGGGTCCTCGTTTTGAAGAGACGTCGCCCCGCGTTCCTCCTTCCTCCTCCTTCCTCCTCCTCCCCTTCCTCCCCCCTCCTCCCCCTCCCACACCCATTCTGGCACACCCCTCACACGTTTCGTGGCCCCATAGGGAGCTCCACCGAAGGCCCCAGTGGCTGCGCCCGCATGCGGTTCCACCCCCCATTCTGGCACACCCCTCACACGTTTCGTGGCCCCATAGGGAGCTCCACCGAAGGCCCCAGTGGCTGCGCCCGCATGCGGTTCCACCCCCCATTCTGGCACACCCCTCACACGTTTCGTGGCCCCATAGGGAGCTCCACCGAAGGCCCCAGTGGCTGCGCCCGCATGCGGTTCCACCCCCCATTCTGGCACACCCCTCACACGTTTCGTGGCCCCATAGGGAGCTCCACCGAAGGCCCCAGTGGCTGCGCCCGCATGCGGTTCCACCCCCATTCTGGCACACCCCTCACACGTTTCGTGGCCCCATAGGGAGCTCCACCGAAGGCCCCAGTGGCTGCGCCCGCATGCGGTTCCACCCCCCATTCTGGCACACCCCTCACACGTTCGTGGCCCCATAGGGAGCTCCACCGAAGGCCCCAGTGGCTGCGCCCGCATGCGGTTCCACCCCCCATGCACACCCCTCACACGTTTCGTGGCCCCATAGGGAGCTCCACCGAAGGCCCCAGTGGCTGCGCCCGCATGCGGTTCCACCCCCCATTCTGGCACACCCCTCACACGTTTCGTGGCCCCATAGGGAGCTCCACCGAAGGCCCCAGTGGCTGCGCCCGCATGCGGTTCCACCCCCCATTCTGGCACACCCCTCACACGTTTCGTGGCCCCATAGGGAGCTCCACCGAAGGCCCCAGTGGCTGCGCCCGCATGCGGTTCCACCCCCCATTCTGGCACACCCCTCACACGTTTCGTGGCCCCATAGGGAGCTCCACCGAAGGCCCCAGTGGCTGCGCCCGCATGCGGTTCCACCCCCCATTCTGGCACACCCCTCACACGTTTCGTGGCCCCATGCGGTTCCACCCCCATTCTGGCGTTTCGTGGCCCCATAGGGAGCTCCACCGAAGGCCCCAGTGGCTGCGCCCGCATGCGGTTCCACCCCCCATTCTGGCACACCCCTCACACGTTTCGTGGCCCCATAGGGAGCTCCACCGAAGGCCCCAGTGGCTGCGCCCGCATGCGGTTCCACCCCCCATTCTGGCACACCCCTCACACGTTTCGTGGCCCCATAGGGAGCTCCACCGAAGGCCCCAGTGGCTGCGCCCGCATGCGGTTCCACCCCCCATTCTGGCACACCCCTCACACGTTTCGTGGCCCCATAGGGAGCTCCACCGAAGGCCCCAGTGGCTGCGCTCGCATGTTTCCACCCCCCTTTCGGCACGCCCTTCACACGTCTCGTGGCCCCATAGGAGCTCCACCGAACGCCGCAGTGGCTGCGCTCGCATGCGGTTCCACCCCCATTTCGGCACACCCCTCACACGCTTCGTGGCTCCATAGGGAGCTCCACCGAAGGCCCCAGTGGCTGCGCTGGCATGCGGTTCCACACCCCATTCTGGCACACCCCTCGCACGTTTCGTGGCCCCATAGGGGGCCCCACCAAAGGTCCCAGTGGCACTGCCCGCTTGCGTCCGCCACCACCCAGCACAGCCCTTGTTCCCTGCGCTTCACCCACCCAGAACAGCGCTTCGTAGCCCTATAGGGAGCTCCACCAAAGGTCCCAGCGGCACCGCCCGCATGCGTCCGCCACCACCCTGCACAGCCCTTGCTCCCTGCCTGCGTTTCACCCACCCAGTACAGCGCTTCGTGGCCCCATAGGGAGCTCCACCGAAGGTCCCAGTGGCACCGCTCGCATGCGTCCGCCACCACGCAGCACAGCCCTTGCTGACCGCGTCTCACCCCGCGTTCCTCCTTCCTCCTCCTTCCTCCTCCTCCCCTTCCTCCCCCCTCCTCCCCCTCCCACACCCATTCTGGCACACCCCTCACACGTTTCGTGGCCCCATAGGGAGCTCCACCGAAGGTCCCAGTGGCACCGCCCGCATGCGTCCGCCACCACCCAGCACAATTGCGGCATTCACAACTGCATATGGTTGGGTCCTTCGCCAAGCTAATTTTTGCAAGGGATGCGTGAACAAGTGTTATGTTAGAAGAAAAAATGTCACCGCATACTGCTTCACAGGGGAACCTCAGGGGGGGGATACCAGCACCCCTGGGATAGTGTACGTTCATATTTAGGATGGACATGTGGTCAGAACCATGTATGATTTACATATCCAAAATGGGGATTGATAACGCCAGGGGGGTAGATCCTAATCTGTTTTGAGACAAGAGAATTGGTCTTTGCCCGTCTTGAAGCTGTCCTTTCCACCGCTCGTGCAAACATCCCACCCTCCCACCCGCAACTTGGTCGCAAGACCCCTTACGACAAGACCGTGACGGTAGGTACCACATGGCACTTGGCCACGACACCGACGCCGACGACGACAGCGACAACGACGACGACGGCGCCGCCGACACCGACTACGACGACACCGACGACGTCGACGACGACGACGACGACGACGACGACGACGACGACGACGACGACGACGACGGAGGACGACGACGAGGGAGGAGGGAGGACGACGACGGCGACAACGACGACAACGACGACAACGACGAGGGAGGAGGGAGGACGGCGACGACGCGAACGACGAAGAAGGAGGAAGGACGGCGACGCCGACGACGACGACGACGACGAGGGAGGAGGAGGAAGGACGACCACGGCGACAACGACGACGACGACGGACACGACCACGACGCCAAAGAGGACGACGACGACGAACACGAGGAAAGACAGAGGACGACGTAGGCGACGACGACGACGACGCGGGAGGAGGGAGGACGACGACGACGACGACGCCGACGACGCAAGAGCGCGCGAGCACTCTTTTGTTGAAAATCCGTGTTGCGCAACCTTGGTTGTTTCAAAGGTTTTTTGGACATACGATTTTGAAATCCTTCCGAAACCTGTGGGTTTTGAAGGGTTTCGGCATACGCGCGCGACGACGCGCGCGTCTTCACTTCGTCCCATTTGTTGCAAAGGATTCTCGCGACGGCACACGCGCAAGGGCGTTCGACAGATTTCGACATGCGCGCGCGCGAAGCCCGTTTAAGAGCATTTTGTGAAAATCTTGAACAACCGATGGTTTCTTAAGATTTCGCAAGAGCTCGCGCGGAAGCTTTTTTAGCAAATCAGTGTTGCGAAACCCTTTGTTGTTGTGTGATTTTTGTGGAAGGTCGATTGCGAAATCCTTCCAGCACCGACGGTTTTTGAAGGATTTCGGCATGCGCGCGCGACGACGCGCGCGTGCGCACTTCGTCCCGTTTTTGGCAAGGGATTCGCGAAAACATGCTATGTTAGAACAACAAATGTCACCGCATAGTGTTTTTTACAAAGGAACCTCAGGGGGTGGATACCGGCCCCCCTGGGATAGTGTACATTCATATTTAGGATGGGCATGTGGTCAGAATCGTGTACGAATCACATACCCGAAAGGGGGATTGATAACGCCGGGGGGGGATAGATCCTAATCTGTTTGTAGAAAGGAGAATTGCTCTTTGACCGTCTTGAAGCTGTCCTCTCCACTGCTCGTGCAAACATCCCACCCTCCCACCCGCAACTTGGTCGCAAGACCTCTTAAAACAAGACCGTGACGGCAGGTACCACATGGCTCTTGACCACGACACCGACGCCGACGACGACAGCGACAACGACGACGACGACGCCGCCGACACCGACTACGACGACACCGACGACGTCTCCAACGACTTCGACGACGACAACGACGACGACGACACCGACGACGACGACGACGCCGACGCCGACGACGACGACGAGGGAGGAGGGAGGACGACGACGGCGACAACGACGACAACGACGACAACGACGAGGGAGGAGGGTGGACGGCGACGACGCGAACGACGAAGAAGGAGGAAGGACGGCGACGCCGACGACGACAACGACGAGGGAGGAGGGAGGACGACGACGACGACGACAACGACGACGACGACGACGACGACGAAATAGGAGGGACGACGACGAGACGCCGACGACGGACGACGACGACGACGACGACGACGACTAGGGAGGAGGAGGAGGAAGGACGACCACGGCGACAACGACGACGGAAACGACCACGACGCCAACGAGGACGACGACGACGAACACGAGGAAAGACACAAGACGACGTAGGCGACGACGACGACGACGCGGGAGGAGGGAGGACGGCGACGACGACGACGACGACAACGACGACGACGCCGCAAGAGCGCGCGAGCACTCTTTTGTTGAAAATCCGTGTTGCGAAACCTTGGGTTTTTGTAATTTTTTCGGACGCGCGATTTTGACATCCTTCCGAAACCGATGGGTTTTGAAAGATGTCGTCATACGCGCGCGACGACGCGCGCGTCTGCACTTCGTCCCATGGTTTGCAGAGGATTCTCGCGACGGCACACGCGCAAGGGCGTTCGACAGATTTCGACATGCGCGCGCGCGAAGCCCGTTTAAGAGCATTTTGTGAAAATCTTGAACAACCGATGGTTTCTTAAGATTTCGCAAGAGCTCGCGCGGAAGCTTTTTTAGCAAATCAGTGTTGCGAAACCATGTGTTTTGGGCTGTTTTTTGGGGAAGCTCGATTGCGAAATCCTTCCGAAACCAAAGGTTTTTGAATGATTTCGGCATGCGCGCGCGACGACGCGCGCGTGTGCACTTCGCCCAATTTGTTGCAGGGGATTCGCGACACACATGGTTTGTTAGAACAACAAATGTCACCGCATAGTGTTTTTTGCCCAAGGGAACCTCAGGGGGGATAGCGGCCCCCCTGGGATAGTGTAAATTCATAGTTAAGATGGGCATGTGGTCATAATCATACATGATTTACAACCCGAAAGGGGGATTGATAACGCCGGGGGGGGGTAAGGTCTATTCTGTTTTTAGAAAGGAGAATCTACGTGGTGCAACCCAATCTTGACCGTCTTGAAGCTGTCCTCTCCACTGCTCGTGCAAACATCCCGCCCTCCCACCCGCAACTTGGTCGCAAGACATCTTCAGACAAGACCGTGACGGTAGGTACTGCATGGCACTTGGCCACGACACCGATGCCGACGACGACAGCGACATCGACGACGACGGCGCCGCCGACAGCGACTGCGACGACACCGACGACGTCTCCAATGTTTTCGACGACGACAACGACGACGACGACACCGACGACGACGACAACGACGCCGACGACGACGACGAAGACGACGACGACGTCGCCAACGGAGACGACGACGAGGGAGGAGAAAAAACGACGACGGCGACAACGACGACAACGACGATGGAGGAGGGAAGACGGCGACGACGCCAACGACGAAGAAGGAGGAAGGACGGCGACGCCGACGACGACAACGACGAGGGAGGAGGGAAGACGACGACGATGACAACGACGACGAAGACGACGACGACGGCGACGAAATAGGAGGGACGACGACGAGACGCCGACGACGGACGACGACGACGAGGGAGGAGGATAACGACGAGGGAGGAGTGAAGACCACGACGACGACGACGACGACGACGACGGCGACGAAATAGGAGGGACAACGACGAGACGCCGACGAAGACAACGAGGGAGGAAGGACGACCACGGCGACAACGAGGACGGAAACGACGACGACGCCAAGACGACGACAACGACGACGAGGAAAGACAGAAGACGACGACAGCGACGACGACGACGACGACGACGAGGGAGGAGGGAGGACGACGACGACGACGCAAGAGCGCGCGCGCACAATTTTGTTGAAAACCCGTGTTGCGAAACCTGGTGTTTTTGTAGGTTTTTTGGAAGCACGATTTCGAATTCCTTCCGAAACCGACAGTTTTTGAAGGATTTCGGCATACGCCCGCGACGACGCGCGCGTCTGCACTTCGTCCCGTTTTTTGCAAAAGGATTCCCGCGACGGCACACGCGCAAGGGCGTTCGACAGATTTCGACATGCGCGCGCGCGAAGCCCGTTTGGTAGCATTTTGTGAAAATCTAGGAAAACCCATGGTTTTCTTAAGATTTCGCAAGAGCTCGCGCGGAAGTTTTTTTCAGCACATCAGTGTTTCGAAACCATGTGCTTTTATATGTTTTTTGGAAATTCAATTCTGAAATCTCTCTGGAACCGAAGGTTTTGGAAGGATTTCGGCATGCGCGCGCCACGACGCGCGCGTGCGCACTTCGTCCCATTTCTTGCAAGGGATTCGTGGAAAAGTGCTATGTTGGAGCACAAAATGTGTCCGCATAGTGTTTTTTTACAAGGGAACCGCAGGGGGGGGGAACCCGGCTTGGCTGGGATGGTATGAATTCATGTTTAGGATGGACATGTGGTCATAATCGTATGTAATTTACAGCACGCGCGGGGTAACCGATAAGTCCGGGGGGGGTAGGATCTATTAGTCTTTTAGAAAGGAGAATCTATGTGGTGAAAGCTATGATGTGCTATCCATGTTGAGCAGAATATAGTATGTATATGTATATGTATATATGTGTATGGTCAATATGTGTGGTGCGACAGCAAGCAAAGAAAGACAACGCAACGCAAAGCGACGCCAAGCATTGCTAAGCAACCCAGAGCAACGCAAAACAATATAGGACGTGCAGTACGGCGGCGACGGGGCGTCGACGGCGACTAGCCGCCAGATCGACAGACAGGCCCAGACAACGGGCGGCGACGAAGCGGCGGCGGGGCGACGACGACCACATAGCCGCCGTACCAACACGCAGGCCCAGACGACTGGCGGCGAACCCCTCCGTGCAAACACTGCTTGTGGCACATATGTGAGGGTCCAAATGCCAGAAAATTTGCGAAAACGACGGGGTGAAATTGCTCTGGCGAACAGACCAACCCATTCCACGCGCGTGGGAACTCCGCTGATCCACCGCGTGAGTTCCATAAAGCCGAACCTGAGCTTCAGCTCTGCCTGGGAAAGGGGGGCCGCGGGGCTCTGCTGGGGAAGAAGGGGTCCGGGGGGGGGAGGGGGGGCGCCTGTTCTCTCTCGGTTTTCTGGGCGGGTCTGGGACACATAAAAATCTGCCAAAAATCCGACCCCTGGACCCAAAAATCCAAGATGGCCGCCACATCTTTCCCACACGGTTGAAGGCGCACCCAAGATGGCCCAGGATGCCCTTTCAACAGAAACCGAAGAGGCCCAAATCATTGATTTCTACATGCTTTGAAAGATTTGGGCGCTTCATTCTTTTCGGCATTCCGACGGCCCCAGAGGCCCCCAAGATCGCCCCGAAGGCTTCCAAAATTGCCCTTTGACGGCCCCGGGGGCTCCCAAGACGGCCTCAAAGGGTCCAAAGACGGCCCCATAGGCCCCAAAAACGGGCCTCCAAAACGGCCCTGAAGCGCCCACAGAGCGCACCCAGACGGCACACCGAAGCGCCCAATATGACTTCCGACGGCGCCCGACGGGCCAGGAACGCCCTAAGACAGCCAAAACAACTTCCAAGAAAACATCAAGAAGCTCAAAGACCCTCTCAAGAGGCCTCCTCCTACGACGGCCCCAAGAGGGCCCCAAAACGGCCCCAAGAGGGCCCAACAGGGCCCCAAAACGGCTCCAAAACTGCAGGGAAGCAGAATGAGGGATAATTTGATGAACGGTTCATAGCTCTAGCGCAACGCGCTCCAGCGCAACGCGCGCAACGTGCATTCCAAGCAAATGAAAGTGCCGATGACGACGAAATCCTTCTGTGAACGAGACCCAGATTCATTTGAAAATTCACGATATAGGCCCCCTCCTAGACAAAGACGGAAAGCAAGCAACCGAGACAGGGCGAGCCAACCTGGCAGACGAATGTCGAAACATCTCGATAATGACGCCGTTCCAAATGAACAGAACCTTCGATGATGACGACCGCTATGAACGGGAACCCCTTGGTGCAAGATCGCGATAGCGCCGCCTTTCTAGGCACGCACGACAAGCTTTAACAAGAGACAAACCGAGCCGATTTGGGGAGCAAATTTGAATCATTTCTGGAGATTTCCGCTTCTCAGACATACAGAACCACCGATGACGACGACTCCCTGCGATTGGGAAACCATAGGGGAACGTGTTGCGTTTGTGCCGGCCTTCTAAACAAGGCGGGAAACCTGAGACGGTTCGCTGGGCCTGTGGGCGGCTCGCGACGCGCACATCGCGGGCCGAGGAAGGGGTCTTGTAAGGAAGCCGGAGATCCCCTACCAAGTGCGAAAACATGTACGTCAAACGATGTGCTTTCACGTGGACTAACACGGTGCGGAAAAGGGTCTCACACGGGCGCGGAAATAGGGATCCTTTAACTTTTTCGTGCCCCCGAGCAAAACGGCCGCGGGAAAGCGACAAGATTGGACAGGACAAAGGAGACGGGAGCTATTAGCAGGCTGCTGTTAGTGGAAGGACGGGAAGGAGGAGTGAGGAGGAGGGAGGAGAAGGAAACGCGCGGAGCTGCGAACTCAAAACGAGGACCCAACACACGAGACCCAGATCTCAAGGTCCCTCTCTCTCTCCTCCTGGACCCTCCTCCTCTTCCTCTTCCTCCTCCTCCTCCTCCTCCTCCTCCTCCTCCCGTGCCTCTGGATCCGCCGGCCCAATGCCGCTCGATTCACAGGATCCGGGAACCGCGGGCACCTCCCAGGCCCGGTGCGTGGACCTCCCCGGGCAGGGCGTGGAGCGCGGCTCCGCCTCGGTGGACCAGGCGCCGCCACGCTGCGGCTGCTTCGAGGCCGCTCGGAAGGAGCCCGGGTTCAGCAGGAACCTGGCCGGGCCAAGACCCAGATCCCTGACGGCATGACTTGTTCAATGCGGGCGTTTTTCCTCGATTTGGGCCTCCAGGACCTGTTCTCTGAGGAGAACGATCGTGTGTGGAGAAAGGTGTTGGGAGGGTGACGGGGCTCTGAGCAACATCATTCGGGATGCCACGAACGATACCCTCGGCCGACTGCGATTAAGGATGCCCTCATTTATCCCGCTCCCCTCTTCCCCACCCGACAAATATCTTCCTGACGATCGGGCGCCGCCACCAACTGATCCAGACGCCGATCCTGGGCGCAGGGGAAGAGTCCGGACCTCCTGGGCCGCGCACCGAAGACATGCTGTCGGAGGGTGTCTGGTGACGGAAGGAGTGGCCCCAGCGGACACCCGCTGCACCCATCTCGGCCAGGCCCCCGCCGGGCCCCCGATCCGTGCCCGGGCCCCCCTCTTAGGCTCGGCCCTGGCCGATCCTGGGCACAGGGTGGGCCTGGACAGGAGCGGGGCGGGTGCACGGCCCTGGCCCTGGAGGGACAGAAAGGTGCACCGATAGCGCAGACCAGGACTGCGATCAGGACTTCATGGAGAGCCCATCACATCTGGGAAGGATCCAAAGCCCGAGAGGAGTTGATCGTCCCACAGTTGTGTTTTGACCAACCGAAATATAATCGTCGGTGACTCCCCCTCCTCTGGCGATCGAGCAGCAAGGGCTCCCTTGGACGGGTAGCGGTAGTATCGTTGTCCCTTCCTCCACAATGCCCAACAACAAATGTTGTCCCAAGCAGCGGCGGCTCTTGGGCAGGCGGCCTTCCGCCTCAGATGGACACAGGCCGCGGCGGCGCGGATAGCGAGTCCTGTCCAAAATGGACAGGAGCTGCTGTTGGGCATTGTACCCAATCTTTCCGTACCCATTTCTCGGGCGTTGGCAGAACTGGGTTTAGTGGAACCTGGTTTAGTGAGTTGCACCGGGGGGCGACCCCCCCTGCCCCGTTCCGCTAACCGGAACTGCCGTCACCCGAAAAGCACCAGTTACGGCAAACCTGGCTTAGGGAATCCGGCCAATTGAGGGGCCCCAGGGCCCTACCGCTAACCGGGTCCCTTTACCCGGGGTCCTGGCTATACCCGAATTTCGTTCGTGCCGAATGACGCGGCGCCCAAGTCCAGCGCCCGTGCTCCGAGCCGGGAGGCTACCATCTCCTCATTGCCAAGCCTGCGCAGGGGCCCCTGCTGAGAGCCAACGCCAGGACCAGCAGAGGGGGCCGAGAAAGCACGCGTCCCGCCCCGGCCCCGCCCGCTCGAGCGTCGCCCGGCCGGCAGGTCGCGGGGGGAACGAGCGAACGAATGCCATTCTCACTACCTACCAGACCACCCCAACCCAACCCGAAGACCCGAATTTCGGGTTGGGGGGGTACGGGCTTCATATGTGTTTTTCCTATGTTCCCCGACCCCCCCCACTGGAAATGGAGGGCAAATCGGGACCTTCGGGTTGGGTTGGGGTGGTTTGGTGGGCGGTGACATTCCCTGAGATCATGGCGTCTCAACTATTTTCGTGCTGGGCGTGTTCGCCTCTTGTCGGGCCCCGGGGCCCTTACAGAGCGACGCGGCTCGAAACATGACGCAGAAGGACGGGGTCTAGGGCTCTGGGCATAATTTTGACGATGCTGCAATTCTTCCGCTGCGTCGAATCACAAAGTTACAACGAGAACTGCCCCAACGGGTGTATCATTTCTCATCAGGTGGCTTTGGAGCCGTGTGTCCGGTCAAGGGGGGATCACGAAGGCCACACTCGTGGGGAGGCGGGGGAGGTGCGCAGAGTCGCAGAGGGATCTGAAATCTTCGAGGGCTCCAGTGAGCTGCGTCCAGCCGTGATGTCGAGGAGGGCCCCCCGAAGGCTACACGTGTGGATAGGGGGGGAGGTCCGCAGATAGGGCGTGGACTGACACAGCTCAGCGCAAACCCGGCTCAGCCAGTTTAGGAAACATGCGCTCCAATTTTTGTCGGAGCTTCCCCACAGTCCGGCTCAGCCAATAGGTACTGCCACCTCCAGGGCCGCGAGCGGCTCCCTCACCCCGGCTCCGCCAAACAGTCTGGCTCTGCAGGATCCGGCGCTCTGGCCGAGCCCCGCTTGCACAGGATCCCCCTGCATGCCTGCCAGCTGGGCAGAGGACTCGGAAATGTCGAGGTCCTGGCCGCTCCCCATAGTGCGTCCCAGGGGTCCCCGTGGAGGTCGGAGCCTCCAGGGCTCTGCGGAACCGTCCACAGGGCCCATGAGCAGGCCCAGGGCGCCCACCCACCCCGACCCTCCAACCCATAGGAGAGTTCCCCGCCGCAGGCATTACTATGCGTTTGCTGATCCTGTCGCTCGCGCGCGTGCCGCCCGTAGATCACGGGCCAAAAGGTGTAGCACGATCGCGAAGCAGATCCGCAACCCCACTCGAAAAGGGTGAAGGCCGATGCTGCACTACAGTCGGACTCGATTGGACAGGACACGCGAGAGGACACAAGACCCTTCCGAGGGCCACATCGCCATAGGAGTGTAAGAAGGCACGTGTCGCGAGGCACAAGACACAAGGGTACCCTTGAGCTGGCAGGGTCGACCTATAATCCATGCCGACTGTATGCAGCCCCGTATCTCCCCCCAACCTACACGAGGGGAGTTTGCGCAGGAGGACTCGGACCTGGGCAGCGGCACCGAAGGCTCGACCTCTCGGAGCCGGCCCCTGCGAACCACCACCGCCGCCCGGCAGGGGACGGCCCTGAGCCCTGGGATGGTGCACGAGCCCCTCCTGACCTCGACCCAGGAGGCTCTTCAAACACCACCGCGGGACCCAGAATGTTGAGACGAAGCCAGGACGAGGACAACACTTCGCCATTCCGGCGGCGGACCTGGAGGATGTGGCGGGCGCCACGGCCTTCCTCCGAGCGCCCCACGGGACGCGCCGAGACTCTGCGGCGGAGTTGCTTGATCCTCGCCCTGGCCCTGTCCGCAGTGGCCCTGCCCCGGCTGGTGTCTGGTGTGCAGCTGCCTTCTCCGTGGACGCCTGGCCAGCGCCCTCGCCCAGGCACGGCGCCGCGCCGACCCGCCCGCCGCCGCCGCCAGAGGTCCGCGGCACCGCCTCGCGCCCCTGGCACGGCGCCCCGATCATCGCGGCTCTGCGCCTGCTCGGGCGCTACAGGAAGGGAGCGCCCCGCCAGGAGCCCGGGCCTCGAGAGCAGACGGCTGCGCTTTGATGCTCCGCTGCCTTTTGCGGGCATCTGGCTTCCCCTGGAGACTCTGGCCGGAGCGCTCCCCGGGCCCAGGCGTAAGCCCCTCCGACCGCCCAGACGTGCCTCGAAATTCGGCAGGGGTCCGGGTCCTCCCTTCAAGGTCGATGCCCGAACCAGGGCATGTCTGGCAATCTCTACCGGCCAGGATTGGGAGGCGGAACCGGCGGTGGCCACAAGGGCGCCCAACGAGGCCACGAAATTGGGAAACGAAACAGACCACGGGCTTCCTGCCCTTGGGAGCACGAGGGTTGGCCAGAAAGGCATGCCCGGCGACGAAGACAACAGGGCCGAGCAAGACCTCATTGGCGCCACGTCTGTCCAGATGGACATCACGCTCACTCACCGACGAGGAGGGGAGGCCGCCGTCGTCGTCGTCGTCGTCGTCGTCGTCGTCGTCGTCGTCGCCGTCAGCGTTGTCGTCAGCGACAGCACCGAATTGTCCAGTGTGGCCTGCAAAGACATGGCTCACCGGCAGGGGTTCGCAGTTCAGCGCAGAGGAGCAACAGCCGAAGAGGTCGAGTGTGGAATCCGTGCAGAGATCCGCAGTCGCCTTGTCTGGGCGGGCGTTTTCTCAGTTCCCGACCGCAATGGGTAACCAAAAAAAGACCCCAAACCCTTTGGGAGGGGCCCTAAGTTAGGAGGGCCAAAAACATTAGGGATAGTGGGTCTTTTCTGCAGGAAGTATGGCACCACACCACCCAGATGTGTTATCCCAACTGCCAAGACGGGGACCTCACTGAGGCTACGTCTTCAGTGTGTCATTAGGGTTAGCGGTTCTTCTCTTCTCGATGACGCAAGGCACGGGGGACGGGATCCTGTGGCCCCCCCGCACGCACCCTGAAGCAATGCCCCCCTGGACCCGAACTATACAAATGCACCTCACAATCACGGATAAGAGTCGCAGGTGGGTCATGACCGAGTCGCCGGTGGGTCGAAGGCTGGGTCACAGGTTGATTACGATGGGTCGCGGCTGGGTTCTGGGTGGGTCATGGGTGGTCGCGCGTGGGTCGTGGCTGGGTCGCGGGGTGGGTCGCGGGTGGGTCGCGGGCGGTTCGCGCGCTGGGTCGCGGGGTGAGTAGTCGCGGGCGGGTCGCGGCCGGGTCGCAGGGTGGGTCGCGGGTGGGCCGTGGGTGGGTCGCGGGTTGGTCGCGGCGTGGGTCGCGGGTGAGTCGCGGGTGGGTCGCGAGCTGGGTCGCGGGCGGGACGACGACAAAAACAAACAGCAAACAACAAACAACAAACAACAACATAGACAACAAACAACAAACAACATGCACCAAGCACAACAACACCAGCAGCAACAACAACACCAACAACAACCACAACGACAACAACAACAACAACAGCAACAACAACTACTGATACTACAGCACAACAAAAACACCAACACATCCACCACCAACAACAACAGCAGCAACACCATCAACAGTATCACCAACAACAACACTCATGATAATACTGATCGTTCTTATCTGCTCGCGTGCCCTTCGGCACGCATGTCCCAAGCACTCGGTACCCGCCCTCTTCGTCTTCGATCGTGCCCCTTTGGGGGGAGATCTTTTTTACCTGCCACGTGTATTTCGTGCAGTCCCGAGGGCAGGGAAAGAGAGGACGGATGGAAGGAAGGGACAAGGGGGAGGGAGGAGGATGAGCACGAGAGAGATTAGCAGGAGGAAAGTTAGGAGCAGAAAACGCGCGGCAGGACCAGACGGGCAGATCGGGTGGGTAGACCCTAACAAGCGGGTCGGGAAGGCGGGCCCAGGCGGCCAGGTCGAGCAGGCGGGTTGCTGAAGCGTGCGTCCTGCATAAACCGCCAGGAAGTCTCGAGAGACAGCGCGATTCCCAAATAAATCGTGAACAAATCCAGAGCGAGAGAGTGATTTCTGATTGTCGAGGGCGCGGAATCTGAATAGATTGACAGGAAGTCCAACGCGAGAGCGCGACTTCTGCATACATTGTGAAGACGTCCCGCAAGAGAACGCGAATTGGGAATATATTGTGAGGACGTATAACGCGGGAGCCGTTGTTGCTGTTGTTGTAGTTGTAGACCGGGGGCCAGGGGACCAGCCTGTTGACACCACGCTTTCCCTTGGGTGCGAGCCCCAGGAGAAACACTTGAACTGAACAACGCAATGGTCACCAGAGGGGATCAACAACAGATCTTGTTCAGAAAGAGGAATTCAATAACAACAACAGCAGTAGCAACAACACCAGCATCACCAACACCACCAACAACAACAATGACAACACCAATTCCAACAACAAAATTCCAAACCGCGGAAGCCCACTTCAGTCACGCACCCAGGGACAGTGAATAGGGTTGTGGATGCCATGACAATGGACAAACTCACAGTCCTGTCATCGAATTGAAAAGGTGTTTAAACTGTCGGAAAACGTAGGGGACATGTGAAACATATATATATATATATATATGAACATGTTACAACACAATGTTAACACATGTCCTAGACATCTGGAAACTATTTGGCTACATGCTTCCTCTCCATGGATCATCCTCCACTATAATAGGGGAATGAAACATTACAAAAACATGAACAACTCTGAATTCCGCGCGGCTTTCTCGGGTCCAACGCCGATCCGGGAAATCCGCGCGCACCTCCGTTTTTTGTTGTTCATGCAGTTTTGCGTTCCCATATTCACTGTCCCTGGGTGCGTGACTGAAGTAGGCTTCCGAGGTTCGGAATTTTGTTGGTGGACTTGCTGTTGTCTTTGAATGTGACCTACTAAACAATAACTATTGTTGGACCCCTTACAAGCGCCCTGGCGCTGTCGCCGAGGCGCCGGCTGCATTTGCATTGAAAATGAAGCTCGCGCTCGAGCGGTTTGGGGGACCGCCAAAACGGGCCCCCCAACAACAACAACGCTACCGCTCGAGACATCCCCTTTTTTTACTCAAGGCTGGTGTTCTTGCTCGCCGCCGAAAGCCGTCGTCCTGACAAAACCAGCGCTCCCGCTCGAGACTTCCTCCCATTCGAAGCTCCCGGCGGCGCCCCCAGCAAAAACAAAGCTCCCGCTCGATGCTTGCTCATTTCTTACTCAAGGCGGTGTTCCTCCTCGCCGCCGAAAGCCGTCTCCCCGACAAAACCAGCGCTCCCGCCCGAGAAGTCCTTCGGTTTTACGCTGGACTGGCGCCCTACTCTCTTTTGAATTGGCGCCGCTTCCAACAAGAACAACGCTCCCGCTCGAGGCTTCCTCCCTTTTTCCTGAAGACGGTGCTGTTCCTCGCCGCCGACAGCCCCCGTCCCGACAAAACCACGGTTCCCGCTCGATGATTGCTCTTTTTTTGCTCAAGGCGGTGTACCTCCTCGCCGCTGGAAACCGCCGCCCCGACAAAACCAGCGTTCCCGCCCGAGACCTTCTTCGGTTTTCCCACAGCCACCAGGTTTTACGTTGGGCTGGCGGCCTGCTCTCTTTTGAATCGGCGCCGCTCCCAGCAAGAACTTCGCTCCCGCTCGAGATTCCCTCTCCTTGTCCTCGGGAAGATACTGGTCCTCGCCGCCGACAGCCCCCGTCCCGACAAAACCACGGCTCCCGCTCGATGCTTCCTCCTTCCTCACTCAAGGCGGTGTTCCTCCTCGCCGCCGAAAACCGCCGCCCCGACAAAACCAGCGCCCCCGCCCGAAACAATTGTTGTTTTGTTTTGCGCTGGACTGGCGCCCCACTCTCTTCAGCACTGGCGCCGCTTTCGGCAACAGCAGCGGCCCTGCTCGAGACTTCCTCCCTCTCTGTTCTGGGCCAGGTCCTTGCCTCACCGCCGACGGCCCCCATCCCCACCAAGGCAATCATGTCGTTCGAGACTTCGTTGTGCTTGACCATTCGCTGGGGTTCCACTGGCGGTCTCGCATCGCCGCAGCAAGGCGCGGGCATATGATTTCGAGGCGGGATATGCTGAAATTCCTCGGAGGAGGTGCTTGCAAGACCTCATTGGGCGGGAGATCTGGGAATGGGAATCACGGACCCCGCTATGAAACTAGAGTCCCCGATGATGTGGATGGTTGTCATGATGGTCGCATGCTTCGTGTGGAAACATCGCGCATGAGGGTAAAATGATTGTTGTTGATTTTTTTGTTCGAGTGGCCGGCCGGGATAACGTCACCACACAAAAAAATATCACGTTTAGCCGCGAGGGCCGGTTCCTATCGAGACTATTTCTGCTTCACGCTTGGGCGCTTGTGCGCTTGGAGCGGAAAGGCCAGAACCACCATCGCAACGCGAAGGCCGGTTGCACTTGAAAGCCGTTTTGCTCACTGGGAAGCCGTTTCTGAAAATGCTTGCTGTTGCTGCTGCCCCCCTAGTGAATGAGCGCTCGCCCCCCTCGCTCCGAAGTAGGAGGAGGAGGAGGATGAGGAGGAGGAGGAGGGAGGAGGAGGAGGAGGAGGAGGAGGAGGAGGAGGAGGAGGGGGAGAGGGAGGAGGAGGGGGAGGGGGAGGAGAAGGAGGAGGAGGAGGAGGAGGAGGAGGAGGAGCAGGAGGAGGACTTGGGCCCGGCGACGGGCCGCTCTCCGGCGGCGCTCCCTCTCCGGCGCCGCCCCTGGCCGCTCCGAGGGCTCCGCGCGGACCTCTCTGGGGGCGCGCAAACATGGATTAGCGTTCGGTCGGGCATGTCTCCCTTCAGGGGGATTTGGACGAATGATAAAGATTACTCAAACATTATCTTCTAACAAGAAAAGATTCAACAGATCGTCCCCAGGCTACTTTGTGACTCTTTTTGGATACTCCTCCTGTAGAGGACCACGCCCGACTTCATATTAGCGATCCATTGATTTGGCGCGCGGTCGCCACATCCATTCATCGGGGGAGGTACCCTCCCCAAAATGCGGCCAGTGCCGCCTCGTTCGGCGGCGGAAAGCCGCGATTTCCCATGGAAGCGGAACCCGTCGCTAATCCACGCGCCCTTGATCCATGTTTGCGATCGCCTGAATGTGGTTGCTTCTTCTTCCATACTCCCCCGATCTTCCCTCTCCCCGCGGCCCCCAGGCGAAGGGGCGGTGTTGCATGCGGGCCGCAGGTGATTCCCCGGTCGGCCCCCGCCCACAACCCAGCGGCCCCAGCGGGGCTGTGGTCGGGCTCCGTCCTCGAGGCGAGCGACACAGGTGCAGCACTTTTTCACGGCAGCCTCGTCGTCAAGATCTGCGCTGGACTCCCCTCCCTGGCCAGGGAGCGGCGCCGGAGGCGCTGCCAGGGGGGGCCAGCGCCGATCCAAGAAATTTGCGCGGACCGACGACTGTTTATGAGTACAGTGGAGGCCTGTCCAGAAGAAATCTTCCACAAGAAACCCCAAGCAGACCCCAGGACGTCCACTGAGTTTTTGGTGTGGGGACGTCACGCCTCCCATGGCAAAACCATGGAAACCAAAGAAACCCAAGGCACACTGGAGGCGAACAGGGAATTTCTTGGCAAGGATCTCCACAATAGGGCCGAGGCCTCGAAGGCGCCTCCTGCCCTCCTGGGGGGGGCTCTGGAGGCCACCTCCTCCAACCTCCGCCTCCGAGGAGGAGGAGGAGGGGGAGGAAAAAGTGGAGGAGGACGAGGAGGAAAGGAGGGAGGAAGGAGAGGAGGAGGAGAAGGAGGAGGAGGAGGAGGAGGAGAACGTGGAGGAGGCGGAGGAGGAGGAGGAGGAGGACGACCGAGGAGAGGAGGTGAGGGAGGAGGGGGAAGAGGAGAGGAGAGGATGAGGATGGAGGAGGAGGGGTAAGGAGAGGAGACGGAGGAGGCAGTAAGGAGAGGAGGAGAACGTGGAGGAGGCGGAGGAGGAAGGAGGAGGAGGAGGAGGACGACGAGGAGGAGGTGGAGGAGGAGGAGGAAGAGGAAGGAGGAGGAAGGGGAGGAGGAGAGGAGGAGGAGGAGGAGGAGGAGGAAAAGGCGGAGGAGGAGGAGGAGAGAGGAGGAGGCAGGAGGAGAGGAGGAGGAGGTAATTGGAGGAGGGAGAGGAGGAGGAGGAGGAGGAGAAGGGAAGGAGGGAGGAGGAGGAGGAGGAGGAGGAGGAGGAGGAGGAGGGAGAAGGAGGATGCCGAGCAGGAGGAGAGGAAAGGGGAGAGGGAGAGGAAAAAAGGGGAGGAGGAGGAAACAAAAAAAGAGAAAAAAAAAAAAAATAAAAAGGGCAAAAAAAAGAAAGGCAAAAAGGTAAGATGAGGGGCCGCTTCTTTTCTCATGGTGATCCCATCTTTCCCTTGACCCTGGCGGCCCTCGCTGCCCCCCTGGCGAAGCACCCGGGGCGGCGGCCGTGGACGCCGACGACATGGCAAGCGGCGAGGACAGCACCGGCGCCTGCCGCTCCCCCCTCTGGGGCAGTGCGCCCTCTTTCATTATTTCTCGCATGCTTCCTTCTTCTCCTCCTCCTCCTTCTCCTCCTCCTCCTCCTCCTCCTCGTTCTCCTCTTCCTCCTCCTCCTCCACCTCATCCTTCTCCGCTCCTCCTCCTCCTCCTCCTCCTCCTCCTCCTCGTTCTTGTCTTGGTCGTCCAATATTGCCCTGCTTCCCGCGCCGTCCTCACGTGTGCTGCCGATGTGCCCACAGCGCACAGGTGCAGTGCCCACTGGGAGCCGAGCGCCAGGGCCCCCGGCGTGCAGCCTGGGCCTGGGCGGTGCATCTCACCACGCGCCGGTGGTTGATGTGCTCATGCTGCCTCCCACTGTTCCCCCCGCCCCCCCCCCCGCCTCCTCCCAAACTTACTGGCTCACTGACAAGCCATACACCAGGCGGTGCGTGGGCATGAGCGCCAGCTAATACAATACGTATAGCTGCACGTTGAGAAGAGGACCACCTTGGTTCCAGAAGAAGCCGCGGTCTTCGAGCCGCTCCTGACACCCTGACAGCTAGGTCGTTGGACGTATTCGTCGACGCCAGGAATCGAGGAGCAAACACTGATATTAACATCAAAAGCTCGGAGGTCCGCGCGGATTTCTGGGATCGGCGCTGGTACACCCTCCCTGGGCGCGGAGCGCGCCAGGGGCGACGCTGGAGGGGCGCTTCGGCGCCGATCCGAAGAATTTCACGCGGACCGCTGAGTGTTTCTGTTTTTTGATTGTTGTTCTCCTGAGGAGAAGGGGGAGGAGAAGGAGGAGGAGAAGGAGGAGGAGGAGGAGGAAGAGGAGGAGGAGGAGGAGGAAGGGGAGAAGGAGGAAGGAGGAATGGAGGAGGAAGGAAGAGGAGAGGAGGAGACGAGGAGGAGGAGGAGGAGGAGGAAGATGGGGGGGGAGAAGGAGGAGGAAGAGGAGACGACGAGGAGGACCAGGAGGAGGAGGTGGAGGAGGAGGAGGAGGCGGGGGGGGGAGGAGGAGGAGGAGCAGGAGGAGGAGGAGGAGGCGGGCGGGGGGGGGGGTGTAGGGAGGAGGAGAAGGAAGGAGGAGGAGGAGGAGGAAGAGGGGAGGAGGAGGAGGAGGAGGTTGATGACGTTTCTTGCAACTCGAACGACATGGCCGGGAACTCCAAGGACAATTTCCTGCTGATGGGCTTGCGGCTCGTTTCTTGCAACTCGAACGACATGGCCGGGAACTCCAAGGACAATTTCCTGCTGATGGGCTTGCGGCTCCGGGCGGCTGGGCCTGAGCACGCCTGTCTCTACGCGGCGCGCAAGATGGATCGGGAAGATGGCCCTCTCCCCTCTCGCGGGCCCCCTTTCCCCTCATCTTGCTCCTCCTCCCGTCGCGCGCTGTCCCTCCTCCCCCCTTCCTCCTTCCCTCCTCCCATCCTCCTCCTCCTCCTCCTCCTCCTCCTACTTCCTCCTCTTCCTCCTCATCTCTCCTCTCCTCCTCCTCCTCCTCCTCCATCCACCCCCTCTCCTCCTCCTCCTCCTCCTCCTCCTCCACCCTACCTCCTCTCCCTCTCCTCCTCCTCCTCCCTCCTCCTCCTCTCCCTCCTCCTCCTCCTCCTCCCTCATTTCCCTCCTACTCCTCCTCCCCATCCTCCTCCTCCTCCTCCTCCTCCTCTCCTCCTCTCCTCCTCCTCCTCCTTCTCTCTCCCTCCTCCCTCCTCTCCTCCTCTCCTCCTCCTCCTCCTCCTCCTTCCTCCTTCTCCTCCTCCCTCCTCCTACTCCTCCCTCCTCCTCCCTCCTCCTCCCTCCCTCCCTTCCCCTCCTCCCCCTCCTCCCCCTCATTCCTCCTCTCCTCCTCACCTCCTCCTTCCTCCAACTCTCTTCCTCCTCTTCCTCCTCCTCCTCCTCCTCCTCCTCTCCTCCTCCTCCTCCTCCTCCTCCTCCTTCTCCTCCTCATCCTTCTCCTCCTCGTCCTCCCCCACGACTGGACGCGGCTGAAGGGACGAGCCCGTCAGCTGTCAGGAGGCAGCCCCTGGGGGGTCGCCGTCAGACCGATGGAAGGAAGGAGCTATGAGCCCGACGAGGGGGCCAGCGCGCTGGATGGAGCCCAGAATGAATTCGGGCGACCCATAAGGGGGTCCAACTGAAAGGGGGTGGGTTAATAGATTTGGGGCAATTGTATTGCAAGTGTATTGCACCGGATAGTTGTACGGTGAGAGCATTGAATGAAGAACCATTGGATAAGGAAGCCAGGGCCTGAAGCCGGTGGGATTCCAATCGTGGAGTGACTATTGATATTACCACCGCCCACACCCGATAAAGAATCCTCCAGGGTCTGACGCCTCCTGGGCACATTCCTTAACCAACGCCCCACCGTATGGCATTGTATTGCAATTATGTTTTACACGCAAAAATTCAGCAATATATCTGCGCCCTGGACTGCGTACTGCACGCAAAAATGAGCAACAATTCAGCAATACATTGCAATTCACAATGTATTGCAACCCCACAAATCTATTTGGCAAAATCTATCACACCACCCCCTGGTCGCTGGACCCCCTGTTGGGTCGACCCGGATGAAGCGGGGACGAAGCAGGATGGAGCGAGATGAAGCCAGACTAGGCCAGCTCCCCACCAGGAGTATACCAGCGCCGGGTCTGCAGTCAGCCTCCTGCAGGAGCTGCATCCTGCAGAAGACCGACCCCGAGCACCGGCCCGGGGAACCGGGTCTGGGCGGACTCTGCAGCGGGGGGGGTCCTTCACGAGAAGGTCTTGGCAGCTTCTCCGGGAGGGGATACCGGCCACGCAGCGGTGGCCCGCCGGAAGGCCCGGGAAAGGCGGCGCGGGAGGGCCTCTGCAAGGCGGCCTGCCTTCCCGGGGAGGGCTGCCCTGCCTTGCCCGAAAGAGGCCCCCCACACCCGGGTGGCGCGCCGCGGACTCCGGCCGGGGGCAGCAGGGACACAGGCGGGAGGAGCAGGAGCGGCAGGGAGAGGGTGCACCAGGGGGGGGGGCGCCCATCGTTTCCCTCCTGGCCCTCCTCTGCCCCCGCGCTCCGCTCGCCTTTCCTGATCCCGCCCTGTGGCTCTTCCTGCGCCGTCGCGGGGCAGTCGCTCTGGATGAGCCGCTCCAGAGCTCGTCGCGGCCATTCGTGAGCCTCCTCGGAGTCTACCCATAGCCCCTTTGGCCATGTCGGAACCACTTCGGGCTCTCGCGGGGCCGTCTCGGAACTTCATCTGGGCACGTTGTGTTTGCTGTTCGCGTTGCAGGATCGTAACTATCTCATGGGTAGCATGTTTGGGCCGTCGTGGGCTCGTTCGGAAGGCCTCATCGGCCCTCATGGAGCGGTGCTGGCCAATGTTGTGCCACGCTGGGCACCCCTGACGGCTATTCTGAATGTGTGATCGGCACCTCGCTCTGTCCTTCGAAGCAGCCGTGTGACAGTTGGGGCAGAAAGTGGAAGGGGTAACGTCGGGGGGCGGGGATGGGGATGGGGACGATGATGGAGGAGTACGAGTACGAGTAGAAGTATGGGCATGACCATGCGCCAGAGTGAATGAATTCCTACACTACGTGACATATTACACAAGAGGCAAGAGGCACGACTACAGTCAAAAACCCTAATAAGGACGCGCGGTAAGGACGCAAGACCCTTGGAAGCCGAAGTTGGGATTCTTGGGGCGGCGGACGACGAACACCTCAAGGACGCAAGAGCAAGGAAGAGCGGACGCAGGGGTACCCTGAGCAAAGTCGCGCGTCCTTATAAGGGTTGTTGACTGTACATACGACCACGGCTATGCTTTTTGTGCTGCGCTTAAGCTCTTAGGCCACCAGCCGCGAGCATCTCAGTGGATATACTCCGCTCGAGCGACTGTGACTCGTTGGATGCACATCTTGCCTACCTCACGCAGAACAGAGGAGGCAACGAAACCACACGACTTGCAACACCATTGTTTACGTGGTGTGGTACTGCGTTGCGCGAAACTGATACCCACCCGCTGTGTGCAAATATGCCTGGGGGGGTACATGGAAGGATTCCGTCCGGATTGACAGTCAGGCAACATTCATATTGACGTCGTTTGGCCCTCCACAACAAGCGCACACCCTCCCAGCGTCATCGAGACGATGGGAGGTAGACGAAGGGGAGTGAGATGCAGCAGACGGCGAAGGAAGACCAAGGAGGGATGATGCTTTCTGACCAGGGCATGCAGCAGCTTCCGCTCCCATGGCATCCAACGTCGACCGAAGAAGCCTGAGCCCGACCAGTCTGGCCCTGCTTTCATGGAGGAGCACCTTTTGCCGCACTTTCAGTGGCAGGCGCGTCTCTTCGGCAGCTGCACCAGCAATGCCATCCACGACCAATTTGTCAGTGCTGACCCACCTCGGCGCCGCACCAGCTGCGATGTGCGACGCCTCAAGATGGAAATGAGCAGAAGCACCGTCACCGCTATCCGACGCTGCAACTGCCTTGCCTGCGCGAACAAGCGACAGACGATTTTGAACCAAGCGAGTGCTCATCGGAAGGACAAGGGACTTGGGGATTGGCCGACGTGGGGCCTGCATCAAGCGAGTCACCAACTGATGCCCAGAGCTGCGAACACAAGGACCTCTAACCCAAGCTGAAGCATCCAGGGGACTAGCACCGCAATGTCCACTTTGAGAACGAAAGGCCTGGTGGCAACAGTCCACAAGGTGGAAACTGCATACGTGCCAGCTGCGAAGGGACACGGGGCTTCGACATCTGCTGCCGCGAGCAGTGCGCCAAGCTTATTCTAGGGCCCTGTCTTCGTCAGAGCCGCTGGTCTCATGCTAGTGTCATATGACCGCCCGCGGGCACTGCAGCGCGTGCGCGAGAGCCGAAAGTCTCTGGAAGCTTTACGCGTTGAACACCGCGGGCCCAATCCTATGGAACGCGTAGAACATGATCAACACAACAGAAGATCCCTGAAAGTGCACTAGCATCACCGAGTAGCCGTCGAACGCCTTGTGGGATAGTGCATGCAGCCTCGTGCCAGAAGCACGACCAGCAGAAAAGGCGAGCAACTCGAAGGTTGTTTCTTGCCGTGCGCCACTCGCCCCCGCGTTGGCGCGCTCCTCCTGTGAAAGCGATGCGTGGCGATCACTCGGACGAGCAGGATTGAAAACTGCGTGCGAGCCCTTGCCCCGAGCGTCACCTTCCTGATGCACGTGGACCCCCACTATGGCGTAGAATGCGTAGGCTGCCTGCTCGATGAACGACCGAGCCCCTTGCCCCATAAGAAGACATTCGCGCAGAGAATAAGCGAGACGTTCCGCGTTGCACCCGGCATGGGATCGCCTAGTACAGACGACCCCCGAGCAGCAGATGGGTCGGCACCCTCGCCCGTTCCCGCCTCCGCGGCCTTGGCCTGGGCCTCGTCCTGGAGCTTCGCCTCGGACGGGCTCCTGCCCTCAGGCCTCGACATCGGCAGCCTGGGCGGCAACAGCCCCCGCCTCCTGGGCGGGCGCTGCGGCCTCGTCGGCCGCGGGCCCACCTGCCGACGCCCCGCCGCTTCCTTCGCCAGCCCCTGGGGCGGCTACGGCGGCGAAGGCGGCTGCGCCATCAGCGTCGACTCCCACTTCTTTTGCGTCCTCGCAGAAATCTCCTTGCGGATCTTGTCCACGCGATTCAGCCACTCACGCAATTCATCTTCATTCGCCGTCATCTCCTTCTCGGTGGTAAGCGAGCGCTTGTGGATCCCCTTGGATCCGTCGCGTTCTGCATGCTCCAACGTCCTCTGCCCAAGCAGCGGCTACCACCGCCGCCTTCTTGGCAAAGGTCGTCTCCGCCAGCGTCTTGACCGTGTCCTGCTCCCTACCTCTGGCCAGCGCCAACGATTGACGAAGACGAGACACATGTGAAACTGCCTGCGATTGTTTGTGATGACCACCCCGAAAGGCGCCATCAGCGCGCCGTAGCAAGTCCGTGATCGAGGTTTCCTTCTGCTTGGACCCCCCGGCCTCCTTCTCCCACCTGACGGCCTGTTGCTGGAGGCGGGATGTCAACTCTGGATCGGCCTGGCGCTCTCGTGCACTCTGAGCCGAGAGGCGGCAGTGAAGCGGCCACGGGCGGCAACGTGGCGAAACCTCGCCGGATCCATCCAGCTATACCTCATGAGCGACATACATGTAGATTCGAACACTATTGCTTGTGTGTGTATATATACACATATGCGTGTGTGTGTGTGTGTGTGTGTGAATGCATCCATGTACGTGCAACCGTGCCTCGAGACACGAAGAAGAGTCCCCCGCAGACGTCTAGGGATCTTCTCGAATCGGCATTAAATGTCGAAAGCTTCGAACAGGGAGCAGGGAACCCCAAATCCCAAGCGGTCGCGAGTCGCCCAAATATCGTTGCAAGGCGCCCAAGATGGCCCACAGAAGGCCCACACAAGGCCCCCACGACACCCCAAGAAGGCCCCCAGAGGCCCCCCAAGAGGTCCCGAGATGCCAACGACATGTTTCTTTGTTTTTGCATTTGAAAATATTAGTGCTTTCGCCATTTCGGATTTTCGCACTCCAGGACGAATCAAGAGGCCCCAAAAATCCCCCCAAAACGGCCCAGCCCACGGGGGCCCCCAAGAGTGTTCACAGACAGCCCAAGATGGCACCAAGACGGCCCTAGAGGCCCCCACGACTGCCTTATAGGGCCTCAAGGGGGGCCCAAGAGAGGCTCCCAAGGGGGAGGGGGGGGGGCGAACTGACATGTCGAGCCCTTCGCCCCAAGACGGCCCCCAAGACAAACAGCAGGCCCCAAAAGGATCCCCCAGAAGTTTCAGGAGGCCCCAGAGGAGGCCCAATTCAGGTCCCAAGAAGCCCACACGAGACTACCGAGAGACACCCAAGACCTCTCCAAACCGAATCCAAAAGGCTTTCAGTAGGCCTCCCAAGAGCTCCCCACAGGCATTCCAGAGGCCTCTGACCTACAACCCAGGCACGGTGGATGACCCAGGCAGGGATGGGCCGAATGCCACCCTACATGCATGCATGCATGCGTGCATGCTTACATATTTTAAACAACACATACTTCCAAACAGGCAGACAGACAGACAGACAGACAGGCAGGCAGACATACAGACAGACATACCAGCATACATACATACACACACATACATACGTACATACATGTATACATCAATACATCCATATATATTCACACGTGTACGTACATGCAAGTCCATACTACATACAGACATGCAGCATGCGATACATATAACCATATACACGTTCATTCGTACATGTCTACACACCTACATACACGCATGCATACCGACACGCATACATGCATACACATACATGAATTCATACATAAAAACCTACATGTGTGCAGAACGGGAATTGTACATGTATAACTGCACACATGCGTGCATACGCAATGTGCGCACACACATACACATCCATAGAAACATAGACACACGTACCTGCCTACACGCAGATATGCATACATCCATACACACGTACAGGCTTGATTCCATACACGCATACATACACACATACACGCATACGTAACTGTATACAAGCACGTTCATGCACGCACGCGTACGCACATACATACACCCCTACACTCATCTACATGCCTGCACTCAAATACGTGCAGACACATACACACATACGCACAAACGCACAATCATACCTGCATACGTGTATCTATGTTTATATACATGTATGCATACATCCATTCATACACACACAATCACACACATACACACACGCGTACCGACAAACGCATGTATGCATACAATCATACACACACATGCATGCATACAACCATACACACATGCGTACCGATGCATACCCAGGCTACACACGATGACATACAGTCAGACCTGCATACGTACATAAACCCACACACACATACATACATATGCACATATACACAAACGTACACCAACTCATGCACACATACACTACGTACACACCCGAGCATAGTGTATTTATGTACACACATGTATGCAGATCTGCATCTATATAGATATGTTATGTGCATGTCCACCGTGCGCCGATACGCTGGAGGTCCACGCCCTCCCAACTCCTCCCCTTGTTGCTCCCGTTCCCTCCTCGACTGGGCGCCCGCCCGCCCCTCCTGCCGAGTCTCCGCGGACGCGTCCTCGGCCGACTCCATCACGGAGCGGAGGGCCGAGATCCACGCCTTTGCAGTTCCACAGACACAGGGCTCTCCCCCGCGCGCGGGGAGGAGGAGGAGGAGGAGGAGGAGGAGGAGGAGAAGGAGGAGGCGGGGGAGGATGAGGAAGGAGGACGAGGACGAGGAGGAGGAGGAGGAGCAGGAGCAGGAGGAGCAGGAGCAGGAGGAGGAGGAGGAGGAAGAGAAGGAGAGAACGAGGGAACGGAAGAGGATGCTGATGGTGATGATGCTAATGATGATGATGAGGAGGAGGAGGAGGAGAAGAGCAGAGAGAAGAGAGGAGGGAAGAGGAGGAAGAGCAGGAGAAGGAGATGGAGGAGAAGAAAGGACCACAACGAGGAGAGAAGTAGGAAGAGGAGCGAGATGAAGGGAGGAGTCTGGAGGAGGAGGAGGACAAGGAGGAGGAGGATGAGGAGGAAAGATGAGAATGAGGAGAAGGGAGGCGAGGAGGAGGAAGAGAAAAGAGGATGGAGGTGTTGGCCAGAGTCGTGCCTCTGCGAGCCATGGATATGCTGAGGCCAAGCGAGCGTATGCGAGCAGCGTAACCTGAGACACGGCGGAGGCCATCCCTTTGTTAGACCCCAGGGGCAGGCTAGGGGGTAGTGGTGCCCGAACACGAAGAGAGAACGAAGGAGAGAGAGAGAGAGAGAGAGAGAGAGAGAGCGAGAGAATGAGGGAGAGAGAAGGGCGTGGAGGGGGCAACGGAAGGACGGCGGAGGAGGAAGGAGGAAAGCGGAAGATAGATGGAATCGTTTTGCCATAGCGGGCCTTTCGCAGATGGCTTCGTGCCCTGGAGCAACAAAAAACAACTGTTCAGGATGGAAGGGCAGCACCGGGGAAGATGTCTGCTGAGGGGTGGGCGAGGCGGAAAAGGAGGAGGAGCGAAGGAGGAGTGAGGAGGGAGGAGGAGAGGAGAAGAGAAGAGGAGAGGAACACAAGGAAGGCGAAGGAGGGATGAGGGAGAAGGAGAGAAAGTGAGGGAGGATGAAGAGGCGGAGGAGGAGGAGGAGGAGGACGATAAGAGAGGCGAAGCAGGAGGGAGGCGGAGAAAGCAAGTAAGGTGAAAGGGGGAGGGCGAGGAGGAGGAGTGGGGGACGTGGGGCAGAGGAGGATGAGGAACGAATGAGGAGGAGGAGGAGGAGGAGGAGGAGGAGGAGGAGAAGGAGGAGGAGGAGGAGGAGGAGGAGGGGGACCAGTGCAAACCCAAGACACATGAACGAGGTTGGAATACACCCTCCCCGCAAGCTTCCTTTCACAGGCCCCCCAAAGGCTTCATTACCTTTGAGTGAAAAGCCCAGTTGGGAGACGAACGTGTGAAGAGACTGAAGCGTGTCGAGACACCATTATTGGAACCTCAACTCCACTAATCAACCTGACTGTTGCGCCTTGGCAATCGTGAACCGCTCCAAAAGACCATTCCTGGCACCTTTACCATGGTGAGGCGTGAGACTCTTGCAGTGCTTAAAAAAATTGTGCGCGACGCTAAAGCGAGAGCCACGTTTTGAAAAGAACCGCCCTCTACCAGCGAAACTCTTCCAACTGTTGAAAGAGGAATGCTCGTGCCGCTGAAACGAGAGCCACATGTTGAAAACGAGACGCCCTCTTGCGTGTTTGTGGGACAAATGTGCTCGGCGCTACAAGCGAGAGCTACATGTTGCAAATGGCCCGCCCTCAATATTTGAAACTCTTGTACTGTTTTATAAAGAGTGCGCGGCGCTAAGGCGAGGGACACATCTTGAAAACTACCCGCCCTCAATCCGTGAAACCCTTGGATTTGTTTAAGACGAATGCGCGCGACGCTCAGGCGTGAATAATATCTTGGAAACCACCCGCCCTCCATCTTGGAAGCCGGTACAAACTCTTAAGCTTCAGGGTCAGAGGTAACTCATAAGTCTCAATCGAAACGCCTGGCCGGCCTTCCCTTTCGACCGGCCTCGGGGCTCGACAGGGCGGAGTTGTTCATCAGGAAAAGGCATGGAAGAGAGGACTGCGCGTGCGGACTGCGCCTTTGGACTGCGCCTGTGGACTGCGCATGTGGACTGCGTATCTGGACTGCGCATTTGGACTGCGTACTTGGACTGCGCAGCTGGACTGCGCGTGTGGCCTGCGCATCTGGACTGTGCATTTGGACTGCGTATCTGGACTCCGTATCTGGACTGCGCATCTAGACTGCGTATGTGGACTGCGTGTTTGGACTGCGCAGCTGGACTGCGCGTGTGGCCTGCGCATCTGGACTGCGCATGTGGACTGCGTATTTGGACTGCGTATCTGGACTGCGCATCTAGACTGCGTATGTGGACTGCGTGTTTGGACTGCGCAGCTGGACTGCACACGTGCACTGCGCATGTGGACTGCGCATGTGGACTGCGTATTTGGACTGCGCAGTGGGACTGCACGTGTGGACTGCGCATATGGACTGCGCATGCCGACTGCGCACTGCGGAGGGTGGACTGCGCAGCTTCGGACCGCGTCTTGCGCGGGTGGACTCCTCGGGGCAGGCCCGCGCCGTTGTGCGAGAAGGCAACACTGCGGCGGGGCTGCGGGCGGCACCCCGCAGGGGTGCCCCGGCATACTGCCGCTATCCTCCTCCTCCTCCTCCTCGTCCTCCTCCTCCTCCTCCACCCCCTCCTCCTCCACCTCCTTCTCCCGGACCTCCTCCTCCTCCTCCTGGTCCTCCTCCTCCCCCTGGTCCTCTTCCTCCTCCTCCTCCTCCTCCTCCTCCTCCTCCTCCTCCTGTTCCTCCTCCTCCTCCTCCTCCTTCTCCTCCTTCTCCTCCCTATCCTCCTCCTCCTCCTCCTCAACCCCCCCTTCCCCTCCTCCTCAGCTGGTGCTCGCGCGAGTCACGCAGCTGCGCACCAGCAGCCACCCGCGCAACCGCCCCCCCCTATGCTGAAACTTCGGGGGACCTTGTCTGTCCCGTCGCGGCCCCATCCGCGTCGAATCCGTGTCGAATCCGCGTCGGACTCGTTGGATCCGTGTCGAATCCGTGTCGAATCCGCGTCGAATCAGCGTCGAATCCGCATCGAGATCGAGTCGGGTCCACGAGAAGACACACGTTTTCAGGACAGGTGAGGTACATGCAACAGAACCACAAGTATGGATGGGCGCTCCTCCTCCTCCTCCTCCACCTCCTCCTCCTCCTCCACCTCCTCCTGGACCTCCTCCTCCTCCTCCTGGTCCTCCTCCTCCCCCTGGTCCTCTCCCTCCTCCTGGCGCTCACCGTGGAACCCGCCGATCGCTCCCGTCAGATCTCCCCGTCAGACAGAGCTAGCTCCCCTCGGGGGAGCCCGCGGTTCTGTCAGCCCTGGCGGGGAGGGTCCGGGAGACCGGGCGGACACGCACCAGGATCCGCGGCATGGATTGGCAGGAGAGAGAGTGGGAAGGAGGAGGGAGGAGAGAGGAGAAGAGGGAGGAGGTAGAAGGAGGAAGGAGGAGAGGGGGAGGAGAGGGGGAGAGATGAGGAGGGAGGAGGAGGAGGAGGAAGAGCAATCACGCCGCCCGCCTCAGGGAGGCGGTCAGATCCAGGAGGAGGAGGAAGGAAAAAGGAGGAAGGAGGAGGAATACCAGGGGGAGGAGGTAGGGCGGAGCAGGAGGGACGATACCGATGTTGATGCTGATGGTGCTGATGATGCTGATGAACATGATGATGGTGATGTTGCTGCTGATGATGATGGTGATGATGGTGATGCTACTTATGATGGTGATGATGCTCAATATGATAATGCAGATGATGATGGTGTTGGTGAGTAAGATGATCATGCTCATGATGATGAGGGTGAGCAGGATCATTGTGACAAGTATGCGGGATCTGATTATGCTAATGATACTGCTGATGCTAATGTCCATGAAGGTAATGATGATGATGGCGGTGGTGGTGATGATGGTGGTGATGATGATGATGAGGAAGAAGAACACGACCCCTCCATGCCACCTGAGCCTGAACGCAAAGGATTCCATCCCTCCCACCCTGCCCCAAAAAGCAGCACCTCAAAGTCAGCATGCCATTGCTACGGAGGATGGGGGCGGGAGGAACGACGAGCGGCAGGGAGGAGGAGAGGACCGATGCGGAGGCGGAGCACGGAGGAAGCAGAGGGAGGAGCCGCAGGACTCGGACCCTGCTCTTGGCGGACATCAGGGTACCGACGCCGCTGCTCGCCCCGGGCCTCTCCTGCAGCGCATTCTGACCCAGATTTCGCAGGCGATGGACATGTTGTCCTTGCCCCCCCCTCGCTTCTCGACCCCACGAATGGCCAGAGAGGCAGCATGGATAACATTCTGGCCGCCAGAGCCACGGGTTTAACCCTGCCGTGCCCCCCCTGGCGCCAAAAGAAGTGGCCAGCAGCAAGAATTGGGATCGAGCGTCGATCGTCGATTTCGAGGCGGATCCAACCGTGGCAACAAAGGGACGCGTCGCGACATTGGCACCTCCTCCTTCTCCTCCTTGTGATCCTGTCCCTCCCGCCCCCCAGGGTATGCACAAGGGAAGTCGACACGACCGACCGACATCAGAGACCACCCAGCGGGAGGAGCCTGGGGGCGCCCCCCCGGTGGCGAGCCCTTCCCCCCCCCCCCCGCCTCCCTCTCGCTCAGGACACTCCCTGCCTCCAGCTCGGGGAGGCATCGTGGATCTCCTCCCTAGGAGGTGGCCCCCCTGGTGGTGGCGTCGCTTCTCCCTCCTCCCCCCCCCCCCAAATGGGGCCCTCCTCGAGGTCGACGTCCGGTGGAGTCAGCAGCTCCAGCTCATGGTCGTCCAAACCTCCGCTCCGCCACCACGGCCGCCCCCCCTGGCGAGGAGCCCGACAGGAAGCCCGCAGCGCCAGGCACCTCCGAGGCCAACGGCGGTGACGAGGGTGAGGAGACGTGACACGATGGTGACGACGGCAACGACAACGACGACAAGGGGTTTTGACGGTGGGTATCATCAAATCGACGCTGTGTTTTCTACGCAATGTGATCTACGCAGTCTTTTCTACGCTGAGCCTTCTATGCGAAGTTACCAGCATTATGTTGTTAACGCGATGTATTTCACGTGGTGGTATCACCTCCACGTATTTACGCAACGCCGTCTACGCAGTCTCATCAACGCAGCGTTGTCTACGCAATGTGTTCAACGCTTCTTCTTCTAAGCGGTATATACGTGATGCTTTAAACGCAGTGCACTTTATGCACCTGCGTAAGTTGACGCAGTGTTCCCTACGCTGCGTCCCTACGCAGTGTTATCTACGCTGTGCCTTCGACGCTGTGTTTTTTTTGTACGCTGTGTCTTCTAAGCGGTGTTATATTCGTTGTGTGTTTAACGCGGTATGTTTCACGTGGTGTTTTATTCGCAATGCTTTCGCAGTGCTGTACGTTTCCTACGCACTGTCTTCTACGTAGTGTGTTATACGCTGTGTTTCATACGCTGTGTTTTCGCAATGCCTTCTACGCTGTGGCTTCTGCGACATGTCCTCTTCGCAATGCCGTCTACGCGGAGGCTTCCACGCAGTGTCTTCTGCTCAGTGTGCAATCACACGTATATATTATATGCTGTGTTCCTTCCAAGTGTATTATACCCAGTGCCTCGTACAGTGTTATCGACGCAGTGCTTTCAACGCTGCAAGTCGAAGACGAACGCCCATAGTGAAAAACGCACCCGAAGAATTACTGTATTGACGTCTTCGAGCTGCAGAAGTCTGGGGAGGGTAACCTGGACATCCTTCTCATCCCTCGCCTCCTCTTGGCACGGTGCCCTCCCCCCCGGCGCGCCGATCGCGAAGCCGTCGTCCTTGATGCTCACTCTGCAGACCTGCCAGCCCATGCTCTGTGGAGGAGAACGGCCCCGCAGACGGCGATCCCATCAGCTAACAAGCCAAATGAAGGGGCCACCACGCTGGAACAGGCCAGATCAAGCCCAAGACTGAGCTAGATCAAACCACACTGAGCCGAATCTTGACCGGAATCAGTGGAATCAGGCTGGACTCCACTGGACTAGGCAAGCCTCCGACCACGGATATAGCAGCGCTGATGCTGAATCAGATCTCCCTGGAGCTTAGCTGCCCCGATACGCAACACGCAACACGTAGAGTATTAATACGGAGCTCAACACGTAGGCGGACAACGTAGGTCCGACGCGATGCATTCGCCAGAACGTGGCCCAATACGTGGAACCAGCACGCAACGTACTGAAACGAACGTCTTGAACACGGGACGTATTGCGTTTCAAAACGGGCGTATCCAGGCAACTAAGCCCTGGAGCTGCCTCGTCCACCCTCGCGCTCCCTACTCTTAAGTCGGGCGTGTCCCCCTACAGGGGGATTTTCGACAAGAAATAAAAATACTCAAGAAATACCCCCAAATGGTAAACAAAAATGCTCAAACAATATGTCCCCAGACTATTCTTTGACTATGTTTGAATATTCCTCCTGTAGAGGGACAGGCACGACTAAACCCTACTCCCACATCGGCGAAAGAACCGCTCGTGCCTTCGCTGAGCGCCCACGCTGCCGCCGTCGCCGGGCGTGCTGCAGCAGGAGGCACCCCCAGCACATGCCAGGCAGGGAAAGAGAGAGAGAGAGAGGGAGAGGGAGAGAAAGAGCACTCCGCCTCCCCCCCCAAAAAAAATTGGAGTCATGGAACGGGGCGGTGACGGACCGTGCGGTGACCTCGAAATCCCCCAAAACCTCACCGCACTGCCCGTCACCGCACGGTCTTGGGACCCCGGAGGCCCCTGTCGCCCGAGACATCCTCGGAGAACGGCCCGAGTCCCAAAACCGTGCGGTGACCCCGAATCCCCACCGACTCACCGCACGGTGTGGTCACCACACCGCTTGGGGGCCGCCGACAAGAGCCAGCGGGGGCCAGGAGGGACCGGAGAGCAACGGCGCGAGGAGGCCGAGGACCGCGGGGCAGCGGGCCTCTCCTCCAGAGAGGTGTGCCGCCGCAGCAACGAGAGAGCGGCACCGAGGTCGGCGCACGGCGGCCCCGGAAGAGGAAGACAGCAGAGGGGCCGACCGGAGCACCGAGCGGCACGCGCCGGATACGGGCGGGGACAGGACGCGCCGAACTAGGAAAAGTGGTCCGAGCCAGCGGGCTTCTGGCCACCACTGGTCGGTGAGACGTAGTGAGCGTGCTGTGGCGGTGGCTGGGGTTCCTCCCTTCGGACGGTCGCGGCTAGCACCGACTAGGTGAGCGCTCGGAGCCGAGCTGCTCATCACTTTCTCGGCTCCTCCAGCAGAGGCTGCCGAGGAGCTGAACAGCTTTCGCACTGCATCCACGTTGACCACAGCGTGAGCGACGAAATGCAAGGGGTCGCACACGAGATGGTACCGCGACCTTACGCGGTGGCTTACGCGGGCCGCTCGTCTGGTACGCTGCCTTGGAGACGAGGAAGCTTTCGCGGGACCTTACGCGGGCAGCTTACGCGCCCATGTCGGCGCAGTCGACCCCGTTTTCTTTTGTCGCTCACGCGTCGCTTCCTGGGGTTCGGGGAGTTGCGGCGGGGGAGCGGCGGCGCGGGGAGACAGGCAGATCCCTGGGGGGAGGTGGGCGGTGCGGGAGGACGGAGGAGACTGTCTGCTCCGGGATGGGAGTGGAGTGGTGAGGGAGGCGGGGGCTCAGGAGGCAACTCCTGGGAGGCCCTCGCTGGAACGATGTAAAACGATTAAGCCCGATTAAGAGGCCATTCGCCAGACCAGGCTGGATTAAGCCAAATATTGAGCCGGACGAAACTGTACGAAACGGGATCAAACGGGTCTAAGCCGAATTTGCCCATATTGAGCCCGTTATCGACCGCGAAAATACCAGCGATGTGTGTAATTGGTACACCCCTGGCAGGCTCGAGAAGTCTCAGCGGCGCAGCGCCGTCGCGCGAGCAGTGCCCCTCGAGGTGACTGCCTCAAGCGCAGCGGTATTTGCCCCACCTTTCGACCTGACCGTTTGCCCGGGATAATAAAGCACACACACACCCCTCTCCCCCGATCCTCAGGACTATCCCCGGGCAAGACAGTTTTGGTCAGCGGCGGGGAGCGGCGGAGCCGAACTTCAGCATCGCCGTGGGAAGTATACATCGTAGATCGAATATTCTTCTCATGGTTGCCATCGTCATCATCCTCGTCGTCGTCATCATCATCCTGGTCGTCATCATCATCCTCATCCTCATCCTCCTCATCATCCTCCTCATCATCATCATCATCATCATCATGATCACCATCATCAACATCAAACAAAATCATCTGCAGCATCATCGGCATCATAATCATGGTTATCATCTTCCTCCTCCTCCTCCTCGTCATCAGCATCATCACCATCATCATGCTTCTCATTATCATCGTCATTCGCCGAGTTCGCGACGTGAGGATGTCTCAGGCGAAACGCACATGTATCATTTGTGTGAGGATCTCTCAAGCGAAACGCTCAATGTTTAGAGCTTCCACTTCCCTTCTTCCGTCCCCGCAGCAAGTTTTCGAAGATTCGCTGAGTTCGCGACCAGCTGCTTCCTTACACCTTACAGTAGTTAGTACTTTTCAGGATTCCTTATCCTTCCACCCCTCCAGGGAGGCCCCGCAAGGGCGAACACAAGATCACTGTAGCATGAGACAATCCGTGCATCCGTACACTCCGGAAGATTCCGTTCGCTCCTCCTCCTCATGCTCCTCTTCCTTTCTGTTGCGACCTGCCGGGGCAAGTTTATCATCCCGCCAGAACCCGAACGTTATGATCCCCACCCTGTGATTATCGGGGGCACGGGGTCAATTCCCTCCACCCCCTCCCCAGCAATTGTCCCAAAGACCGCGGGTGGCACCAGGGATACGGCTACTTAGCGTCGTGTCGACCCCAACGTTGGTCTCTGACTCCGCGGGGATCGTTTAACCTTTAACGATCGGCCGTTTCCGAAACGTCCAAATCGTTCCACGTCGAACGATTCTGGGTCGCCCGCGGCGTTGAAAATTGAACGCCGCTGGCGGGGTCGCCGCCGGTCGACACGTCGACACGACACGAACCTACCGTAAAGATGTGGAGGCGGAGGCGGAGCAAGACGAAGGGGACAGGCAGAGCTCGAGGACACTAGAGCAGAAAACCAACTCTCGCCTCGACGGCCGAGGGGGGGGCAGCCTGTGATCCGGCAGGCGTGTGCGTGTAGTGCGCGCGTGTGCGTTTAGGTCGGGCCTGTCCCCCTACAGGCGGATTTTGGACGAAAAATAAAATCCGCCGACCCTGTCGGCGTGTGGAATGCGTGGTTCGTCGTGGTTGTTGTCCTCGTACGTACTCGTCTTCTTTTCTGGGTCCGTCGCCGCTCCCCCCCTCTTTCCGTGGGCCCTCGTCCTCAAGCGCGCCAGCCAAAGCGAAATGAAGCAACCCAGCCAAAGCGAAATTAATAACGTTGTCATTGGGTCGAAGGGAAGTCCCTTCCCTTTGATCCCTTCCCGCGGGGGGGGGGGAGGGTCCCAAGGGGGGGTTTAAGGTAGACGGGTCCAAGACCAACAAGACACCCCAAGAACGCCTACGGAGGCCAAACGGGCCCTCAGACGGGCCAGAGGAGCCCCACAAGGACTCTCAAAAAGGCCCGGAAAGGCCACATTCACTGATTTTCGGAAGGGTTTCGTCCCCGCCCTCTCCCTCCCATTTCCGTCGAGAGCCGAGGCCTCCAGAATTGGTTGCTCCTACTCGCTTCCTCTCGCTGCTCACCCACTCCTCCTCCTCATTCTCCTCCTCCTCCTCCTCCTCCTCCTCCATTTCCTCCTCCTCCTCCTCCTCCGCATTCCTCTCGCTGCTCCCCCACTCCTCCTCTTCTCCTCCTCCATCTCCTCCTCCTCCTCCTCCTCCTCCTCCTCCTTCTCTCCTCCTCCTCCTCCTCCTCCTCCTCCTCCTCGTCCTCTTCCTTCTCCTCCTCCTCCTCCTCATCCTCCCCCCCCCGTCCTCCCTCATTCGCCTCCTCTACCCTTCCTCTTCCCCCCCCCAATCCTTGTCCTCCGCCTCCTACCCCCCCGTTCGTTTTCGTCTTCGTCGTCTTCAGGGTCGGCGGCACCAGCCGCAAGGCTCTCGCAATGCCCCAGAAAATACTCCAACATGGTGAAACAAATTGTCAAATAATCGTCATCAGATTATGTTTTCAACTAGGTTTGAATATTCCTCCTGTAGAGGGAGAGGCCCGACTTAAGTTTAACTCGGGCGTGTCCCCCTACAGGGGGAATTTCGACGACAAATAAAACATATCCCCAAGACGCCCCCAAATCGTTTTAAAATGCTCAAGTAGTAGTCCCCGCCATTTTTTTGTGTGTGTGTGGCTATTTCTGAAGACTTTTCCTGTAGAGGGACAAGCCCGACTTAAACTTAAGCGTGCGTGTTTGAAGCATCCATACACGTTGCTCATCGCCTTCATGGGCCTTCATGGGCCGCATTCATACACGTCGACCTGTTCACGTCCTTCCGCACGCAGCACTTGAGGATGGTGATAATGATGCGCCGTCGACGGCAACACCACACCGCTCACCCTCGGGGGCGTCGGCCCCAGCTCCTGTCCAAGGTGAACCTTTTCATGTGCAAGCTCTTCAGCACCGCCTGCACCCCGCGCCCTCCGGCCGCATGAAGCCCCGCCCGCCCGCGCCCTGTCTCCCCAATTCGGGCTACCCGCGTCCCGTTTAGCCTTTGACCGGAAGGGGCCCGCTCCCGACCCGCAAACCAAAAGTGTGTGAAGCATCCATGCCAGGATGGCCCATGGCTGGCCGCGGCGCCGCTCGCCCTGAGCGGCTCGAGGGGGCTCTCGGCCGCTGCTCGCGCGCGCGCGCTCCCGCCACGCCCTGCGAACGCGTCACGGACCGAGGCCGCGCCGAGGGCCCCCCCCTGCGCAGTCCTGAAGGGGCCCCAGGACACACAAACTTCGTTTTGGTCTGCGGGTCGGGAGCGGGCCCCTTCCGGTCAAAGGCTAAACGGGGCGCGGGTAGCCCTAACTGGGGAAACAGGGCGCGGGCGGGCGGGGCCTCAGGCGGCCGGAGGGCTCAGAGTACAGGCGGTGCCGAAGATCTTGCACAGGACAAGGTACGCCATGGACTGGAGCAGGGGGCGTAGTCCCAGAGCGAGAGTGGATTGGTGTTGCCGTCATCGGCGCGCCAAGAACACCATCCTCGAGTGCTGCGTGAGGAGGGCCGTGAGCAAGTCAACGACCAGCTGCTTCCTTACACCTTAGTGCTTTTCAGGATTCCTTATCCTTCCACCACTCCAAGGAGGCCCCGCAAGGGCGAACACAAGATCACTGTAGCATGAGACAATCCGTGCATCCGTACACTCGGGAAGATTCCGTTCGCTCCTCCTCCTCCTCATGCTCCTTTTCCTTTCTGTTGCGACCTGCCGGGGCAAGTTTATCATCCCGCCAGGACCCGAACTTTATGATCCCCTCCCTGTGACTATCGGGGGCACGGGGTCAATTCCCTCCCCCCCCTCCCCAGCAATTGTCCCAAAGACCGCGGGTGGCACCAGGGATACGGCTACTTAGCGTCGTGTCGACCCCAACGTTGGTCTCTGACACCGCGGGGGTCGTTTAACCTTTAACGATCGGCCGTTTCCGAAACGTCCAAATCGTTCCACGTCGAACGATTCTGGGTCGCCCGCGGCGTTGAAAATTGAACGCCGCTGGCGGGGTCGCCGCCGGTCGACACGACACGAACCTACCGTAAAGATGTGGAGGCGGAGGCGGAGCAAGACGAAGGGGACAGGCAGAGCTCGAGGACACTAGAGCAGAAAACCAGCTCTCGCCTCGACGGCCGAGGGAAGGGGGCAACCTGTGATCTGGCAGGCGTGTGCGTGTAGTGCGCGCGTGTGCGTTTAACTCGGGCCTGTCCCCCTACAGGCGGATTTTTTGGACGAACAATAAAATCCGCCGACCCTGTCGGCGTGTGGAATGCATGGTTCGTCGTGGTTGTTGTCCTCGTACGTACTCGTCTTCTTTTCTGGGTCCGTCGCCGCTCCCCCCCTCTTTCCGTGGGCTCTCGTCCTCAAGCGCGCCAGCCAAAGCGAAATGAAGCAACCCAGCCAAACCGAAATTAATAACGTTGTCATTGGGTCGAAGGGAAGTCCCTTCCCTTTGATCCCTTCCCGCCGGGGGGGGGGAGGGTCCCAGGGGGGTTCCAGGGGGGGGTCCCGGGTCAAAATGCCATCCCTCGTTTGCGGCTTTTATAGAGAGGCCCTCTGTGGATGCGCTAGAGGAAGGGGGGGTCGCCACGACGGATCTGCAAGAGCACCCCTAGACGGCCCAAGACCAACAAGACACCCCAAGAACGCCTAAGGACGGCCAAACGGGGCCCTCAGACGGGTCAGAAGAGCCCCACAAGGACTCTCAAGAAGGCCCGGAAAAGGCCACATTCACTGATTTTCGGAAAAGTTTCGTCCCCGCCCTCTCCCTCCCATTTCCGTCGAGAGCCGAGGCCTCCAGAATTGGTTGCTCCTACTCGCTTCCTCTCGCTGCTCCCCCACTCCTCCTCCTCATTATCCTCCTCCTCCTCCTCCTCCTCCTCCTCCTCCTCCTCATCCTCCTCCTTTTCCTCCTCCTCCTCCTCCTCCTCCTCCTCCGCATTCCTCTCGCTGCTCCCCCACTCCTCCTCTTCTCCTCCTCCATTTCCTCCTCCTCCTCCTCCTCCTTCTCTCTCTCCTCCTCCTCCTCCTCCTCCTCTTCCTCCTCCTCCTCCTCCTCATCTTTCCCCCCCCCCCCTCTCCCGCTTCCTCTACCTTTTCTCTTCCCCCCCAATCCTCGCCCTCCGCCTCCTACCCCCCCCGTTCGTTTTCGTTTTCGTCGTCTTCAGGGTCGGCGGCACCAGCCGCAAGGCTTTCGCAATGCCCCAACCAACATGGTGAAACAAATGCTCAAATAATCGTCCTAAGATTATGTTTTCAACTAGGTTTGAATATTCCTCCTGTAGAGGGAGAGGCCCGACTTAAGTTTAAGTCGGGCGTGTCCCCCTACAGGGGGAATTTCGACGACAAATAAAACATATCCCCAAAACGCTCCCAAGTCGTTTCAAACTGCTCAAGCAGTAGTCCCCGCCCTTTTGTTGTGGCTATTTCTGAAGACTGAGGAACAAACCCGACTTAAACTTAAGCGTGCGTGTTTGAAGCATCCATACACGTTGCTCATCGACTTCATGGACCTCTTCACCCTGGCCGTCGACCTGTTCACGTCCTTCCGCGCGCAGCACTTGAGGATGGTGATATTGATGCGCCGTCGACGGCAACACCACGCCGCGCACCCTCGGGGGCGTCGGCCCCAGCTCCTGTCCAAGGTGAATCTTTTCCTGTGCAAGCTCTTCAGCACCGCCTGCACCCCGCGCCCTCCGGCCGCCTGAGGCCCCGCCCGCCCGCGCCCTGTCTCCCCAATTCGGGCTACCCGCGTTTCGTTTAGCTCTTGACCGGAAGGGGCCCGCTCCCGACCCGCAGACCAAAAGTGTGTGACGCATCCATGCCAGGATGGTCCATGGCTGGCCGCGGCGCCGCTCGCCCTGAGCGGCTCGAGGGGGCTCTCGGCCGCTGCTCGCGCGCGCGCGCTCCCGCCACGCCCTGCGAGCGCGTCGCGGACCGAGGCCGCGCCGAGGGCCCCCCCCCCTGCGCAGTCCTGAAGGGGCCCCAGGACACACAAACTTTGTTTTGGTCTGCGGGTCGGGAGCGGCCCCTTCCGGTCAAAGGCTAAACGGGGCGCGGGTAGCCCTAACTGGGGAAACAGGGCGCGGGCGGGCGGGGCCTCAGGCGGCCGGAGGGCTCAGAGTACAGGCGGTGCCGAAGATCTTGCACAGGACAAGGTACGCCATGGACTGGAGCAGGGGGCGTAGTCCCAGAGCGAGAGTGGATTGGTGTTGCCGTCATCGGCGCGCCAAGAACACCATCCTCGAGTGCTGCGTGAGGAGGGCCGTGAGCAAGTCAACGTCCGCGAGGCAGAGGAAGACCAGGAAGGCGAAGTGCACCAGGTGCCACCGACTGGTAAGGACACATCTCCTGAGCCTCTCCAGGACACACAAACAAATACACACAAATAAAAGGATCCCCTATATTTCCCCATATGTTCATGGTTTTTGGTTTCCCCCCACTGCCCATATTTCCCCATATTTTCTCAGAAATCGACGATTAATTGTGTCGGTGTGTTTTTTGTTCCCTCCTGAAGTCCCCTGTGGCGTCGAGGAACGGCCACTCCTGCAGCGCCCTGCGAGAGGGACCGCCCTCTGCGCACCCCCTGTAGTGCCGAGAAGGTGCCACTCCTGCCATTCCTTGCGAGCATGAGGCCGCGCTGAGGGATCACCCTCTGCGCACCCCCTGTGGTGTCGAGAAAGTGCCATGCCTGCCATGCTACACGTACGTCTTGTATATGGCGTCTCATGTGTATGTGTATGATGGGTGTGCGGCCGAATCGGGACGTGTGCGGTGCATACGTTTCAGGTGTATGATACAATTTACACGCCAGGCGCGCACAAGCGTTTTGGATTGTGTGAGTGCGTGTGTGTGTGTGTGTGTGTGTGTGTGTGTGCGTGCATGCGTGTAATGTGTTTGGCGTATCTTCTGCATGTGTATGATGCGTGTGCGGCTGTATGCGGACGAGTGTCTCATATACGCGCCGCGCATGCGTTGCGCGTGGGTGAAGGGAGGAAGAAAGAGGAGGATGGGAGGAGGAAGACGCGGGTGCAACGCGACACGGGAGAACACCAGAACCCCAGGAACCTTGTGGGAAATAAGCAACAACTTTTAGAGCTCCGCGCGGTTTTCTTGGATCTGCGCTGGACCCCCTCCCTGGCGAGCGGAGCGCGCCAGGGGCGGCGCTGGAGGCGCCGCCAGGGAGGCCCATGCACGGATCTAAGAAATCCGCGCGGAGCGCCAAAAGTTTATGTTCACGGCGTTGTTCCGTCTTCGATGAAAACCACCCGTGAGTTCCCGGATGCCGGGCCGAAGGGGTGCAACAGGAATACCAAACATGGATCCTCGAACCTCGGCCTGCCCGCCTGGCCCCACGGCTGCGGAGCGGAGCCCCGGGCCTGAGGGGCAACGAGAAGGGGGGGATGAGGATAGGGGGGGAAGCATCGACTCGGAATCGGCGATACATCGCCGCTAGATCGGCGATAGGCCTCCGATAGCGCATCCGCACCTTCCTGGGCAGGTTGGGGTTTTTGGGCCCGTATCGGCGATCAGTGGGCGAGTGGGAATCGATGGGTTCCCCCCCTGTGCACCCCCCCCCCCATCGTAGCCCCCGAGGGCCCCCCCTGGCCGAGCCATCCCCTCGGGCGACGTCCGCAGTCTCGACCGAGAGGGCGGGGCCCCCGCCAGCGTCACAGTCGGCCTCCACGCGGGGGGGGGAAGGGGGCACGCTCTGAGCCGCCGGCCTCTGCCGTGGGCCAACTGGCTCCTGAGAGAAGCTGGGGGCAGCCAAAGCCCTCACAGCCGGCGTTATGGAAAAATTGCAAAATCATGACAAAATGCCCCATGTAAAGTCCCCAGAAATCGGCCCCGATCCAATCACCAGGAACCGGGAACTAAGAGCCGGGAGCCCAGCCGGCCACCAGAATCGGCGGGACACTTTCGCCAAATGTTTCAATTTCCGGTAGGACATCGAGTGCAAGCACTGATTAGGGAACCACGGAGGGGGAGGAGGAGGGGGTCAGTCAGTCAAGCCTGGCGCACAGACGGCACATTGGCAAACATATTAAAAACTGGGAATGCGACCGGAAACGCCAACAATAGTCCCGGACTCGGGCAGTTTTGGCGATACGAATTCACCCTGCGAACGTACCAGCGCCACACGGGAGCAGGGGGAGGGGACGGGTGGCGAGGGGGCGGAGGACGGCGGGAAGGGGAGGAGGGAAAGGAACAGCTAAAGCCAATATTCGCCACATTGGTTGCGAACGCATGCAGACCATTGTTGCTTAGGCCTCCCTCGCTTCCGGCGGATATCGCAGCGCCGTGGCTCGTTGGAGTGCGGATCGCAAATGAGCATTCGTTAAAAACTGTCCTGGGAAAGCCGCAAGTTTATAATACAGTGCCGTGCGCTCACTGTGGCGCTCAATGCCGCCTCTCCACTTCGTTCCCATACTGTTTTGTTTGGGATTTGAATTTAAAAAGATGGGATGAACAATATTTTCCGGAGACGCCGCGCATGGAACCCATCAGGTTTGCGCTTGTCTGCTTGCAGAGCCATATGGATTCCAGATTGTACATCAGTTTTGGTACCACGATTGCTTTGCAGAGCTCGATCTGTCTATTTCGTGTGGTTCTCGCATGTGCCCAGCACTTGTGTAGAGATTTGAAGATGCCCTTTGCTTCGCCAATTCTGCGAGATAGTTCTGGTTTGGATGACAAGTCTGACGCCAACAGACCCCCCAACCAGTTGTACTGGTGCCCCCGACGGGTCTGAGATCACCCCATTGTGATTTGTGCCAATAGCAACTGTTTTGCCCCAGTTGAGTGCCAGGCCGTAGCGTGCACCTTCTTGGATAATGAGGTCGAGTAAAGTTCGAAGTTTGTCCATGAAACTGCCGACGAGCATCGCATCGCCCGCGTGCAACAGGTCGGAGCATACCGCGTACGGCGGTTCTTCGACAGTGTAGCCCCTGTCGCGCATTTTGCCGTCAATGTCGAAGAACATCACCGACTGTACAATGATGAACGAAAAAAGGAGAGAGCGGGCAACCTGGAGCGACGCCCGCGCGCTGTCTCCTTCGAGCTGACTCCCCCCCACCATCCTTCAACACAAAATACCGTTCACTATATATATATATATATATATATATATATATATATATCCCGGCTATGAACTCCACCATCCGCTCCGGGGTACCAAGGCTGCCTAGCGCTTCAACAAGAATATCTCGTTTTCTCCATTCGAATGCTTTGGCCCAATCAAGAAAAATAGCCAGCAACCCAGGCGACGCCGACGCGTGCGCTGCATCGAACATCCGGCGCGCAATGGAACTCGAGGCCGGATGCCAAATTGCGTATGACGCATGCGTCCTTCTGCACCTCTGACTTGTAATCATTGCTGTACCATAGATGCTACGACTTTGTGCCCGACGCGTATTCATGATATGGGCCTATAGTTGTCTGGTACGCTCGCTTCCCCCTTGTTGAGCAGTAGTGATGCGCATGCAACTTTCCACGCTTGCGGCATGCCGCCGCTTTCCCAACATCTCTGGCATAGTGTAAGCAGTGGCCCCAACGCCTCCGCGCTTCACACAAAAACCCAAAACTCAGGTGGCACTTCATCTTCTCCTGTTGCTTTCCCAACAGACAATCGTTCGAGGGCTTCCCGCAGTTCTTCCATCTTGAACTTGTTCGCGTCGACGGGGAGCACGTCTCCCAATGGGCGAGAGCTCGGGTTCGTTATCTTCCATTGTGTACTTTCGAAATAAACCTGCAAGTGCTTCTCCGCGCTGACTGCTTTCCACCAGGTTCCTAGTAAGGTTTTTTTGATTTGAAAAGGGGCGTTCGGTTGTGCTTGCGCGAAGTGCACGAGCGGCGCGCCATGGCCCGTCTCGAAGTCGATCGTTTAGCCAAATCCTTCTGCTTGCTGTACGGCGCGCATAATATTTTTATAAAGGCCCCGCTCCTCCTCCAAGTCGTTGGTCTTGCAGGCCGCGTCCCTGGCTGCAAATGAGTCCAGCGTGTGTTCCGGGATCCGCGATTTGCGCCGCTGCTTCCATGACTTCCCGATTGCCCCGGCAGCAGCCTTCATCGCGTGTGAGATGCTGTTTGCCACCCCATCCAATTCTTCAGGGAGCGGCTCTGCTTGCAACGCTCTGGTGAAAGAGACCTGGTAACTCTTGGTTGGAACAGGACCTGCGCGTAGATCCGCAGCGTTTTGTGGATCGTTCACGCGCTTCTTGCGACTTGTGTCCAGTAAGATATTTGTCAAAACTTGCAATTAGAAGCGCCGATGGGGAGAGTGGTACATCACGCCTTGCTTGGATATGTTAGACAAGCTGCGCCACGGGGCCATCCACTAAGCAAGGGTCGATTCTCGTAAAACCTCACTTCGCGGCATCGGCTGCCTTGTCCGCGCCGGGGAGGTAGTCGCGGCCAGCTTGTTCAGCTCCCGCTCAAAGATTGCACTCGCAACCGCAATGTTTGAACCCTTGCAGGCTTAGTCAAGAAATCTCTGTTGAGATCGCGCGTCTTCATAGGCCATGGAGCTGGGGGCGCGAACTCTCCCCGCGCATCTTCTTCCCCAGCTTCGCGTCGGCACGACTTCGCGTCGACGTCACTCTGAGGCGATGGTGCAACTCTCGCTGCCATGCTTGGGCCGCGAGGCCCCCAGTAGGTCGAGAAAATCTCGGCGCAGATCTGGGTCGAACCCTGAGTCTGGAGCATCGGCGGGAAGTATATTGAGAACGCCTCCTGGCACGCGAACTCGTAGCGATGCTACGCTGTCTGACACCATTTTGAAACTGATGATGCTCGCTGTGGCCGCGGCGGCCACCACGAAGCCCCCCCCGCATAGAACCGGCCCTCCGTAATTGTAGGCGTGCCAGAAAATGTGGTGAGATGTCTGCACAGAAAATATTCGAAAAATTGGCTTGACTGTTGTATCCCAGTATCCTGTATAGCAACAATTGCCATCCCCAGCAGCTTCATGTGATACATGAGTTCTGGAATATTTGCGCGGTCTTGACGGGGGCCATCCGGGTTCCAGCTTCCAAGGCGCATGTTCTGCACTGGATAGCACCATGATTTTGGCCGTCCCCAGGTCGAACCGCTCAGGGTGAAACAACTGCCTGCAGGAGGGCGTGGTCTAGAGGAGGAGGGCGATGGCGTAGCGCAAGATGCACATGTCGAGCGAGAAGAAGCATCACTTGTAAAATGTTTGCCCATTCCGGTGATTTTGCCCTTCATAATGCGTCGGCCCACTCCGGACGGAATGGATCGACCTTCTGGACGCAAGGGTGGCGCGGGTGAAACTGTCGGGGGATAGGTAGCTTCGCCCTCTCCCAAAGAAGCCGCGACGGAGTTGGAGAGAGGGGTCGATGATGTAGAAGTGGGGCCCTCGCCCGAAACGCCATCGATGCCAGCCATTGTTTGGTGCTGGACAGGGGCATCTATTAATAGACGGTCATGTTTTCCAAAATCGGCTCCGGCGCAGGATAAATAAATCCGTGGCGTAGAGTATGTAGCCAGTGCCAGCCGTGAGTCCTAGTCTGACGCTTTGCCTTTGGACGCTCCTTTGGATCCGCCTCTTTTCCCCTGAGGTGCTCGCTGAATGATTCCATTGCGTGTTGTTGTCAAGTCTGCAATACGTGGGTGGTTTTGCAGATCGCCCCAAGCCTGCCAACTATTAGCCCACACCCTCTCGAATGCCATCTTGTATACATTCACCATCGAAGCCAATTTCCCATCCACCTTGTACTGTGCATGGCGCTTCTTCTGACGCCCTGATCGTGCATAGACTCTGCAAGTCGCTTTTGAATAAACGTCTCACCCCAAAGCAATAGTTACGGGCTGCTCGGTCAGCTGGTTCTCTGTCTTGGGTTGCCCAGGTAGGTTTACTCCCACGCTGAAGGCCACCGCTGCGTAGAAGAGCGACCGCCGCATCTCGGTCGAGCACGCTGTCGAACTCGGCGAATGCTATATCTTTGCAGTCCCCTTTTGCGTACATATTTGTCGGGATTCGGCCTTGCATTGAAGATAACTGCTCTCTGATGTATGTGCATGCCGAGGCGATGGAGTCAAAATTGGTAAGGTTGCCTATGACCGCTGTGATAGCACGTTTGCCATGCTAGCGGTAAGCGTCCGCCGTGCCTTGCGAAGCCGCTGAGTATGACCTTGGGGTGCCGGCTGACACTAGCGCTAAGTGCTTTTCAATTTTCTCGATGCGTTTGTTCATCGTGTTCTCCACGTTGGCCGCGCGTATCTGTGCTTCCTCGAGCTCGTTGCCGATATCGTCGGTGTTCTCTGTCAGTGGTCGGGTGGCATCGTCAAGACCTCGGCGGGATACCCAGTGTAGTTTAACTGCCGCTACAGATTGCTTGATCGTGCCGAGCTCGCCTTTGATGAGGTTCCCGATGCCGTCGATGGTGGCAGCGATACTTCCCGCAGAGGCTATGGTTGTATTGTCCCTTCTCTCGGCGCCGGCCAGTTGATCTTGACATCGCTGCTGTCGTATACTGGTGAACTCGGAATCGTCGTGACCGTCAATCTCCTGCAACGGACTGTGAATCCGGTGCTGCTTGAACAAATCCTGGACAGGTGTACCTGGCTCACGTTTCTCGTGAGCAGAAGACGTCCGTGTGCTATAGAAGAGTAGGAGGAGGGCGTTAAAGAGACTTGGGCGTAAAAGAGACTCGAGGCTTCTTGAGGCTTGAAACGCTACTTGAGCCAAAATGGCTTGAGGCTTGAAACGCTACTTGAGCCAAGGAGGAGAGGGGGAGAAAAGGAAAGGAGGAGACGCAGGGACTGTCTCATCAAAACGCGGACCCAGCGCAACACAGGATGGTTGGGAAAACAAGTTGTGGAATTTGCTCAGGTTCGGCTTTCCGATGGCCCAAGACGGCCCAATACGCCCCAAAGATCGCTTCAAGATGGCCCAAAAGGCCTACAAGATGACCTCATGACAGCCCGAAGAGCCTCCAAGACGGCCCCGGGAGGCCCCCAAATTCGCCCGAGATGGTCCAAAGATGGCCTCCAAGACGGCCCAAGACGGCCCCTGATGCCCCAAGAGGCCTCCAGAACGGCCCACGAGGCCTCCAAAAGGTCCTCCAGCAGGGCCCGAAGAGGCCCACATAATTGATGCACCGTAGGTTCTCCAAGGATGTTGCCCTTTGCTTCGTTTCGGCCTTCAGACGGCCCAGAACGGCCAAAGAGGCCCCAGATATCGCCCCATGATGGCCCCAAACGCCTCTAAGATGACCCCAGGACGGGCCAAGAGGCCCCCAAGACGGCCCCAAGAGGGCCTGAAAACGGCCCAACAAGCTTCTAAAACGCCTAAGATGGCTTCCAAAACGGCCCTGAAGCGCCTCAAAAGGGCCCCAAATCAGTTCAGAGAGGCATCCAAAACGGCTCCCGAAAGCATCTGATGGGCGAGGGACGCCCTAAGACGGCCCAACCCCCAAGACGGCCCTGAAATGGCCCCGTAGGGGCCAGAGGAGGCTTCGAAGAGTCATCCATAAGGCCTCTCAAGGGACCATAGGAAGCCCTCCTCCTCCTCCTCCTCCTCCTCCTCCTCCTCCTCCTCCTTCTCCTCCGCCTCCTCCGCCTCCTCCGCCTCCTTCTCCTCCTCCTCCTCCTCCTCCTCCTCCTCCTCCTCCTCCATCTCCTCGCTCATCGCTCCACCCTCCACGCTCCTCCTCCTCCTCCTCCTCCTTCTCCACCTCCTCCTTTTGTTTTTCTTTCGTTCTTCTCTCTCTCTCTCTCGCACTCTCACCTCTCTCTCTCTCTTTCTCTTTCTTTCCCCACATATCTATAACCTCCTTCTCCTGCGCGTCTTCTTTCTCACCAGCGTGTTCCGCGAAGGTGTTCCACACCGGCTGGGGACACACATGATCCGATAGCTTGGCAGAGCTCTGGCCACAACCTTCGGCCATGTGGGAGATCCCAACCGGCAGGGAGCGTCTTCGAAACCGATCATGGGGAAAAAACAGAAGGCAGGATAATTGGAATCATGAGGATCGGAGGTTATTAGTTCGCCGGGAGGTTTGCTTGGTGGAGGGGAGATGGAAAGAAAATGACACGTGTGCGAAGAGTGGAAGGGATGGGAGGGGGAGGAAGGGGATGAGGAGATGAAATAAGACGGGGAGGCGGAAGGGGGATAGGAGGGAGGGGAGACAGAGGAGAGAGAGAGAGAGGAGGAGGACGAGGAGGAGGAGGAGGAGAAGTAGGAGGAGGAGGAGGAAGAGGAGGAACAGGAGGAGGAGGAACAGCAGGAGGATGAAAGAGGGAGGAGGAGGAGAAGGAGGAAAGGATGATGAGGATGAGGAGGAGGAAGAGGAGGAGGAGCGGAGGAGTATAATGTGAAGGGAGGCGGAATTCGGACGGGGCCGGGACGGCCTGAATAGGACGAGTTGTGGAAGGGGGGGAGGAGAAAGAAAAGGAAAAAGAGAAAGAAGGGTGGGAAGGCGGGGGACGATGACAGCAACGCCCCCCCTCATGCAGGTCTGCAGGAGACAGCTTGGGTCCAAGCAGCTGTCCGCGTAGGCCCCCCCCCAGCCTCTAGACAAGAACCAAGGGGCTACGCAGGCGAGGCGGGAGGCGGGGACGGGGGAGGGGGGAAGGGGGCCAAGGAGGGGAAGGGAGGAATGTGGGGGAGCAGGCCGGAGAGCGAGGCAAGGAAGGCAGGGAAAACGCAGGAAGAGGGCGTGCACCAGCGAGGCGGGGGGACACGCTCTGCGCTCGATGGGGTGGAGGGCCGCCTGACTGTCGAAGAAGTCGATCCTATCGCCGTACAGCACCACATGCCTGGGTCTGGGGGCGGCTCGCTCGTACACTGCCGCTGCTGCCTCTGCTAACAATGATTCCGCCGCTGCTGCTGCTGCTGCTGCTGCTGCTACTGCTGCTGCTGCAGCTTCAACTCGTCGTCGTGGGCTCGGGGCGGGGGGGGAGGATAGCACGTGCAAATGTAGCGATGCTTCGGCGCTGCGCATCGGTTCCCAAACCTTCCTGCGTCGTTTGGCGTCGCTTTGTGTCCTCGACGCCGCGCGTCTCCTCCCACCCCCTCTCCTCCTTCCCGGGTGAGGGTGTGGGGGTATGTCTATGTGGGGGGTGGTATGTGTATGGGCCGTGGAGCATCTACACCTTGGCGCCCCTGCTGCTTGATATCGCGTGTTTCTGCCAGTAGCTAGTGAGTGCCGCACTAAGCTGACCGTCTCCTCGGCGAATCAGGGCGCAATTCCAAATTCATCCTCCTTCCCTCCGCAGCCCCCATCCTCCCTCCAGCGTGCGGCACGGTGCTTGGGGCACCCGCGGTGTCTGGCGAGCGCGTGGGTCTGCACGGCCTGCGCGACGCGTGCGGTGGTCCGTGGGGGGCCAGCTTCAGCTGGTTGCCGCGGGGCCCTGGAAGACACACAACAGGCCTGCAGGAGTTGGCCGAGGAGTGGGCCTGGCCGCGCGAGCTTGGTCGCAGTGCGCGCGGGTTGCAGGCAGGCGGGGGCGGCGGCGCGCGCGTGAGCTTAGCACGGGGGAGGGGTTCCGCCCCCGAGTCGCGATGGCCCGGGGGCCCACGCGCGGAGGCGCATGTGACGGGCCCTTGAGCGCCTTGGGCCCTTGAGCGTGACAGGGCCTGCCACGCTAAGGCCCTTGAGCGTCTTGGGCACGACGGTAGTACCCTCGTCCTCGAAGCGGCTGGCCCAGTCTTGGGCGGATCCCCGCTGGTCCTTGCGCTTGGCCTTGGTCTTGCTCTTGTCCGTCTGGGTCTTGCCACGGCCTGCTCCTCCAGACCTCCGTGGCCCGGCCCCCTAAGCCCAGCAACCCGTGAAAGGTACGGGGGGTGCACTGGATAAGGAACCTTTAGATACTTCAGATATGGAGTCCAGGGTCTGGAGGCCGGTGGAGCTCCAATCGAGGCTTGGCCATGGATATCACCGCCGCCCTCCTCAGATACGGGACCCTCCAGGGTCTGGGCACATTCCTGAGCCAACGTCCCCACCGTAGTTGGGGAGGCCGCCGCACCTGCCCGTGCTTTTCGACTTGCAAATTCGGGCGCATCGCGCCGCCGCGGGCGCCCGGACCAGCAGCGCCTAGTGCGGCACCCTGGGGAGCTGCGCGGGGTCTGCCCTAGTCTAGTCCGGCACCTCGGGGAGCTGCGCCAGGCGCCACCAGCAGCGCCCAGCCTGGCACCAGCAGCGCGTAGTCCTGCCTGTGCACCTCCACTGCGCCTCCCTCGGAGACGTCTTCCCGAGCGCCCTGTTCCATGCCATGGGCTGCTCGGCCTCGTAGTGTGGTGGTCGGCTCGCGAGCACGGGCCGCTCCGAGGTGCGCGCTTGAGCACGCTCCAGTCGGCACCTGAGCCAGGACGGCTCGAGCCAAAATGGCTACGGAGGAGGAGGAGGAGGAGGACACGCAGGAAAACTGGACGAGGGATGCGGAGGGGGCAGGAGGATGAGGGCGGGTGGGAGGAACGGGGAGGATGCTGATGGCGAGGAGCATACCGATGAACATGAGGATCTGGATGCGGGGACAGGAATTCAGGAGGGCGGACGGATGCGAGGAGGCACGAATCAGCGCAGGGCGTCACGCGAGGTGGATGCGAGAGAAGAGTAGGGAGGGAGAGGCTGGAGAGGGACGAGTGGGATACGATGGAAAAACGGGGTGAGAGGATGAGATGGAAGAGCGGCAAACTATACACAGAGACAGAGAGCGATAGAAAGGGAGATAGAGGCGAGGAGCGAGAACGAGACGATGCATGAGGAAGGTAGAGGGGGGTGATGATGAGGAAGAGGCAGGAGGCAGAACAAGAGGAGGGGGAGCCCCGCATCCTCTACTCGATCGGAACTTAGCCCTGTGGGGCTAAGAGGAGGACGATGAAGAACTGACCTACCGTTTTCTCCTGATCCTCATGGTCCTCTCCCTCCTGGGCCATCCCTTCGACATCAGAAATTTTCTCAAATGCGTTGGATCCAAAAGCTCTTGACAACATCCTGGATGTTGTTTTCGTCACGGGTCGTGTATTGACTGCCCTGGTGCCCGTACAACAACGGAATATGGAAGGCGGCCACGATTACGGAGCCAATACGTAAAACAATAAACATACATACCCCTCCTTTCCCGTAGAGAAGAGAAGGGAGGGAGGATGATGACGAGGAGAAAGAGGAGGAGGAGGAGGAGGAGGAGGAGGAGGAGGAAGAGAAAGAGGAGGAAATGCTGGAGGACGACAACGACGAGGACGACGACGACGACGGCCTCTGAAAGTCTCACGCAGCCCCGCCGAGCCCCCAAGGGAACCCCGGCGCAGATGGGGCGACCCAACCCGCACGACCCAACAGAATCTTTTAGGCACCCTGAAGCCCGTCCCCCAGTTCGTGGGGTCCGCGCTTCCTACGTTCCAGGACCCGCGCTCCTTCCAGCCGAGGGCCAGGCCAGGCACGCGGAGACGCGACCGCAACGCGCGGACGATCGCGACCCCGACGCCAACGACGGCGGGCCGGCAGCCTGGGCTCCACCTGCCCCGGCCCGACGGCGAGCAGGAGCTGGCCCTCGTGGACGCACCTGGCTCAGCGCCGGGCGAGCCGAATGGGGAGGAGGGAGGGAGGGGCAGGGGGCGGGGGGGGGGAGAGGAGGAGGGAGGAGGGAGGAGGGAGGAGGGAGGAGGGAGGAGGAGGAGGAAGAGGAGGAGGAGGAGGAGGAGGAGGAGGAGGAGGAGGAGGAGGAGGAGTGGGGACCAGTGCAAACATAAAACGCAGGAGCGATGTTGCAATAGACCCATCTGCCAACTTTTCTAAATCGGGCCCTACAAGAGTTTGTTCTCAATGATGGAAACGCCCCATCGTAAAACAAACGTCTGGGAATTCTCCGTCGTGCCAAAACATCATTCATCGGACTTCAGCGCCGCGGGTCAACGTGACGGTTACGCCCCGACCCTCCCAAAGCGTGCCAGGACAGCAGTCCTGGGACTTCAGCACCGCGTGTCAACATGACTGTTGAATTTCGACAATCCTACACTTTGCCAGGGCAGCATTCCTGGGCTTTCGACTATGCGAGCCCTTGACAAGGTTGCACACTTTCAGCACAAGTGCACGCGGAACGAATGCGAAAACGACATTTCGAAACTCAGCATTTATCCGTGACGCTGGTGCGAACTTAAAAAAACGAACGTCCCTTACGCGAGAGCCACATGTTGAAAACGACCCGCCGTCCATCCGTGAACCTGCTACACACTTTTTATGTAAATGTGCGCGGCGCTCAAGCGAGAACCACATTTTGAAAACGGCGAAGCTGTTGCACAATGTCAAAACGATTGTGCGCGACGCTAAGGCGAGAACTACATCTTGCAAACGGTCCGCACAACATCTGTGAACCTGTTGCAAGGTTCAAGCTTGAACTCATGAGCGGCGTGGAAATCTCAAGCGAAACGCTCAGCCCGCCCTGCCAATACGTCTGTGGGTGCGGCAGGAAGGGGCTATTTATCAGGAAGAGAGGTGGAGGAGAAGGAGGGGGAGGAGGGAGGGGGGAGGAGGAGCGGGGAGAGGGGAAGGAGGGGTGAGAGCGACAGCTAGCAGCCGCAGCAGCAGCAGCAGCAGAAACGTCCACAGCTCGAAGCTCGGAGGAGGAGGAGGGATCGAGGATGGGGGGGAGAACGAGGGGGATGCGAGAGAGAGAGAGAGAGAGACGCCCGTCGCCCAGCCCCAAGAGCCCGTCCCTGGGGGGCGCTATAAAAGCGCCTCGGCGGGCCTGAAGGAGGCACCATCGCAGCGACGTAGAGGATGATGGCAGCGCCACTGCGACGCAGAGGACGAGGAGGAGGAGGAGGAGGAGGCGATCGCGCCCCCACGCGCTCCGGCCGTGGGGCCACCGCCATCGACGATCTCCTCTCGCCAAGGGCCGGGGCGAGAATCTTCTCACACCTGGCGCCTCGGCCCCGATCCCGGGCCTGGGGGGCATCACGTATCAGCCCGGCTGAAACATGCGCACGGAGATGGGTTCAGGGCCTACATAGGGCTCTGGTCCTGATGTTCTGTGATCACTCGTGCATTGGCTCGCAGCGTCAGACCTCCAGGATGGGGATGGGTGGTAAGGCTCTGGGCTGCGCGCAGACAGCCCCCCCCCCCAGGTAGTCCCGGCTGGAGCAGTCCCAGCTAGCCTCAGCTGCACGGTTCCCCCCCCGGCCGTAGGCGACCGGAGGAGGAGGAGGAGGAGGAGGACGGGGAGGATGAGGTGGAGTGGGAGAAGAGGAGGAGGAGGAGGAGGAGGAGGAGGAGGAGGAGGAGGAGGAGGAGGAGGAAGATGAGGAGGAGGAGGAGGAGGAGGAGGAAGATGAGGAGGAGGAGGGAGGAGAAGGAGGAGGAGGAGGAGGAGGAGGAGGAGGAGGAGTTTTTTTTTGGCAGCGCCTCGGGATGAATGCCCACCAGGGCACAAGGCGCTAGCTCCCGCGAACAAGCGCCTCTGCTGTACGGGACTGCCGCCACAGGCTGCCTCCTTTGAGGTCCGCATCAGCAGTCAGTCGGAGCCCTCGGGTGCGGCTGGGGAGCGGAAAGCTGGCAGCCGCAGCGCGAGCCTCTACGAGGCGGAGCGCTTCCGAGACACACGACAAAACGCAGCAACGCGGGAACCCCTCCAGAGGGCCACGGCTGCTCGCAACATAAAACGTATTGTAAGTGTAAGATCCACGCGAAAAGAGGGGCAGGCCCAGGCAGCCTGGCCCCTGCGACGCCACGACCCGAGCCACGGTCGGGACCGTCCAATGACAGCCCCCGTGCTCGGCTAGGAAATCACCACAGACGAGCGTGCCATGCGCCTTCCCCCCGAGCGGGGCGCCGGACACGCGTGCCGAACGTCCACGAGTGCGCACACACAGCGGACGCGCACGAACACGAGCTAAGCTGTAAAGAAAAAGCCGACCGCCCACACAAGGACGACGAGACCCGCCATCCCTGGTGCAGCGAGCGCCAGGACGACCGCAAGCCTCGCCCCAGATGTGGGGTATGTACGAATAAAACACAAGAAACTCTGAAGACGACCGCCCACACAAGGACGACACGGCCCTACGCCCCTGGTGCAGAGAGCGCCAGGACGACGTCTGGCCACGCCCCAGATGTGGGGTGAAGCACGGATGCCTGCCAAAATGGCCAGTCGCATCGGGCCGTGCAGAAGAAGACACAAGTTAGAAAAACATATACGTGCCTGCCGATTGGCCACCCACGTCAGTCCGAGCTATCAGACTCCTCCCCGCGGTGCGGCAGAACGCTCACCATCTCTCCCACAGGCGAGGTGTGTGAGGTGGCGAACGCCCTGCGGACCCTCGACGCCTGTGCATCCTTCACCGCGTCTGAGGGTCCTCTGTAACTCGAAAAGATCTTTTTTGCCTATCCTGGCCAGGTTCTGGACGCCCTTAGTGTGGCAGGCACGCATTGTGAAAATAAACTCCTCGGGGCGACCGTAGCCGTGCGGCCGCACGTCGCACAAAAAAAAGTGAGTGCCGCGGCCAGAAGCGGAAGGCATGAGACTTGTGAAGCTGCTTCCCGCCCAGCATCACCCCCCCTCCCACCGACCGAAACTCATAGATAGCCAGCGTGGGCTGGGCCCCACTGGCCGATTTCCCCCCCCTGGATGGGCATACGGCCTGCTCTCCTCGGGCTTCGGGGGGCATATCCCCAACCGAGGTGGTAAGACGGTGGGGCTCGAGATGTGGATGGGGATGGGGATGGGGATCGGATGTACGATACTGATGACCTGGGAGGCAGGGAGGAGATGCCCGGGCATCCCCGTCGCCTCAAAGACCGGCTACAGGCAGCGGCGGCCCTAGGCATGCAGGAGTGACCTTTGTGGTGCGCGGCCGGCTGTGCGGGGGCCCAGGGAAAGGGGGGGGTATCGAGGGACCCCATCTAAACGCTCAGGCCAGTGCTGGGTGGACCCCTGTGCGCCCGCACCCGAGGCCCCTGCGGCGGATGATCACTCTTACGCGCTGGCCTCCAGGAGCTGTCCACGCAGGAGACACGTCGAAGCACCAGCCGTCCGGGGGGGAGGCGGGAGGATCCTGGATCCGAAGTGGCTTTTCGTACTCATTCAAGTCTCGTGTCAGCGATGCACCTCTGCGGGATAATAGGAAGTGACTCTCAACGTGCGTATGTTGCCACCCCTTGCGCCGTCAAGCTAAACCATCTACGCGCGCGCGCAAATTCGAAGCACGTCTTGGCCATCGAGCACGAATGGTTGCAGCTGCGACACTGCTCGCAACATCCTGCTGCGGCGCTGACGTGTGGCTCCGGCGTGCCGTGCCAGGATGCTCGCCCCGAGCACGTGCGAGAGCGATACCCAGACGCTCCGCAAGTCCGCGCCTCTCTCCACCGTCAAAGGGCCAAACCCCTCTCTGGCTCACGTTCTCGCACATGTTGGACTACTCTGGAAGGCTACAAAGGAAATGGCCACTTACGGATTCGAGCCCGCTGCCTCTACAACACGCTCCGCCGCGAGAAGCTGATGCTCCCCCAAAGCACACTTTGCCCCATTATGCTATAAGAACTGCCTCACCGCAGAGACCTGCCTCAGCGCTGACTCGGAATAGGCTGCCCGCTGAATTCAGGGCGACCCTTGAACATGTGTTTCACACCACCTTGGAGCTGCTGGGTCTGAGCTTTAGCCGCATGCTCGAATGACCCTCGAAAGGAATCATTGGCACTGGAGATGCTGGCTCAAGAGCGTCACGTGATGCCGCAGAAGATGAGTATGAGGAAGAATTGGGGAAGACAAAGGGGAGATGTGGGAAGAAGTAATCTCCCCTGCTACTCAAAGTCTTGAGGCGCCAATTGTTGTTCTCGGCTCGCATCCATTCGCGAGTACTGAACTGCTTTTCGACCGTCCTTCAATCGATCGCAGCGCTCTTCGAGGCCCTGCCCACCGCATGCGTCGACCCCTGCAGCAACAAGATGCGTTCGACGACATCCATGTCCACACATATCGTACATCAGATGATCCTGCTCTCGAGGGACCCGGTGGGCAAGCCACAGCAGAGGCCGGCGCCGAGCCAGCGGCAACACCGAACGCGGGGCGCAGGCAAAATGGCGGCGAGGGAGCCCGCACCACCCCTCCGGACACCCCCCCCCCGCCACACCGAGCCCCCCCCCCCGCCGCACGAAGAAAAGAAGATTACACTAGAGAAAAGCCCCCAATCCGCGGATGGCTCTCGCTAAAGAGATCGACCGGGAACCCGGGAGCCCGGGAACCCAGAACCCCAGAGTTCGGTCGATCCCTGCGCTACGGAAAAAACGTGGAAAAGGATTCAGAGAAGGCACTTGCTTCATATTGAACGGTTGTTTGCGGTCCAAAACATGAACACATTCCTTCGCTTCGATCCCCTCTCGCTCCATATTCGAGAGCCCACCGAAATCGGCATGGAACCAATGACCGGGAACCCAGGAGCCCGGAACTGGGAGCCTGGGAACCCAGCCTGCTAGCAAAAATTCAGCGGGAACTTCGCCAGATCTTTCTCAACTTCCGCTATCGGACCCCTTCAGTGCAAGCACTGATTGGGGAATGTCGGAGGCGCACGACAAAAGGTCGGGAGTTCTCACAAAAGGTGCGTTTTGACGTCGCTGTCATCACATCGCTGGGGTGGACAAGCTACAACACTGGCAACAAGCGACGCACGATCAGCACCATGGCAAACCAGGGTTCAGCAGCAGCCGGCAGCATGGCGTCTGCTGAAATTGCTGCGGTGCCAGCTGGAGGCATGGGGCAAGCATTGCAATCGGCGTTATTAGATCAGGAAAGTCAGGTGGAACGTCTTGCGATGGAAAGGGAGGAGGAGGCGAGGAAGAGAGCCCGAAGCTCCCCCGATCCCAGCACAGTGCGGCATCAGGAAACCATCGATGCCGTCATGGCATCGGTCAAGGTTCCCCAGGCCATCGTACATCACATCAAAGCCATCGTTGACAAGCTCCACAGCAAGATCTTGAAATACTATAGCCTAACGAAGAAATGTGATCGCATCCGTGAACAGATTGATATCATTTCCAAGGGCGACTGGCCTGTGGACATGAAGGCCTTCAGGTGCCAGGTCGAGGTCCCAGAGCTCGAAGATCATATCTCGGGCGATCTTGCCCCGCCGGTTTCTTGATCAGGACCAGCCCCACCAGGTCATCACCTACCGCAAGGCCAAAGAGAAACTGTTCATAGATTACACGCTTACCAACAAGCAGATCGATTTACAGTTGTTGGAAATACAATTATCTCTTGTTGGTGCAGAGATCGATTTCACAAAGTGCGTAGATGAGACCACTGCTATTTCCAATTCTCGCGATTCTGATTTGAGAAACCTTCGGTTGCCAGCAGCTGCGCTCCCACCTGGTCTTTTTGCAGAGGAGGCGAGGTTGACGAAGGAGGAGGCAGTCAAAATGTACAAAACCATGCTTCGAATAAACGCGGACGATGATGTGAAGCGGAAGGCCGAGGAGGACAAGCAGGCAGCAATCAAGCAGGAGCGCATCTCAGCCCTCATGAAAGCACCCCCCAGTGTCAGGTTTGCGGCTGCTGTCAAGCTAGTGGTTGGCGCCGAGCAGGGCGGTCTTGATTGGGCGGCTTACCAGAGCGGCACCCCGGCAGCAGATTGTCTGCCGTCCTCCAACAGTGCATCTACATCCAAACGCGTTTTCACTAAGAAGGAGCAGGCCCGGCGGAAAAAAGATCGGACGTCCGCTTCGAGACCAAAAAACGGCAAGGCCCCAGGGGGCGGGAAAGGCGGACCCTGGGGCAACCAGCAGCAGTATGTAACAGATCCCCAGTCCACCCCAAAAAACAAATCCAAGGGCCAGAAGGGCGACACCAGGGGTTCCAAGGGAAAGGGCAAGGGCAAGGACAAGGGGAAGGACAAGGAGAAGGGCCATCCAGAAGTGAAAGGAGGAGGGAGAGGCGCTCAGCGTGGCGGCGCTCCCAAAGGCAGAGGACGCAATGCGAGGAGTGGAAAATGAACGTGGAGTTCATCAAACTTGTGGACGGCATGCCTACTGATGATTTGTTGTGGCTTCTGAACGAGGGTTCTCAGTTGCAGCACGTGTACGTGTACAATCATCAGGACCATAATTGCCGCCACCCAGAGCCCGGTGAACTCCCATGGCCAATAATATTATTGCTTTCTCGCTTCCATCGCAAACATCGTTTCACACAGAAATCTCTGCCAAAACTTTCAGGGTTCAACCACGTAATCCAGCAAGTACGGCACAAATTAGTGTGGAAATGGCATTTCAGACATGAAACGATTCTTTATCAGTTTCGCGTTGCATCGACATGCCGAGCCACCAAACCGTTTTCCGAGTCTGCCCCTGTCGAGTTTGACGCTATGCTGCGTGCTATGTGTAGCCATGTTCTCCGAGGGTGCAAGCACAAGCTTCACCAGCAATGCGGTCACACAAAGAGTTCAAACATGTATGGTCTCATATCGCTGGCTTTCAAACAACTCGCTGAATTGGATTGGGTCCCCGTGCTGACTGACAAGGACGTGGGTTCGGCGCTCGTCCGAAAAGGCGTGCTGGAGCAGATCCATTCTTCAGCACTCGCGGGTCCGCAGTATGAAGAGACTTCTCCATTGAACATCCGCTGGTGGCAGCTGTGTGATCACTACTCTAGCTTGGTCAAGTGAATTCACGAGATCGAGCCGGACACAGACGCGCGCTCCCTGCTGCAGAGCTTGATGGGTGGAGTCCCCAGGTTTGTGACGTCAGTAGGGGAGACGATCAAAACCCACAAAGATCCAGGTGACGTCTCTTTCAGTATACTGCATACCAGGAGGGACCATTCGTTTAAGGGTCTTGGGGCTTGGGTAGCTCGCCGGCTTCGTGAACCACTTGCGGTCAAACCACACCATCTCTCAAGCACAGAAGATCTCATCAATATATTGAATAACATGTGTTTCCCCAGTGACGAATTGTTCATACGATACGACGTCAGAGACTCCTTCATGTCTGGAGGTACCAACGAACTCGTGCGTGGTGCTGTCGCTGTTGCGCCCCAGGCTCTTGGGGAGATCATGGGCGATGCGGCAGAGTTCCTCTTGAGCAACCAGTACGTCCAGTCCAGGTTCTACGATGACAGAATTTGGCAAGTGAAGGTCGGTTCTGGGATGGGGATGAACTTCTGTGGGGATTTGTCGGACGCGGGATTCTACCACATATTGGAGCATTCTAGAGTGAATGATCGGGTCTGGATGTCCAGCAGGGGGATCTTGTTGTACGTAAGGTCCAAGGATGACATCCTGATCATCACTGGCGCGAGCCTCGCGCGTCGCTGGCATGTGCACGATTGGCTTGTGACAAGCAACCGTAGCAACTTCAAGTGTAAGTTAGAGAAAACCGCCGTGCATGGAATAGACATGCTAGACATACAGATGTTCAAGGGTCCTGATTTTGCCTCCACCGGAAAACTAGCATACGAACCAATCTGGAAAAAAGACCAGCTTGGGCATCCCATTGTCTATTTTTCGGAGCACCCCCGAGGCATCCACGCTTCCTGGCCGTTTGCAGAGCTGGGGCGTCTCCACCGTCATTCTTCCACCCTCAAGCTAAGCTTGGAGGCCAGAGGAGTGTTAATCGAGCGTCTCGGCCAGTATGGATTTCCGAAGTCCTTCATCCAACTTCTGCATGCCTGGTCCCCTAAACGTGTTAGACCCACCTCCTGTCCTGCCCCCACCACCAAAATGTGGGTGCGAGTCCCATACCACAGAGTTTGGGCGTCGGCTGGTCTAGCGAAGTTGTTGAATGAGTTTCTATTCCTGGACATCCCTAGGAGCATTTGTGTGCAGTTGTATCTAGGGTATCCTCTAGATATAAGGCCTGCATGGGTTCTGTGGCAGGCACCTTTTTCTAAATTGGTCCAGAGATTCTCGCACAGTCACGTGACACCGTGCTAATTTGGAGGTTGGTTGGGTGTGGACGGTGGTCCTTGCTTACTTACTCTTTTCACGACATGCCTGTAGCAGCATTTGGCTCGGGGTTCTCACCGCGCCCCAGGCCCGCGCGCAGCCACAGCGGTCTGCGTGCCCATTTGAGTAGTTCCCAGGTGGCGAGCCGCAAAACGTGTTAACAAATCGTGCGTTTTGACGTCGCCGTCATCACATCGCCGCGGCGAGGGAGCCCGCACCACCCCTCCGGACAACCCCCCCCCCCGCCACACCGAGCCCCCCCCCGCCGCACGAAGAAAAAAAAATTACACTAGAGAAGAGCCCCCAATCCGTGGATGGCTCTCGCTAAAGAGATCGACCGGGAACCCGGGAGCCCGGGAACCCAGAACCCCAGAGTTCGGTCGATCCCTGCGCTACGGAAAAAACGTGGAAAAGGATTCAGAGAAAGCACTTGCTTCATATTGAACGGTTGTCTATGGTCCAAAACATGAACACATTCATTCGCTTCGATCCCCTCTCGCTCCATATTCGAGAACCCACCGAAATCGGCATGGAACCAATCACCCGGAACCCAGGAGCCCGGAACTGGGAGCCTGGGAACCCAGTCTGCTAGCAAAATTTCGGCGGGAGTTTCGCCAGATCTTTCTCAACTTCCGCTATCGGACCCCTTCAGTGCAAGCACTGATTGGGGAATGTCGGAGGCGCGCGACAAAAGGTCGGGAGTTCTCAGAAAAGGTGTCCCTGGCCGAGGGTGCCCCCGCGACTTCCCAACAGGCCCCCCGCGATCTCGGGTGCGCCCCCCGCGAGGCCCGCCAGGCCTCCCCGGGAGGCCGGGGAGTCGAGCCCGGCGCGAAGGGCGCGGGACACCTCGGGCCATGCGTGTTGGGCCTCGGTGCTGACGCCTGCTGGGTGCGTTGAGCGTCTGGCTCTGGCAGCACAGCACAGCACAGAAAGGGAGCGGGGGCGCCAGGCGGGAGGGGAGGCCTAACCAGACCACCCCAACCCAACCCGAAGACCCCAATTTTGGGTT
>CAUYUJ010014960.1:267847-350347 GCA_963575745.1 Prorocentrum cordatum
CGAACGGCTCCCGAAGCTGTTTTCGGTATCCCTGCAGGTGTCCCCAAGACGTTTCCCGGACCCGAAACATGTTCGAAGATAAGTGCCGCGTGAATGGACGACAGTCCGTAATGAACGTCACATTCGCAGAAGCACTAGTTCTGACCCTCCAACGCACAGCTTCTGCATCGAGGTGGCGAGGGACGCGAGGACGAGGAGACGTGGAGCGCAGGAGGCGGAGGAATGGTGGAGTGAGTGGCGATGAGCGCACAGCGGCGCAAAGGAAGCCCCGCGTACGGTGGAGCGAAGTCGCGCCACGGCCAGCAGGCTCCACTCGTTACGTATCAGAAGAAGAAGAAGAAGAAGAACACATTGCATAACACACAAGCTTGTGGAATGAGTGGCGAGGAGCGCACGGCGGCGCAGAGGAAGCCCCGCGTGCGGTGGAGCGAAGTCGCACCACGGCCAGCAGGCTCCACTGGTCACGTACCAGAAAAAAGCAAGTTTAGGGTTTACGGTTTAGGGTTTAGGGTTGCTTGTGGCGCTCCGTGCGGATATTTTGGATCTGCGCTGAACCCCCCTCCCTGGCGCGCGGAGCGCGCCAGGGGCGGCGCCGGAGGCGCTGCCGGGGGGGCCATCCGCGCGGAGCGCCAACAGTTTACATTTCTGGCGTTTTGCTTCCTCGACAGCAGGCTCCTCTCGTTACCATCCTCCTCATTGCTGTCCACGTCCTCCGCGCTCCACGCGTCCTCGCGGGTGCTTTCGAAGCCCGCTTGCGAGAGCCCGTTGTTCTCCCCCCTCCTTGGAATCTCCTGGCCTCTCTTGAATGGCTTGGAGGACTCCCGGGGCCGCCGTGGGGCTGCAGGTGGGCCGCTCGGAGGCAGTCCTGGGCCGAGGGAAGTACAGATAGATGGAAGGGGGAAGCCGTTGGGGGGGTCGGACGAACGGGGGGGGATGGCAGAAAGGGGAGTCCCCGAGTCAGCTCAAGCAGCCGGTTTCTCGGGAACATGCCGGCGCAAGGGGCACCAATGTACAGAGGAGAGCGCCACGCGGCGGCGCTGAAAGCAGCTGTCCCAGCCGAGGGGGGGAAGAGAGGAGGGACAATGGAGGCAGGAGGCACAGAAGAAGGAGCGACGAGGAAGCAGAGGGGGGGTGTCCGTGGCGAATCTCTTCATGTCGAGGCAGGCCCCTGGGGACAACAGCCAGAGAGCAGAGGGTGAGAAGATAGAAGAGACGGATGGGGGAGAGGTGGGGACAAAGTAAACAGAAAGAGAGAGAGAGAGAGAGACAAATTCAGAAATAACGAAAAAAAAGAGAGAGAGAGAGAGAGAGAGAGAGAAAAAGACACATCGGAGCTGTGTTGCCCCCATGGGACTCTTGCGACCCTGAAGAGCGGAGGAGCGAGCAGGATGGTGAAACAAGCCGATGCAGCGCAGAGGAACAACACAGAACACACACGGGTGCAGACATCGGCCCAACGCCTGCCCTCCGAGATCCCCTCCCTGCTGGTCCCTCTGGCCGCGGGCCTGCATGTCGCCGTCGTGCTCCTCCTGCAGCACGCGTATGAAGCCGTCCCTCGAGGAAAGCGCCTCGCCGCAGCGGCCCCTGGCCCCTGCACCGGCAAGCGGCAGCCTTCTGGCTCCAGCCAGGGACGTGCCCGCCGTGAGGACCAAGCACTCTGGTCCAGACTTGGCCACGCGCAGCGGAGGGTAGGGGGAGTCGAGCAGGGACCGACCGTCCTGGCAGTCCTAAGTCCTACCACGAAATGTTCTTAGAACCCAAGATGTTCTCATGACAACAACAACAACAACAACAACAACAACAACAACAACAACAACAACAACAACAACAACAACAACAATTACTAGCACGTGGGGACACTCCGTTCTCACCAGTGCCAGGGTTTTCATAGGAGGCGGGCAATACCCCCACTTTGTGGGGGGGCCGGTTCAAGCTCTACCAAATTTCCAAACGACTCTTCGCCACCACCCACACCCAGCTTCCCGCCCTATGACGTTCGGACACTTCACTTCGTGGCATGCGGACGACCGTGGCTACTATTCAGGGCCCCGCGGCCGACGACGACGGCGTGCGCGCGCGAAGAAAAAACGAATGTGTCCCGCATGGTATTATTTGACAGGGATGATGGCCCTGGCAGGTGCGCAACCGTTGTCGCAGAAGTTCGAAAAAGTTGCTCGCAAAAGCCCGTTTGACAGAAATGTTTAAAAAGTGTTGGGTTTCCTACGAATCCGCAAGAGCGCGCGGGATGAAATGCAAAAGTTTTTGACAGAACTGTTTAGAAAAAAAGTTGCTCGCAAAAGCCCGTTTGACAGAACTGTTTAAAAAGTGTTGGGTTTCCTACGAATCCGCAAGAGCGCGCGGGATGAAATGTTGACACGTTTTTTTTTTGAAAAAAAAAAAAACATTGTTTCTTATATGTTTTTATGTTAAATTCGTTACGAAAACTGAGGTTTTGGAAGGATTTCGTCTTGCGCGCGCGAATGTCCACTTTACCTTATTTTTTCAATGTCCTTAGAACATAAGCCCGATGCGTGAAACCAAGACGGTCCCAGCCAGAAATGTCCTGAGACCATCTCGTGGGAACCACAAAAGGTTCTTAGAACATTGCTTGGTAGGGCTATAGGCGAACCAGGACGCTTCCCCACTGCTCGAGGGAGGGGGGAGGTTTCTTAGGAGAAGCCCACTTCGAAGAAGGCGCCCGCCCTCCGCACAGACCACCTCAGGATACAGAGCCGGTCCCCGGGAAGGAGGAGGAAGAGGAGGAGCAGGAGGAGGGGGAGGAGGAGGAGGAGGAGGAGGAGGAGGAGGAGGAGGAGGAGGAGGAGGAAGAAGGAGGAGAGGAGGAGGAGAAGGAGGAGGAGGAGGAGGAGAGGAGGAGGAGGAGGAGGAGGAGGAGGAGGGGGGGGGAGGAGGAGGAGGAGGAGGAGGAGGAGGAGGAGGATGGGGGAGAGAGGAGGAGGGGAGGAGGAGGGGGGAGAGACGGAGGAGGAGGAGGAGGAGAAGGAGGGGGAGGGTGGGAGGCGGCTTAGAGGAGGCCTACTTCGTGGAAGGCGCCGGCCCTCCGCACCGCGGCGCGTCGTTCGCGAGGGCGGCGGGGCGCGCCGGCCCCAGCGTGCCGAGGCCGTGCCCGGCCCTCTCGCGGGCGGCGGCTCCTCTCGCGCGCTCCTCGGGCCCCGCGGGCCCCGCAGGGCGGGGCGGGTCACGCTGGCCACCGCCAAACCACGAGGAGGAGGGGAGGGGGTCCTCCTTCTCCTCCTCCTCTCTCATCCCCTACCTCCTCCTCCTCCTCCCCGCCTCCTCCTCCTCTCCCCCCTCCTAATCCTCTCCTCCTCCTCCTCCTCCTCCTCCCTCCTCCTCCCCCCCCTTCTCCCCCTCCTCCTCTCCTCCTCCTCTCCTCCTCCCCTCCTCCTCCTCCTCCTCCTCCTCCTCCTCCCCTCCTCCTCCTCCTCCTCCTCCTCCTCCTCCCTCCTCATCCTCCTCCTCTCCTCTCCTCCTCCTCTCCTCTCCTCCTCCTCCTCCCTCCTCCTCCTCTCCTCCTCCTCCTCCTCCTCCTCCTCCTCCTCCTCCTCCTCCTCCTCCTCCTCCTCCTCCCCCCCCCTCCATCTCAAGGTGGCGGTGGTGGAGAAGAACAGGCGCATCAATCCTGGCGCCTCTCTATCGGGCCAGCGGCGTACAGTGACCCGACCACAAGGAACCTTCCACAGGAAACCCAGCCCTGAGGCCCCAGGAGGTCCACTGAGTTTTTGGCGTCGGAACGTCACGCTTTCCATAGCAAAACGATAGAAACCCAAGAAACCCAGGGCACCCTGGAGGCAAACAGGGTGGTTCCTGGCACGCGTCTGCACTGTAAGGATACTTTCAAGTGCACTTGCAATCCAACATCCGCTTCTTTCAGGAACAGCGCTCGCTTCCGCTAGCGTAGGTCCGATCCTCACTCCGAAGCGAAAACGCAAGACACATATTTTTCGGCCCTCCCGGGGGCTCTTCAATCCACCATGCCTGCGGCATGACATCGAACGGGCACCGTCGATGGGACTGGAGGTGGAGAGGAGAGACGCAGAGTTCCAAGAAGTTTGGGTCAAATCGGCGTAAATGCCACCCTAGCTTGGCAAACTTGTGCACATGACGCAACCGACAGACGTACCTCTGCGATTCCAGCGCCAATCTTGGATGGGGAGTGCCAGAAAACCTTGCGTACGACCACGGGCCCCAAAGGTCAATGCTAAGGACAATGCCCGCATGTGTCTGTGGACCGATATCACGTCGCGAGCTCACCTGCAAAGACAAGGGAAGCAAACTCTCGAAATAAAAAAAGGGTCTGGAGAGCAAACCAGGTGGGAGGAGAATAGCGAGCAGAGCGAACGCGCAAGTTGATGATAATAAAACAAACTCACGACGTCATTCTTCAAAACTTACGCCTATGAGTGAAACCTTATATGATCTGAGGCACGTCTCGATTGTGTGCTGGCTGCTAGTGGTGGAGGATCACGTTTGGAACTTGGCATGGCCGCCTTAGGACCACGTCAAGACACTATCGGGAATATATCAATGTAATTCGCTATCTCTGGAACCGCGAAGGTAGTCTGTAGTGCTTCCCGGGGCACAGTATTCGTCCTCGACGTCGCTGTACCCAATCCTCGGCCCCCTCTCCCCTCCTTCTGCTCAACCACCCCCCGTCCCTCCTCTTCACCTGAGGTAACCTGCGCCCCTCGGCCGCCTGCTCATTCCTGAGATCCGACGTTGTGACAAGAAACAGCATAGTGAACACATCGCGACCAGAGCACTAGATCCATCTTTCTGCCGCAATCTTCGAGCCCGATCGATCCGTGGTCCCGTGGCCCTGGAACTGGGCGGAAATGCTCGGTGTGAACAAGTGGCAGTGCCCAGATCTGAGGCTTCCTACTCCTGATTGCCCTCAGCAGAGTCCTGCCCCCCACCCAGCCTGAGGAAAATGTGTCGTCCCCCCTACGAGGTGGACACCCGAATTCTCTGGGATAGACCTGGTGTGGGTAGGGCCCTGTCTGGTGCTCCCGACGGCGATCAGGGAAAACACTGGAGCCGATTGGTCCGGAAAAACTCCGCTCCCCGAAAGCACTGCACGATGTGTACATGAGGAGGAGAAGGAGGAGGAGGAGGAGGAGGAGGAGGAGGCGGAGGCCGAGGAGGATGAGGAGGCGGAGGCCGAGGAAGAGGAGGGGGAAGAGGGGAAAAATGATCCTGGAAAGCTCGAGTGGAGTGCAATCCGGCACAGCTCCAGCGCAAGAGGGGGGCCCGAAGCAGCAGTCGTCCCCGACCGCCCCCTGCCCCGAGAGCTCGGGGCCCGGAGCGGGGGCGACCAGGAGCAGCTGAGGCGGCAGCCACTTGGGTGTCCTCCACCTCCAGGTCCTCGATGTCCTCGAGCGGTCGGGCGCGTGAGCGCCCTCAGGACCGAGGACGCCGAGGATCACCACGAGTGCTAGGATCGCACTGTCGCGGGCCCACCCCATGGACGCTAAACAATCCGTAGATACAGACAAAGCCCAATGCCTGCATGGAACTGCTCGATATGGAATATTCGATCATCGCGTGTTTATTGAAAAGGATGAAACAAGGGGTCGATACCAATGGGCGGGAGATGGGATGGTATAATTTCTGCGATGAAAGATCGTGCATGCTATGTATCTGCGAATTCCCCAAACCGTGCTTGCACTTACGGTGTCCCATTTCTCTTCGTAGGAACTGGGACTGGCTTGCGGTCTGGTGGCTCCGTGCTCGCCGTCGCCGACCCCGTCGCCGTTTCGTCGCCGCCCGTCGTCTGGGTATGGCTGGCGCCCGTCGCCGCCTCGTCGCCGCCCGTCGTCTGGGACTCGCTGGCGGTTTGGCGGCTCCGTGCTCGCCGTTGCCGCCCAATCGCCGCCTCGTCACTGCAAAAAGGACAGCGCTACGTTGATTCTCCTGTTTCAAACAGAATGAACTGATTCTCCCCCTACCTGGGATTATTCGCCTCTCTTTTCGTATTGCAATGTGCCTATGACTGTGCCCTATCGTCCATCGTAAATATGAACGCATACTATCCCAAGCGCAACGGTATCGACCCACCCCCGCCATCCTCCGCAACATAATTATCAGCGCTTATTTATTTATTTATCAAACTGATCAATTTTCAAAAACCCCTTGCAACACATGTGACGAAGTGCGCACGTGCGCGTCGTCGCGCGTGCATGCCGGGACCCTGCACACACCTCAGGTTTCGTAACGATTCCCGAATCGAGTGCCCAACACACATATGAAAACTCACGGTTTCGCAACACGGATGTTCAAAAAAACTTGCGCGCGCGTCCTTGCGAACGAATGCAAAAAAAAACATACGTTGTTTATCAGCTTCATGAGATGTTACCAAACGGGCTTCGCGCGCGCATGTCGGAATCGTTCGACCGTCCTTGCGCGCGTGTCGTCGCGAGTCCTGTTGCACAAAGTTGTGACAAGAGGCGCGCGCGCGCGTCGTCGCGCAAACATGCCGGAAGCCGTGAAAAGAAAAAACAACTTCGGTGTTGCAGCGATTTAGAAACCGAGTTGTCACACAACATGGAAAGAACAACACATGGTTTCGCAAGATCCGTTTTCAACAAAAAACATGCGCTCGCGCTCTTGGGAGTCGTTAGGGAAACAGTCGGTTTTTCAACATGCTCATGGAATTCCGCCAAGCTGGCCCCTCGCGCCGCATGTCGAAATCATTCGAACACCCTTGCGCCCGTCCTGGGGAGGGCACGATCCGTGTCAAATCAAAACCATGCGGGCCACTCTCGCGCGTCTGCCGCGCGCCAATGTCGAGCTCCTTCCAAAACCTCCATCACCGACGCGAAGACGCCGTCATTGTCGTCAGCGCGATCAGCTTCGGCACCCTCACTGGCCGGGCCGTCGTCGTTGTCGACATCGCCACCACCATCGCCACCACCATCGCCACCACCACCGTTGTTATCATCGCGTCTACCGTTGTCGACGTTGCCGTGGTACCGCGCCCGCCCAAGTCGCCGACTCGCACTGAAAAACCCGCTGGGATGTGCCCAGCGGTCAGCGCCACCGCGGCCCGGTCGGTCGCGCCAAACTAGTTGGCCAGTACGCGCGTGTGCTTGGGTTGGCGCGGCCGCAGACATGGACCAGCCAACACCAAGCACTCATCGCAATCGCCACCGCGTGCGTTTTGCAAACCAAGTTGCGGGCGGGTGGGTGGGATGATTGCGCGAACAATGGAATGGACAACTCCTGCGAACAGAAATTAAATGCCCCCCAGAATTATTGGTACCCCTATTCGTATTGCAATGTATATACGATGCTGCCCCATTGTCCATCCTACGTATGCGTCGATCCCCCCACCATCCGCTGGAACAAATTACTATGCCCACGCATCTACTTATTCAAAATCAGAAGTTTTCAAACATCGCTTTGCCAAAAAATATGGGACGAAGTGCGCACGCGGGCGTCGTCGCGCGCGCATGCCGAAATCCTTCAAACACGCTCTGTTTCGTGAGGGTTGCAAAACCGAAATTCAAAAACAAAAAAAAAAACATGCAAACCCACAGGGTTTCGCAAAACGGATTGTCAAAACAAAGCTTGCGCGCGCGCTCCTGCGAATAATCAAGAAAACCTACATGGCTTTTCAATATGTTTGATAAAGTGCTACCAAGCGGGCTTCGCGCATGTCGAAACTGTTCTAACGCCCTTACCCGCATGCTGGGATGGCACGATCCGTGTCGCATTATACCATGCGGACCACTCTCGCGCGTCTGCCGCGCGCGCATGCCGAACTCCTTTCAAAACCTCCATAACCGACGCGAAGACGCCGTCATCGTCGTGGGCGCGATCACCAACGGCGCCGTCACTGGCTGCCCCGTCGTCGCTGTCAGCATCGTCGCCAGCATCGCTACTATCATCACCACGTCTACCGTCGTCGACGATGCCATGGTACCGCGCCCGACAAGCCGCCGACTCGCACTGAAGTGCCCGCTGGGATGTGCCCAGCGGTCGGCGCCACCGCGGCTTCGTCGGTCGCTCCAAACTGCACGCGCGCGTGCGCGTGCATGCGCTGGCTGTCGCGGCCGCAGGGATGCACCAGCCAGCGCCGAGCACTCATCGCAATCGCCGCCGCATGAAGTTTGCAAACCAAGTCGCGGGTGCGTGGGTGGGATGCTTGCGCGAGCAATGGGGTGGTCAGCCTCAAGTTGAGCATTGACAAATTGCACCACGCAGGCTGCAGCGTATGTGTGGCGCAACATGGATTGCACAACGCACATCGTATATTGCACAACGCAAATTGCACGGCCGTTCCACACATGGTTTCACAACAAATCTGGTTGACATCACATTGTGTGGGCCCACAGTGGCTAACACATGCATACGCAGATGCACATATATCGGCTGCAAGGTCACAGAGAGGGGTCGCTAACCCTGGCCTCGGCAAGGGGGGCGCCTCACTTTGTTTGATCGGAAACGCCGGGTTTGTGAGCGCAGCGCAGCGAAATCCAATTAAGTTCTGGAGGGCGCCGTCGCCGCAACATGCCTGTGGTCACCGCGGCGTTCCCGCGAGTGCCGCACTACGCTTGTTAGCGCCGCAGTAACGACCGAGCACCACACCATGCAAATTGCGCGTGGCCACCGCAACTGCTTGCGAACGCCACCGCAAGCATTTGAGAGCCTCAAATGTGAATATATTATTCGGTGGCGACCTGTATGGACAGAAAACTGTCTTCGGAGAGTGGGCGGAACTGTGCCGACATGGGCGCGGTGGCGCCATGTGAACCCTGCAATTTGTGCTTTCGGCGGAGCTTCCGATGGGGCCACAAAACGTGTCAAACGTGTGCCGACATGGGCGCGGTGGCGCCATGCGAACCTTGCCACTGGGGCCTTCGGCGGAGTTCCCCATGGGGCCAGTGAGCGTGTGATGGGTGCGCCGATATGGGCGCGGTGGCGCCATGCGAACCCTGCCACTGGGGCTTTCAACGCAGCTCCCGAATGTCAGCTTGTGATGAACAAATCGGGGGTGGCGCGTGTTAGAAACAAATAATTCGCTTGCTCGGGCGAATTGCGGGATGGCGCCCGCCAAAATGAAAATCAACACTGCGGCGCCGGTGATTAGCGCCGACGCCCGGCCGCCAACGAGAAGGCGACAAACAGCACAAACTGGGAGAAGGGAGGGGGCAGGAGGCAAAAACGGTAGAAGCAGGGACCGTGAGCCAGGGCGACACCTGTTTGAAATGAAGAAAAACTGATGTCGGTGCTGTTTTATGTCGAACCGATGCGCTTCCTTTGCCCTGGCCGCAGCCAGGAGGGCGCCAGCTGCCTCGCGGGCCCGCGAGTAACGTGGGCTGGACGAAAGGGGGGAGTGGCCAAGAGGGAATCTTCCCAGCAGCTCACATCGGTGATTTTCCGACCGCCCCTGGCGCCGAAAGCGGCCATGCATCGAGGACTGGCCCGTCGGCGGGGCGACCGAAATCAGCAGCGCGCAGCAGGTTTCCAAAGTGCCCCTTTCCTTCCCCAGCTTATCGTCCGACCCGAGCAAGGCGTGCGGGCAGTCGTCGACGACGACGACGGAGAAGGGGACGAGGACGAGGACGACGGACGGCGGACGGCGACGGCGGCGACAACGACGACGCACTGCGGATGCCCTATGGGGCTGGGGGGGGGTGCTGCGCGCAGGCCCGCTGTAGTCGACGACGACGAGGACGAGGACGAGGACGACGACAACGACGACGACGACGACCATGACGACGACGACGACGATGACGACGGGACGAGGACGACGGACGGCGGACGGCAGACGGCGATGGCGGCGACAACGGCGACGCACTGCGGATGCCCTATGGGAGAGTGCTGCGCGCAGGCCCGCTGTAGTCGACGACTACGACGACGAGGACGAGGACGACGACGAAGACGCCTGAGAGGGGGAAAACAAATCGCCTCGGATAAGCACGACCCCGATAACAAATCCGATACGAAAGGCAACTCTTTGGAGGCTGTCACGCAGGGGGCTACACGATCCCCTCGGCGGCGCCAACGACGATCCCTTGGCGCCGCGCCCCGCGAGGCCTGTTCATCGGCCGGGACGGGGGGGTCCGGTCATTTGTTGATCACAAGCTGACATTATGGGGACACGAAGCGTGTGAGGGGTGTTCCGGCATGAGTGCGGTGGCGCCAGGCGAGCCCTGCTGCTGGGACCTGCGGTGGAACTCCCTATGGGGCCACGGAACGTTTGATGGGTGTGCCGATCTGGGTGCGGTGGCCATGCGAACCCTGCCGCTGCGGCCTTCGGTGGAGCTCCCTATGAAGCCACGAAACGTGTGAAGGGTGTTCCGAAATGGGTGCGGTGGCGCCATGCGAACACTGCCGCTACGGCCTTCGGTGGAGCTCCACATGGGGCCACGAATCGTGTGAGGGGTGTGCCTGAATGGGCACGGTAACACCATGCGAACCCTGCCACTGGGGCCTTCGTCGGAGCTCCCGATTGGGCCACGAAGCGTTTGAGGGGTGCGGCGACACAGAGACATGCGAAGAGCAGAGGCGAGGAGGGGGGGAGGGAGGAGGGGGAGGAGATGAGGAGAGGAGCGGAGAGGAGAGGAGAGGAGAGGAGAGGAGAGGAGAGGAGGCGGAGCGCGGGGCGCTGCCTCTTCAAAAATAGGACCGGCACCACAGGATGGTTGGGAACAATCCCCTCCTCCTCCTCCTCCTCCTCCTCCTCCTCCTCCTCCTCCTCCTCTTCGTCCTCCTCCTCCTCCTGTTTCTGCTCCCCTCGGACCTCGCCAAAAGTTCGTTCTGGGAAGCACTTCGAGGCGAATCCAGCCGTTGCGACCAGAACTCCCCAAGAGGCCAAGGCAAAAATCTCACACGGGACCTCAGAAGCCTTTCGCCTCGGACCTCGACTTCCTCGTCGCCCCCCTCCCTCCCTCGCCCGCTGGTCGGCCCACCAGGCCAGGGAGGCACAACAGGCATGCCAGGGAAGCACAACGCTTCCCGTGACCAAGGCGGAGCGCGGAAGCGTCGGCCTCGATCTTGGCCATCGTCCATGGAGGTCATCATAAAACCGCGGCCTGGACCTGCGAAGTCCTGTTCTTTCCGTGCGGCGTCCCCGGAAATCCAGACCCTTTCCCCGGGGCCCAGTTTTCATCCTGAGTCGTTTTTTTGACGGTCCCGTGGACTGGCGAGGGCCCCCAGGGGCCGAAAATAAGGAAAAAATTGCGTCCTGTTTTTATTTTACGACGCGATCATGTCTGGGGGATCATCCTCACGAATCGGCGATGGCTGGCATGGGCCACGACCAAGATCGGCGTCGACGAGATCCCGCGACACCTTGGCCACGGTCATGCTGCTGCTCCCCTAGCCACCGATGGCCATCGTGGCCCGTCTGGACCTGCTGCTCTACGGCTCCGAGGCCGCGAAGAAGTTCGGTGGCGACATCTGAGCCCTGACCCCACCAGCCCTCGATTCTTCTGAATCGATGAGAGGAGCGTGTAGGATTTACATTGTGAACGTTTCCTGATTCGGCGTTTCGACATTGTGCGGAGGGGGGGGAGGGGGGGGTCTGGCTCGGGACCGTTGCTTCGTGCGACTGTTTGCGGCAGTGCGCCCTATGGGGAGACTCCACCTGCTTGAAACAGGCACCACAAACAGCCAAGATCTGCTCCATGGGGGGCGAGGGATGGGGGTGCGAGGGCCCGCGCCGATCGGCAAGACAATGACTTCCGAACCATACCCCCGCCGCCCGTCGGGTCGCCTGAATCGCTGCTCAACGAGGGTGCAGCGGAGGCCCGTCCGCAAGAAACCTCTCACGAGAAACCCGACCCTGAGACCCCTGGGACGCCCATCGGTTCTTGGTGTGGTCCTCCTCCCCCTCCTCCTCCTCCTCCTCCTCCTCCTCCTCCTCCTCCCCCTCCTCCTGGAAAGACGCGCCGTCCGTCGCAGCACCATCGACACCCGAGAAACCCAGGGCACCCTGGAGGCGAGCAGGGTGCCTCTTGGCGCGGACCTCCACTGCGCAGGGCCCGCACTCCGCCGACGAGGCCGAAGGCGGGTCCTCCACCGCGACGTGGCCGTCCGGCCTGCCGGCCTCCAGCGCCTCCGGGGTGTGGAACCACTCCAGCCGGTCCTACGGCGGCGCTCCGGCTGGCTTGCCGCGCCGGGGGGGGGGGGAGGGGCTGCCGCGGCCCGCGGGCGGCGTGCGGCGCGGCGGGTGGCAACGTTCCCAGACCCCCTCGGGTCATGAAAAATGATGGGCCTGTTTTCCACCACCACCACCACCAGAAGTTGGAGGGGGGAAGGAGGAGGACGAAGAGGAGGCGGAGGAGGAGGACACCCGCCCACTCCAACTTATGGTGGTGGTGGTGGAAAACAGGCCCATCAAAAAAAACATGACGGGAGGCTTTTCCGCATTTTCGACCTCTGGAGGCCCCTCCAGGCCCTCGGAACCGTCCAGAAACGATGCAGGAGGGAGGACCGGTGCGTGGGGAGAGGGCCGAGACATCTGGGGGTCGAGGCGTTATGCAAAAGTCATGACGTCGGGGGTCTGGGTTTTGGGGAAGGGGCGGCCGGCTCTGGGGGAAGGCATCGAGCTAGGAAACCGGCAATGCACATCGCAGACAGATCGGCGATAGGCCCCAGGCTTGCGGATGCCATGACAATACACACCCTAACAATCCGATTATTGATGTAAACATGTGTTTAAAAGTTCGATACATGTCCTAAACATGTTTTACATGGTTAAGACATGTTTCAAACATGTTTTAGACATCCGGCAATTATTTGGCAACATGCTTCCTCTCTCCATCGATCATCGTCCGCAACACCAGGTGGCGAGTCCGCAGGGTCCTGGGCGGGACAGGGCTGTGAGGCCCCTGTCGGCGATGGATGGGCGAGCCGGGGTCGATGCGTGCCCCCCCCTCCCCCCGCTCAGTCTACAGCGGAGGCCAGTCCACAAGAAACCTTCCACGAGATACCCAAGCCCGAGACCCCAAGACGTCCACTGATCTCGATCTTTGGCGTGGGAATGCCGCGCCCTCCCTCGCAGAACCATCGAAGCCCAGTACGCCCAGGGCACCCCTGGAGGCACGCGGGGTGTCTCTCGGCATGGGCCCCCGCTGCATACCTCGCCAGGGGCGAGAGGGGGGCCGACGGGCAGAGGAGGAGCGCCGACCTGGGAAGGCTGGTCCGGCCGCGGGCAGCGGCCCGAACCCGGCGCTCGAGAGGTTCGGGGGGCAGGAAACTTGGAGTCCCACGAGGTTGTGATCAGAACCCGCCCAGAGATGCAACGTACTGAAAAAATCACGACGGAGGTTTTACTTAGCTTTCGGCCTTTAGGGGCCCTTAGCGGGCCTCGGGACCGTCAAAAAAACGACTCAGGATGAAAAACCGGTCCAGAGGAATGGGTTGAGGCTTCTGGGGACCCCGTCTTGAAAAATTCACGACAAAGGATCTCTGGGCGTCCTGCCACGGGGCATTTTGATCCCCACGAGGGCAGCAGTTCCGAGGCCCACGGGGGCAGAAAAAGCTGATGCCCACGGGGCCGTGGGGGTGCCAGCTCCTGGACGGAGGGGGGCCGTCGCAAGGAAGACAGCTGCTCCTGAGAGTAAGGGGGGGCGCAGTTTTGTTTACTCGATTTTGGCCTGCCCGGGGCTCCTTCCAAGGCCCAGCGGGGGCATCAAAAACCGTTTCGGGCAAAGAGTCCCCCAGGACCCGTTGTCCTCAGGACCCATTCCCCTCATGGCAGACCTGCGGGCATGAATGACGTGCGAGAATGATAAGTAAAAGCGCCCGAGCAAAACGATGGTGATGTTTTCATGTGTCTCCTGGGGGGAGGAGAGAGGGAAAGGAGAGGCTGGACTAGTTAGAGGAGGGGGGGAGGAGGGGAGGAGGGAAGCAGGGAAGGGGAAAGGGCGGGGGAGGGGAGGCACGAAGGAGAGGAGAGGGAGGAGGGAAGGGGAGGGAGACAAAGGGTGAGCAAAGGGGGGTGGGGGGGGCGGCGCGAGACAGAAGGGGGAGTGGACGACGCACCATCCTCTGGCGGACTACTGCTCCTGCCTCTCCTCCTCCTCCCTCCTCCTCCTCCTCCTCCTCCCTCCTCCTCCTCCTCCTCCTCCTCCTCCCCCTCCTCCTCCTCCCCTCCTCCCTCCTCCCTCCTCCCTCCCCTCCTCCCTCCTCCTCCTCCTCCCTCCTCCTCCCTCCTCTCTCCTCCTCTCTCCTCCTCCACGGTGGATCGGGCGGCGGATCCCCCAAGGGCGCGGATATATCGGGCCTGCACGTGAACGACGATCAAAAACATGTCTTACGCGAGATGGCATCGCGACCTTCCGCGGCGGCTTCCGCGCGCCGCCAGCGCGGCACGCCACACTGGAGACGAGGGCGCTCACGCGCGACAAGGAGCTTTCACGCGAATGTCGGCGCAGACGACCCCCTTTTTTCTCGTCGCTCACTTGAAGCGGTAATCCTTGGATAGCTTCGTGAAGGAGCTGGCAGGTTTTGGAGAAGAGGTCGTCAGGCTGGGCTACGGCAGGTTTTCGTCGGGCCGACCCCGGCGTTGGTTCCTGACTCCGCGGGGATCGTTCGAACTTGAACGATTGGCCCTTTTCAAAAATGCCAGATCGTTCAAGGATGGGCCGATTCTGGGCCACAGGCGGCGTTCAACCTGAAATGCCCGCGCTGGGATCGCCGCTGGTCGACACGACGCGAAGCTGCCGTAGGCGAGCTTCCTCTCCACGGCTGTTGGTCAGGCAACGTCGCAGCTCCTACACACGCAAACCCAGTCGGCGTGGGGGCAGAGGGGAGGGCGACGAGGGCCGGCGCGGAAAGAACTGGCGCCACGCCACGGTCAGATCGGCCTCTCACGCGAACGCACTGGACAACCGTGCCACCCTTTCTCGTCCTAATCCTCCTCATCTCCCCCTCCTCCAGCTCCTCCTCCTCCTCCTCCTCCTCCTCCTCCTCCTCCTCCTCCTCCTCCTCCCGCTTCTCCTCCACCCTCCCTCTTTGCCCCTCTTCCTCCCCCCCCCCCTCCTCCTCTCCTCCCTCCTCTCCCTTCCTGCCTCGCCTCTCCGCCTGCTCCTCGCGCGAGGCCCCCCGGAGGAGGCGTCTGCCGGCCCACGCGTTGGGGCCCGGCTCGCCCAGGAGCCTCGACCTCGCCCCGGCCGTCGACGGCGACGGCGGCGTCGGCGTCGGCCGGAGGGCTGCGCGACGAAGAGGAGGAGGAGGAGGAGGAGGAGGACGAGATCGACGACGACGAGAACGAAGACCACGCCGACCGACGACGCCAGCGGCGGTGACGACGACGACGACGACGACGACGACGCCCCATCTGAGGGGCAGCCCCCGCGGAGGGCACACGGAGCGCGGGCGGAGGCTCCCGGTAGAGCACGAAGTGGCCGCCGCTGACTGGCGGCAACCAGGCGTCCCGCTGTCCGGCCGCCGCCGACTGGGGCGGAGGCGCCGTCGCTGTTGCCGCTGTCGTCGTCGTCGTCGTCGTCGTCGTCGTCGTCGCCTTGGCTGTCGGCGCCGCCGTCGTCGTCGCGGTCGTCGTCGCCTCTGTCAACCTCGTCGCCGATCGGCCAGCCTTGTCCCGGTCGCCTTGTAGAAACATCCGTGCCCGAACCCAAGGATGCAAAGCAATATGCCGCCCGCGGGCCGTGCCGCGTGGTGCCCGCGCTCCAGAAAAAGTGCAACATGAGCCGCCTTCTGTGGGAACTCACAGGAGACTCCCATGCCATCTCGTCGGCTCCTGCGAATCGACGCTGAATCGACGCTGAAGCGACGCCCGATCGACGCCAGATCGACGCTGACGCTCATCGACGCTGAAACGGGCTACCCCATCGACTCCCAGACGCTCCTCCACGCCAGTCGACGCTAAAGACAGAATTGCGAGGGTGCACGAGGCCCCCATGATCTGCTACCGACTGCCCCGTCTCGGGGTCGTCTTGGGGGCCTCTTGGGCTGTCTTTGGGGCCTCTTCGGCCGTCTTGGAGCGCTGGAAGCATGAAACGGCGAGAAGGCCAACAAAAAAACATGAAAACAAGAACAATGAAGATCAACGACTTTAGGTTCTCCGGGCGCTCTCGGGAGGCCTCTCGGAGCTCTCTTGAGGTCTCTTGGAGGCCGTGCCCAGTACCCAGTGCGAACAAAAAGCGTGCCGCGCGCGCGGCCGTGGCCGCGCGGCGCGGCGCACAGCCGTGCCGCGCGGTGCCGTGCCGTGCTCGTGCGCGGCGTGCCGCGCGGGCGGTGCGCACGCGGCGCGCAGTGCCGTGCCGTGCGCGTGCCGAGGTGGACTCGCCGCGTCGTCTCGCGCAGTGCTGGTGCACGGGGTCTCTGTGGGACGCGGGCAGGCGTGCCAGTACGATGTGTCCTCCTGGGAGGCGCGCGTCCGACCCGAACACACCGTAGATCTTGTCGTGCATGTATTTATTTGTTTATAGATTCAAATCTATGCATATCGTTTCCCGAGCGATGTGGCCAGAAAGCGCCCGCCACGACGCGTATACCATGAGTTCTCTCGGTGCGCGCGTCGGCCCTGGCGGGGCGACGCACACACAGTATCCGTATGTTGGGGGGGACGCCGACTCCATGGCGGTGCCTTTGTGTAAAAGCGACTGGCCCATGCTGGGCCGCCAAAGGACTCCGGGGACCTCGGGCTTGCCTGGAGTCCGACCAGGAGGAGGAGGAGGAGGAGGAGGAGGAGGAGGAGGAGGAGGAGGAGGAGGAGGAGGAGGAGGAGGAGGAGGAGGGAGGAGGACGAGGAGGAGGAAGAGGAGTAGGCATTGCAAGAACAACAACTCGCGCAGGAAGTGTTATTCCGTTTCCGCCTCCGCTTCTGGCCTGGGGTCTGTCAACACTCAGCCGGGGGCGAAACAACTGTACGGGTGGGAGGCTCTTGGTTGCGACCCAGAGAAGGAGTGTCAGGAGATGAAGGAGGTGAAGAAGGAGGATGACGAGGCGTAGACAGAGGTTGAGGAATAAGAGGTGCAGGGGTAAGAGGAGCACAAGGGTGACAGGTTGCAGGATGACGAGGAGATTCAGGAGGACGACAAAGTGCAGGAGGAAGGAGGAGAACAAGGAGAAACTACAAAAGGAGGAGGAAGATGTGCCAGGGCTCCACGCGCCAGCCACGTTGACCCACGTACTTGCTACCACGCAGGCGTAGGAGGAGGGAGGAGGAGCAGAATGTGACAGAAAAGAAAGAAAGATGAGGATGAGCCAGGGGAGGGGGTAGGGAGAGGAACTGGTAGCCAGGACTCCTTCGCAGGCGCACACCGAACACGCCAAGATTACACCGATCAGCAACTGCAGATCAGCGCGGGCCCCTGCCAGTGTTTGACTGATCGGGCGCGCAGCGAGATGCACAGCACAAAATGCTTAGGTCGGGCATGTCCTCCCACAGGCGGATTCTGGACGACCAATGAAAAATGTCAAACATAATGAAACAGATACGCAAAACGAGCAAATTCGAAATACGGTGGGGGCATTGGATAAGGAAACCTTAGATAAGGAATCCAGGGTCTAAAGGCCGGAAGAACTCCAATCGAAGCTTGGCCATGGATATCACCGCCGCCCTCATAAGATAAGGAACCCTCCAGGGTCTGCAGCATCCTGGGTGCATTCCTTAACCAACACCCCCACCGTATCATCCCCAGACTATGCTTTGTCTATGTTTGAATTTCCCCCCCGTAATGAAAGGGATATGCCCGACTCAACAATCGGCCAATGTCGTCCGGGAGCTGGAACGGGCGCGAGGATCGCAGAGTGCATGGCCAGTCTCGAGCTGGCCGTAGAGGCCAGACATGGCGCACGGTGCAGGGCGCCCGCGCCGGGTGCTCGAGGCGCGCTGCAAGGCTTTCGCCCAGCACCAGAAGGCTGGGCGTGGCTGCTTTGTGCCACAAAAGAACGTCCTTTCCCGGGACCTCTCCGGTGTTTTTCCTCTCCATCTGCCCCTTCTGCTTGCTGGCTCCAGGAGGCAGCAGCAGAGGCGGATGTCGTGCCGCTCAGCAGGAGCTGTTGCCGAGGAGGGCCGGGCCAGGATGCAAGGCGAGGCCATGCCGAGCAGGGTTCCCCTCCCGGCTGCCCTCTGGCAGCTGTCCCCGCAGCGCCCACTCCCCGCCCACTGCGGCCGCCATCCACCCATCCCTTCCCCCTCCTCCATTCTCCTCGTCCTCCGTCCCTTCCCCCATCTCCATCTTCATCCCTTCCCCCTGCTGGGGAAACCAAAAGGTACCGATACCGCTACTCCCTGGACATCTCCCGGGGTGCGTTCTGACCATGATTTCGAGGCGGTGGCGACGAGGGCCTCCGAGGAGGCCCGAAAAGGGGAAAACGAGGGGAGGGTAGAGTTATGGGTACCTTTTCCTCCTCTGACCTCCCCTTCCCCCTCCTCGTTCCCCCTTCCCCCAGCCTCTATCCCTTCCCCCTCCTCCTCCGTCCTCCTCCTCCGTCCTCCCACCCCCGGCAGGTCGGACGGACCTGCCTCGCCTGCCCGAACTACACCAATTGGAGCCGCCGACTCTCGCACGCCTCTGTGCACGTTTCCAGGCCGCTGTTGGTGGCCTGGCCCCTGCACGCCCGGAAGTCGGCGTTGCACAACTTGTTGCACGTCTTGATCTTCTGGGCAGCGTCGGACATGGCCTTGACAGCCTCTCGGGTTGCGTTCTGGACAGCCTCCACAGACGCGCCGGGCATTGCTGCGAAAGGCGGCGGGTCCCGATCGGCGGCGCACACCGAGCTGCAAGATGTCAGCTTCAAAGTGCACCGCGTGATGTTCTGCGTCAGCGCGTTGACGCACCGTGACTTGCAACCAGTGACGTTGGGGGCGCCCGACAGCGCGACGCCCTTGGCGTTCTCGCCGCCTGTCGGGCCATTCCCGTCGCTCGAATTCTCGCCCTCACTGCCCGCACCCCCGCCCGCGCCCTCGCTGTCAGGTGGCTGCGTGGGTGCTTGCGTAGGCGCTTGAGTAGATTCTGCAACGGGCGTCAGCGTAGGCGCCGCGGTGAGCGCGGCAGCAGGTGCTGGCGTGAGTTCTGGGGTAGGCCCTATGGTCCGCGCCAGGGCAAGTGCGGGCGTGGGCTCTGGAGCGGATGTTGCTAGGGTTGACGCTGGCCCAAGCTGACCCAGGCTCGAAAAGGCCCAGATCGCATGCTAAGCACTTTTGACGATGCCTACAAACCCAAGAACCCCCGAATGGTGCGAAAAGCTGGGGGCACCCCAATCCAGGACCGCTCTTGCAACCGCCGGCTCGATTTGTTGGATGCGTGGGCGGGCACCGCAGGACTCCCGACTCTTTCCCAAGGGCCGATCTTTAACTCCTGAACTCTTGCTTGATTGTCCAGAGGCCCAGAACCAGCCTCCAAGGCCGAAGCTGGAGAAACCCTCGCCGCCTCAACTTTTTATCGAGCCGATGGATTCTGGGCACCTCGGGTCGAGTTCAACAATCCCCCCTGGACGCGTGCAAAGGTGCTCTGGCAAAGAATTCGAAGCGGGTCCAGCCGTAACGACGAGAAGTCCTCCCCCCCTTCGGGGGGCAGCTTGGGCCAGGATCGCCCCTGGCACCCTCCCACTGGGGTCGGCGCCGCGGCGGGCGCCGGAGTCTACGCAGAAGGCGCCCACGCTCCACAGAGCCAGGCTTAAGTCGGGCGTGTCCCCCTACAGGCGGGGATTCTGGCCGAAAGATGAAACATAGACTAAAACATGCACGCAAAAAGTGCTCAGGAAGAGTCGAAGCATCGTCCCCAGACTTTTTTCCCATAACTATTTTGGGGTATTCCTCCTGGGGGCCGAGGGACCCGGCCCTGGCTGCGCCTGAAGGGTGGTGCGCGCGGGCGCCTTCTGCCCAGGCATCCTCCGACAGCGTGTGCTCCCTCTGGGGGCGCCGCAGAGCTCCCGACCTCTTCCCCGGAGGGAACGAAACGGGGGGGGATGGCCAAGGGTGGGGTAGAGAATCACCTACCCCAGAGATCCAACGTAATGAAAAAAACACGACGGAGGTTTTGGTCAGCTTTCGGCCTTTAGGGGCCCTTACCGGGCCTCGGGACCGTCAAACAACGACTCAGGATGAAAAACCTGTCCAGAGGAATGGGTCGAGGCTTCCGGGGACCCCGTCTTGAAGAATTCACGACCACAGATCTCTGGGACGTGAGCGCCCCCCGGCGCCGGGAGGCGCCCATGTATCGAGGAATGGGCCCGGCGGCGGGGCCGAAATCAGCTGCAGGCGGCAGATCTCGTGACGCCCCCTTTCCCTATCCCCCCCTGTCGTTCGGCCCGAGTTTCGACGTTGGGCGGAAGGGGGGGGGGAAGGGGAGGTCTGGCTCCGGACCTCTGCTTCATGCGCCTGTCTGCAGCAGTGCGTCCTAATGCGGGAGAGGCTCCACCTGCTCGAAACAGGCGCCAAAAGCAGCCAAGATCTACTCCATCGGGGGGGGAGGGGGGGGTGCCAAGGCCCGCGCCGATCGGCAAAACCGTGGCTAAGAAAACGATCACGTTCGGCGCTCTGGGCCCACTTCTCGTGGCCCCGGGGCCCGAAAGCACCCCTCCGGAGGCCGAGCTCGACAGCCAGAGCGCGCCGCCGATCGAGCACACGCATGCCGTCGGAGCCCCGGGTGAGGAGGAGCCGCCCCAGACCCTAAGGCGCCCCCGCTCCCTGCGCCGGCCGCGCCGTGGTCGCCCGCGCCGCCGCCCTCGGGCGCAGCGCCCTCGGGGGCGGCGGGCGCGCCGCCGCCGCCGCCGCCGCTGTCGACCGCGCCGCGGGCGCCCACGCCGCCGAGCGCGGCGCCGGGCACGGCGGCGGGCGCGGCGGAGCGCTGCTCGTGGGGCCCGCTGCCCCTCGGGGGGGCGGGGGGTGGAGCGGGCGCCCCGCGCGGCCCCGAGGGCCGAGGCGTCCTCCTCCTCTCCTCCTCCTCCTCCTGCTCCTGCTCCTCCTCTTCCTCCTCCTCCTCCTCCTCCTCCTCCTCCTCCTCCTCCTCCTCCTCCTCCTCCCCCTCCTCCTCCTCCCCCTCCTCCTCCTCCCGGAGCCCCTCGGGGGGGCGGGGAGACGCGTGCACCAAGACCCAGGAGGAGCTGGGGACAGCAACAGGTACAGTCGGGGCCTTGACCTGAGGAACCCTGTATAGAGAACGAGGCCCCTCTCTTCCATAACTCACGCTTCGATTTCCCAAGGAAAGCTTAAGGAAAACCGAAGGCGAACTGTAAGCCAACTAAGGAACACCGAGCCCCTCCCAAACGAAAAGGGCTCCTTCTTCAGCGCCACGACTGTACCGATACCGCGACTCCCGGGACCCCTGCCAGGGTGCGCTCTGACCAGGAAGCCGATGCGAATTGGCAAGGATGGCCTCCCAGGAGGCTGAAAAAAAGGGGGGAACGGGCCAGGGGTAGCGGTGTGGGTACCTGGTCCTCCTCGGAGCAGCATCGGACGATTGACCTGGCGCCACCACGCTTGCTCACCGCTGTCAGGCCCGGCGCAACGAAAGGGAGAACGCCTGCCGCGCCCCCTGGTGTACCGCACGGGTCGCCCCTGGCCAGGCGCAGTCCTGCCTGCACTACAGCGGGGGTCACCACATTGCAGGGAGCCTGGGACACACACGCACACAGACACAAATCCCAGGGTTCCGCATATTTCCAATATTTTCTGGGCTTGCGTCTTGTTCCAACTTCCCGTGTGTTCCCATCGTCTCTTGGGGATCGAGGAACATATTGTGTCTGTATGATTTTTCCCCTCCTGACGCACACGGAACAAAAGGCTTTCTTGCCACGGCAGACTTAGGAAGGCAGAAATTCCACTCCCATAGTCATCACCCGGACACGCCAAGCCGTTTAGCAAACGCACCCACGTAGTAATCCGCCGACCCCTTGCGGGTCTCTAGGCGTGTGAGATTGTTCTCCCCCATACCCCCCCCCGGGACCCCAAACCAGCAATTAGACCCCCCCCCTCGTGGTGGACGACCCTCCGCCGAACTCATCCGAGGCGGTCTGGGCTCCGCCGGGCTCGGTTGGGAGCCTCCGACGGCACAACGTCGCCGAATGATCGCTTCAAGACGCCCAAGGTGGGCCCCAAGCGGCCTAAGAGGGCGCCACGTCGCTCCAAGAGGCCTCCAGCCGGCTGCCGAAGCGGGGCCCCAGAGGCCAAAATCGTGTCATTCCTATTGGGAAACGTAAATTTTTGGTATATACGCCTTTTCGGCCAACGCGGCGTTGAATGGCCCACGAGGCCGCCAAGACTGCTCCAAGACCCTAGGCGGCCCCAAGAGGGCCCAAGAAGGGGAGCCCGAACCGAAAATCCGAGCCTTCCGCCCCCGGAGGCCCCCAAGAGGGCCCAAGGGAGCATCCAGACAACCCACGATGCTCCTAGGCCGCCCCGCAAAGCCTCCGAGAGAGCTCCCGAGACCCAGCGATAGCCCCCGATGAAACAAAAAGGGGTCGGCGGATGTGGCGTAAGCCTATAGAATCCACGTCCGGAAGTGACGTGCTGAGCGGCAGCGTTTTCCGCGGATGCTGTAATGCAGTGAATACAAGGTGTCCAACGTTAGCATAATTCCCGCATGCTGTATTGTGTTACATTATTATGTCTCCCCCCTACCTCCCCCCCCAAGGGCTACGCCACATCCGTGGGCCCGAGGTGGCGACCCCTTTGTGGGGATCAAAAACGCACCAAAACCTATGTAAAATCTATAATTTCGGCGTCCTGGGCCTCTTGGGGGCCTACGAGGGTCAAGACGGCTCAAGATGGGCCCAAGAGGGCCCAAGGAGCCCCAATGACACCCCACGAGGGCCCCGAGAGCGCCCCCAACTGCGCCTCCAGAGGCCGAAATCATTGACTTTCCTATGGTTGTGGCGTTATTTCAGCGTTCTCGCCTTTGCGGCCCCAACAGCTCCAAAACCGCCCCAAAACACCCCAAACAGTCCCCAAGAGGGCCCCAAGACGGCCCAAGAGGGCCCCATGACGGCCCAAAGAGGCCCCCGAGACAGTCCAAGAGGCCCCTAAGACGGCCCAAGAGGATCCCAAGAGGGCCCCAGGCCGGCCGCGAGAGGCCCCCAAGACGGCCTCCGAAGGGGCGAAACGGCAGAAAAACGCCCCAAGACGGCCCAGGACGACCTCAAGAGGCCCCAAGAGGCCCCCAAAGGGCCCCAAGAAGCCCCCAACAGGCCTCCGAGAAGTCTCCAATAGACTTCCAAAAAAAGACCCCATAGATGCCCCCCAAAGCCCACACATCGACTGGAGTGTACTGTCATTTTTCCCCCCTGGGCGAAGTGCGGCGCAGCGCCAGCCAGGTGGAAGTTGGTCACGGCGGCGCCCATGATTAGAGCTGGCGCTGGAAGGGGATGTGGGGAGGGAGTAAGAGAAGGAGGGAGGGGGGAGAGGCCCCAAAGACGCCCCCAAGAGGCCCCAAAAAGCTCCCAAGAGGCCTCCAGGAGGCCCCCAAGAGGCTCCCAAGAGGCCCCGCGACGACGTGACCAAGACGGTACAGGATGGCCCCAACAGGGCCCCCCAAAAAAACCGGACGCCCCAAGAGGGCGCCAAGAGGACCTCCAAGAGCGCTTCCAGAAACAAGAATCATTGATTTCCCATGGGGTTTTGAAAGACTTTGGCGTTCCACGTCTGGAAATGACGTGCTGAGCGGCCGCGACATGGCCACCAGCCCCGCCCCCAATGGTGCCAAACGGCGAAAGAGCCCCCCAAGACGGCCCAAGACGCCCCCACGAAACTCCCGAGAACCCCCAAAACGACTTCACTGTACGTACTCCGGACGTGCACCCCGCGAGGCGAAAGGAATCGAACAGGGCAATGCTGCTGAGTAAACGCCCAGGCCCTTCTAATCAACGGCACGTTTCAGGTCCGGGCGGTCTTCCCTTGAACAGGGTCCTTATCTCCACGTCTTGGCTGTAGGACCCTTTAGGACTTCGAACGTCTCCCCTGACCTCCAGCGCATGGGAGAATTCGATGCGGAGGTGGGTCGTTGTGTTCAGCCTCTGGGAGACCGCGCCGGGTCCCGGGACCGTCAAAAAACTACTCTGTCTGGATGCAGGGCCAGCCCTGGGGAAAGGGCTGTGACTCCTGGGGCCCCCGGAGAAAAGATCAACACATCGGACCTCCGTGCCTCTATAAAAGACGACAGATTCAATCATTTGTTCTGAAATGCTCGGCGTCTGAAGGGCCAGCTTCGGTCCCTGAGGCCCTGGGGCCCATTTGCACGACCCCGAGACCTGGGGGCCCTAATGCGCTAAAACAACACAACCCTCAAAAACTGATGCCCTAATGCACAGGCCTTCTAGATGGGGTCCGAGCGGATGGTGTCGTGATAGGTCGAGGATACATCGGCGATGCAAAGGCGACGCCAGCGATACATCGCCGGCACTGAAGCGCTCCCATTATGTCGGGCGTGGCCCCCGTACAGGCGGCATTTGAGCGGAACCAATAACCCAATAATGCTCACAAATGGTCAGGGGTAGTCGAAAAATCGTTCCCTGACTATGTTTTCACTATTTTTGAATATTTCCCCTCTGGAGGGACAGGCCCGACTTAACGCTCCCATGGCGGGTACAAAAAGGACGCGCAAAAGGGCGGAGTGCGTGATCCCACCCAGCTTGACCCCACCCCCTTGTGAAGCATCCTCGGGGGGACCTTGTCTGTCCCGTCGAATCCACGTCGAATGCCGACTGCACGGCGAACCCGTGCCGACCAAGCGCCAGAGATCAGAAACAACCGCCATGGTCAAGGCAGCGCTTCGCCCCCGAAAACGCAGCGTAAACCCCGCCCTCTTTGGACGCCCAATATTGGCATGGAAAAACGGGTACGAGGCCCAACAACAAATGTCGCCCAAAACCGACAGCGGCCACCGTTGAGGAGGCGGCCTTCTGCCTCAAATGGATCACGTACGCGGCGGAACTTGCGGCGCTCCGCGCGGATTTCTTGGATCTGTGCTGGATCCCATCCCTGGCGGGCGGACGCGCCACGGGCGGCGACGGAGGCACCGCCAGGGGGGCCCAGCGGAGATCCGAGAAATCCGGACGGAGCGCCATAAAGTTTACGCTTATGCCGTTCCCAGACCCCCGACGTCATGCTCTTTTCATGACGCGACCCCCAAACATCGGGACCCATTCCCCAGGACCGGCTTCTCATCCTGAGTCGTTCTTGGAGGGCCCCGAAGCCCGGTGAGGGCCCCTGGAGCGAAAATGGCGGAAAACCTCCCGCCGCGACTTCTGTCGCAGCGCGAGGGGGTCTGGGCTTCTTCTTCGACTCCGCACCCCTTCCGTTCGTGCCCGTGTCTCCTCTCCGCCACGACGACGGCGGCGGCCGCGACGACCAGCAGCGCCAGGGCGCCCAGGCCCGCGCACGCGCCGACCCCGCCAGGGCCGCAGGCACGCCATGGCGAAGCGGCCGGGTCCGACTCGTCCGAGGAGCTGGCCGCGTCCGCGTCGGTGTCCGTCACGAGCGCGTAGGTCCGGCGTTCGGTGGCAACTCACGGGAGCCTCCCATGCCCCATGCCATCTGCCCAGAGATCCAGCGTTTTGGAACAAGCAGGACAGAGGTGCTTCGCAGTTCTCTCGGCCCCTGGGGGCCCTTGCCGAGACTCGGGACCTCGGCAAAAACGACTCAGGATGAAAAACGGGTCCTGGGGAATGGGTCGAGACTTCAGGGGACCCCGCATTGAAGAAAAACAGCGACATCGGACCTCTTGGCATACCATCTTGTCGGCTCTTGCGAATCGATGCCGAAGCGACGCGAGGGCGACGCTAAGTCGACACTGAATCGACGCTGAATCGACGCCGAATCGGCACATCTCGTGGACCCCCAGACGCTGAGTCGACGCTGAAGACGGAAGGAGCATGGCATACCAGGCCCACAGGGTTTGCCACCGAGCTGGCGGGCCCCCGGGCCGCTGCTGGCGGCCGTGGCCATCGAGCGGCCCGCGGCGGCCCGGGCGAGGGCGAGACTCCAGCCATAGTGGCTGCCAGGCCCCCCCTAGGCTCGGGTCGGGCATGCCCCTCTACGGGCGGATTTTGGAGGACAAGTACAAAGGATTCAAGACATGTTCCGAACTATTCAACACTAGAAGAAAAATCGTCCCCATACGATCTTTTGACTGTCTTCGAACATTCCTCCTGTAGAGGGACGTGACATGCCCGACTTTAACCACAGGCGCGCGGAGAAGGCTCGGCGCGGAGGTGCTGCGTCGCGTCTTCGGCCTCTTGCGGGAGGGCGGAGTCGAGCCTGGATCCCCGCAGGACCACCCGACGACGCCGGCCCTCCTGGCAGCCCTGGGCCCGAAGGCCCCGGGAGCGTCAAGGACGAGACCCGGGAGGCAGAGCCGGCGGCGGGGGAGAGGGTCGAGGGGCGTCCAGGGGCCACGTTTCGAGAGAAGCAGTGCGTCGGAGCTCGGGGGGGTGGGGGGGGAGGGCGAGAAGCCAGGGGAGGGCGAGAAGCCAGGAACGCTCGCCCCACATCTGATCTCCGACCTCTCCCACCCCATCCCCTCCCCGTCGCGCCGACTTCTGCATCCGCCGGCGCGCGCCATGGCGGACCTGGAGCAGCAAGGGGGGGGGGGACCGCACGCTCCAGAACAAGGAGGGACCCCGGACACCCGACGTCCGGATTTGTGTCATAACGTCGACCCCCAGGGGTTTGGACCCCTTCCCTGGGACCAAGCTTCTCATCCTGCAGTGGATCGTTGTTTGATGGTCCCAGTGACGTGTGATTGCTCCCCGAGGCCCAACATAGCGAGAAGCCTCCCGTCGCGATGCGCGACTTTTTTTCTCAACGTGAGGGGGTCTGGGAAGCCAGCGAGGGAGGTCAGAGCCTCCAGCCTCGAGAAGAGCCCTGGGCCTGCCCCATCGGGGGCATCCTCTCTGTCACCCGGATCTCGGGGGCGTCCGAGAGGGGGGCGCCCACGAGGGGGCGTGGGCAAAATCATGGCTGGCGGCACGTGCGCGGCCCAAGGGGGTGGGGGCCGGGGACGTCTTGACACAGGAAGGGGCGCCATGAAATCTGGGGAGAGATCATGGCCCCCGCCACGAGATCCTCCCAAGTCATCACCCCCCTCTTGGCCGCCCCCGAGCAAACCGATGCATGATCGAGGTATGCGACGCGGCAGAGGCCAGAAGTCGAATGACACGCGACGCCCCACATTACAACCACTGCCTGGGGAACCAAGAAGAAGGCGTAAGATCAGCTTGAGGAGAACAGTTATCGTGTTTCTCCCCCTCTTTGGACGCTCCAGATGATGCTGGAGTGTCCAAAGAGCGACAGGAGCACGCCCGGGATATTCGGCGGTGGAAACAGAAACATTTGGGATGGGGTGGTCTTTCCCCTGCAAATGTATCAAACAAAACCGCCCAGAACTACATGATACCTGATGCGAAGACGGGGAGTCTCAGTGAGGTCACGACTTCAATCGTGTTATCAGGTTCAAGGGTTCTCTGTGCTCGATGAGGGTGGGCACCCTCCGACCCGAGGCCTGGCGCGGCGATGAGCGCGGTGGGCCCAAAGCGTACGGATGAGGGTGACGGGGATGCACTCAAGCTGCGGCAATAAGTAAGGAGGCAACCACTGTGAAGTCTTCGTCGGAAGAACTATTAGGAAAATACAGTCCCAGTGTGGGGGCCGCGGATTGAGCTGGATTGAAATTGATTAAACGGGACCCGGCTGGAGCAAGCAGGATTTAGCCGGATTTCGGACCAGGGCAAAGTCAGAATTTAACCTCCAAGGGGTTGCATCCGAATGAAGGGTTACAGTCAGACTGCTGCAATAAGGAACGCTGAACATGGAACGAGGCCCATTCGGGGCACCCGAAGAAATTTGGTGTAGAAGGGAGGCTAGTGGCACGGTCACGGAATGACCTTTTAGGAACAGCGAACCCCTTCCGAACCCGAGACGGTTTTTATTTCAGCGTTTTGATTGTTCCACGTGGCACACCTCTCCTAATTCCGAGCGGCCGTGCCCCCAACCCCCTGTCCTGCCCGACCGTGCCCCCCCGCCCCCCCCCGCCCCCCCCCCCCCTTCCTTTATTCCGACCGACCGTGCCCCCCCCCCCTCCACGCTGCGCGACCATGCTCCCCCTCCTCCCGCACCCATTCACCTGATTCCGACCGACAGCGCCCCCCTTGCCCCCCTCCCGTAATTCCAACCGACCGTGCACCCCCCCCGCTGCCAGGCCGTGGCCCCCCGCCCCCTTCCCCCCTGCCCCTGTCCCTTTCTGCCGACCGGCTGTGCCCCCCATCCCCCACGTGGCCCCCCTCTCCTTGTTCCGACCGACCGTGCCCCCCCCCCCCTCTCCTGCCCGACCGTGGCCTCCCGTTCCCCCCCCCCCTCTTCCTGCCGACCGCGCCCCTCCCCTCCCCCCAGTGGCCCCCCTCCCCTTGTTCCGACCGACAATGCCCCCCGCTCCCCCGTGCACCCCCCCCCCCGCATTCCGACCGGCCGCGCCCCCCCCCTTCCCGACCATGCGCTCCCGCTCCCTCCTCCCAATCCCCCCCCCTCATTCCGCCCGACCGTGACCCCGCCCCTTCCCTCCGTGCCCCCTCTTCCTTTATTCCGACCGACCGTGCCCCCCTGCTGACCGACCGCAGGCTCCCGCTCCCCCCAGCCCACCCGCCCTCTTCCGACCGACAACGCCCCCCCCCTCCCCCCGAAAACTCCCTCCCACATATCCCGACCGGCCGTGCCCCCCTCCGCTTCCCCCCGCGGCCCCGCGCCAAGGCGACCGCGAGAGACTCCCAACAGAGCCGCGGGCGGCCGAAGCTGTTCAAGACGCCCAAAGACAGCCCAAAAGAACCCCAAAACGGCCTAAAAGGGCACCAACAATTGTTCAAAAGGCCCAATCAGGACCTCATAGAAGCCCCAGAGACGCCAAACAACAAAGGCTCCGAAAAGCGCACAATGACCAAGGGCTTCGCTCCACACCAGGGTCGGCACTAGAAACCTGCCGTTGAAACCTCGCAATCCTCTCCCGTCACATTGGGATCGCCTTCGGATCGAAACCGCGCTCTGCATTCACAGAGCCATGCTGCAATTCGCCGCTCCCTCGTCATGGTCACTCGACTACTGCCTAGCGAGGCTCTGGCGAGGCTCATGACGCAGCGTCGCGTCAGAGTGTGATCGACAGATCGAGCGCGCGTGAAGATCAAATCAAAGCGAGCGCCCCGACAAGTGAGACATCAAAGGCTGCGGCACGCACCCACCCTGCGTGCACGTGGGGACGGGAATGCTGTAGGAGGAGGATGGGTGGCCGGAACATCTCTGACGTGAGAAGAGGACATCAGTGCCCCGGCCCCTCAAATTCACTGCAGAGATGCGTGGACCTAAGATCTGTTACCAGATGGGCGTAGACTTGCCCAGGAACAGACAAGCTCCACGTTCCTGCGCTCGAAATTCGTAATCTTCTATTCCTGTGCCAGATAAGCTGGCACAGGAATCGGGAATCGCAAACATGGATAAGCGATCCATGGATTTGGCGCGCGGTCGCCAAATCCATGGATTGGGGGAGGTGCCTTTCCCAAAATGCGGCCGGTGCCGTCTCGCTCTGCGGCGGAAATCTGCGATTTCCCATGGAAACGGGACCCGTCGCAAATCCACGCCCCCTTGACCAATGCTTGCGATCCCCTGACTCGGGCGGGGCCCGAAATTCATCCTGAGCTCGATGACCCCCGGGGCCCGACACTGGCCTCCTTACGCCGACAACTCAGTAAACCTGCCGTCTCGGCGCTGGAGATTGACTCGGGGCGGCCCCAGCAGACGCGGCGGCACGCGCGGACAAGAGGCCGCTCTGCAGAGATCCGCTGCCTTGCGTGGAACTGGATCAGCACGGGAACCAAAGAGTTTTGCTGTTTTGAGCAACGCATATCCAGAAATGTCTGTATGATTTGATCTCATGTAACTGGGGCGTCCCACCCGCTCCACAGGGCCGACTTCACATCCTCTGACGGCCCTGGGGCCCGGCGACAGCGTGAAGCCCCGGAGGTCTCGACCCACTCCCTGGGACTGGCTCTTCATCCTGAGCCGTTTTGGTTGACGGCCCTGGGGCCAGGCGAGGGACCCCAGAGGCCGAACACAACAACACACCAGGCGTTGGGATGTTTCTCATGACGCGAAGGGGCCTGGCGAGGAACGTCGATGATGATGAGGAGGAGAAGGAGGAGGACGAGGAGGAGGAGGAGGAGGACGAGGAGAAGGAGGAACAACGAGGAACGAGGAGGAGGACGAGGCGGCCCGAAACATAGAAAGCAAACCTCTGCATCGTTTTCTCATCAGTGCGCCTGAGGTCCCGTGGAGCATCGACCCTTAGCGCGCGAGGGGCCCGCCTGCGTCATCGTGAGCTCCCCCTCGTGCAGGCAGAGCGGCGAGTCCGCCTGGGATCCCTCGAGCTCCGCCAGCTCGGCGCTGGCCGCCTGCTCGCGGGTGATGCCCGCACGGGCGCGAGGAGGAGGAGGAGGAGGAGGAGGAGGCCGAGACTGACTGAAGCCTTGTGCCATGCAGACTTGAGGACAAGTTTGGAGGACAAGTTTGCGCGCTTGGCAGCCAGGGCAAGGAAGCGCAACCAGAGTACAAAGACGGGCTGGTCAGAGGAGCCGAGGACAGGAGGAGGAGAGGGCAAGGAGGACGGAAAGGGGACAGAGGGAAACAGAGCTAAGTACACCCGTCTTCCCCAATAGACATACGTGTTGCTCACGGTGGCTTCGGGCGCCCCCGGCCTCTGCGCTGAGGAGGCCGAGGCGAAGAGACATCGAGGATTGAGGTGTTTGGCGCTTTTCCGCGCCAAATTCGTGCCGTGACGACTTCGGCATTGGTTTCTGACTCCGCATGGATCGCTCGGTGCTGGCCGATTCCGAGCCACTGGCGGCGTTCAACCTTGCACGCCGAGCCGACACCACATGGACCCGCCGTATCCTTCTGTGCCTGCAGGCGGCTTCTCATCACCGAGGCTGGGATTCGCTTCCAAATTGTCGTGCCCCCGGACAGGATCGTCCGAGAAATCAATCCTCGGGTCTGGGTTCTTGGAGAGCTTCTCCAGGCACCCAAACTCAAGGATCGAATAAGATGGGGTGGGCAGGGAGAGCGAGACTGGGGGAACAAGGAGGGCACCGAACAGGACCCGGCAGAGGTCCGGCGGGCCCACGTGGAGAAGAGGCCGCGGCCGCAGGGACAAGAAACCACCTGGCGCGGACGGACACAGTCACTTCGACAGGGAGCGGCGAGGCACACGCCATTGTATCTGCTCTGATGCAGCGCGCTCGCTCCAGAGAGGCTGGAACTGCTTGGACGAGCACTGGGGGTATCCCTGGAGTCTCTCCTGCGGCCCCTGGAAGCCCGAAGTGAGTCTAACACACACACACACACCGCTTCTCAGACATGTAAGCCAGCGTGGACCCCAAAATGTGCGCTTCTAGCAATATATGTTGTGCAGTCGACGTCGTGCAATCTACCATATCTGTGGTGCCATCTATTTATACACATGTATATATACATATATATATATGTTTGTAAATATACATATGTGTAAATGATGCAGTCTACGTGGTGCAGTCTATTTGGTCAATATGACTGGTGCAGTCTTTGGGGAGCAATACATGTTGTGCAAACTGTGTGGGGCAGTATGCGTGGTGCAATGATGTTCATATATATATATATAAGATGCATGTATTGCAATGTATACGTGTGTATATATATATACATACACATATGCTCGCCCCCCCCCAGCACCCCCAACGACAGCCTGGGGGGGGAGGGGCGTTCATCCTCATCATCTGTCTGTTCCTCCTCATGTTCATCTTCCTCCTGCTCCCTCTCATGATACTCTTTTCCCTTCTCCCTGTCATGATTTTCATCCTGCGCTCCTTCCCAAGAGGCTGAATTGAGGTACGCATTCAAAGGATGACAGCGTGGAGGAAAGGATGGAGGAGGAGAAGGAGGAGAGAGGATGGAGGAGGGCGAAAGATGAGAGTTCACTCGCTCCTCTTCCTGGCGCGGTGCTCGAAGTTGGCCGTCGTTCGGGGGCAGCAGTGGTCCTGCCAGAGGGGTGTACACCCTCTTTTAAAGTTTGACCCGCTCGCCCTCGAAGTTGGGTCGCGCAGAGTCCGCTGTCAGTTTATGGTGTGAGGTTTGAGCCACTCATTTGAACGCCCCGCGCACTGTTCATTGCTCATTGCTCCTCCTCCTCCTGCTCCTCCTACCTATCCTTTTCCCTCTCCTTTTCTAATCCTGCACATCATCCTCATCCTCATCTTCCTCCTCGTTCTCCTACCCCTCATCTTCCGCCCTCCTTCTTTTACTCGTCCGCCTCCTCATCCTCATCATCCTCTTCGTCCTCCTAATCCTCATCCTCCTCATCCTCCTCCTCTTCATCCTCCTCCTCTTCATCCCCCTCCTCACATGATCATACATCTTCTTCTTCCATGCATCCAATATCACTTCTTCCATGCATCTGGTCGCCCGCACCCTTCTCTCTGCCTCCCAAAGCCAAACAAACCAAACATATACAGTGTTTGGCGCTCTCGGTGCAAGGAAACGCTGTGTAATGTGTTGTTTTGTGTTTTTTCTTTGCGGAACAACGAAAGACGGTGTATGTTTGGTGTGTTGGGCCCTTTGGCTGTGCAAGCCCCCATGCTCGCCGCGGCCTCCCTACCAGCACCATTGTCTCTGCCTCCCCAAAAAGTATGTGGCGCCCTCGATGCAAGGACACACTGTGGTCTTGTGCTTTTTGTTGGTAAAACCACGAAGCACGGTGTATGTGTGTGTTTGTTGTGCTTTGGGGTTTGGGATGCAGAAAAAGGGGTGCTGGGAGGGAGACCGCGGCGAGCATGGGGGCTTGCAACACACCGCCACCCCAAAAATAGTGTTTCGTTGTTCCACAAATCAAACAACAAAAACACACACACAGAGTTTCCTTGCATCGAGGGCGCCAAACATTGTGTATGTTTGTTGTTTGGTGGTTTTGGGAGGCAGAGAGAGGGGTGCTGGGAGGGAGGCCGCGGCGAGCATGGGGGCTTGCAAAACCAAAAACAGCAGGAACAAACACACATACACAGTGTTTCGTTGTTGCACAAACCAAAAGAAAACAAACACACATAAATACCCAGCGTTTCCTTGCATCGAGGGCGCCACACATTGTGTATGCTTGTTTTGGTTGGCGTTGGGTGGCAGAGAGAAGGGTGCTGGTAGGGAGGCCGCGGCGAGCATGGGGGCTTGCAACACCCCCAAAAAACAACCAACAACAACACATACCCAGTGTTTCGTTGTTTCACATATAAGAAAAACAAATCAAAAAAAACAAAAAACAGTGTTTCCTTGCATCGAGGGCGCCAGCCACTGTGTTTTTTGGGGTGTTGGGAGGCAGAGGGAAGGGTGCTGGTAGGGAGACCGCGGCGAGCACGGGGGCTTGCAAAAACCAACAAAAAAACAAATGAAACAAACGTACACAGTGTTGCGTTGCTCAAAAGCCAAAAATCAAAAAAAAAAAAAAAAAAAAAAAAAAACAGACATGCACAGCGTTTCCTTGCATCGAGGGCGCCAAGCACTGTGTATTTTGTTTGGTTTTGGGAGGCAGAGAGAAGGGTGCTGGTGATCAGATGCTTAGAAGAAGTGGTATGGGATGCATGGAAGAAGAAGGTGTATGATCATGTGTGGAGAAGGAGGAGGAAGAGGAGGAGGATGAGAAGGAGCAAACGACCAATGATGGATTTGTGGTGTTGGTGGTTTGGGGGGTGCTGGGATGGGGCGACCATATGTATACATATATATATATAAATAGATACACACATGTATATATATACACATATATATATATATAGCTGGTGGAGTGGACGTGGTGCATCATGTGTTCTGCAACCTATGTGATGCAACATGTGTTGCGGAATGTATATGGTGCAGTGGTTGCTGTGCAATGTAAGTGGGCTAGCCTGTGGTGCGCAATATGTGTGTTGCACTCGGTATTGTGCAATATATGTGGTGCAATCGATGCTGTGAAGAGCGACAAGGCGACGACGAGGCAACGACGAGGCGGCGACGGGGCGGCGACGGCGGCGACATAGCAGCCAGCCCATCCTCCATGCCCAAGTTCTTTTTTCCCCCGGACGGAGAATCACTAAGTCTAAGTGCAAGCACTGGTTTGGGAATAGCTGTATCTATAGCTTTGCGTACCTACATATGAATATAATCCTCCAACCTCGAAGCTATAATCCCCGTTCCATGTGGACATTTGCCCCGCTGTGATGCTGTGGAGCCTGCTCGCAAAAGAAGCTTGGCGGCCGACAGGGTCATCTCGTCTGAGCGCAGTTGGGCATGAGAAAAGGTCCCGAGGAACACTGTCATCCTGAATGCATTTCTGAGGGCCCCCTGTAGGGTCCTGAGAAGCCGAGAACGGCGAAGCCCCCCAGCTCAGGGCCCCATTCTTCACTGGGGCCCTCATCAAAAGCCGACCCCCAGACCGCCCCCTGAACTCCCTTGGGGGGGGCATCCCGGCTCCAACTCCGAGGGGAGGAATCCAGCCGTGGCACCGAAAGCCCCCCCCCCCGAAGGAGGCTCCAAGTGAGCCGCCCGCCCGCCCCCCCCCCCTGACTCCTGACTTCGGATCCGCCGTACTTTGATTGACTTTCCGACTTGCAACCGTGTCGGAAACACATCCCGAGCGATGCAAACGAGTGGGGTAGGCACTCCCGCCTCAGAAGAGTGGGGCGGACATCTCCGCAGAGGCACTGGCGGAAACAGCGATGGCCAAGCAGGGCGGGAAAGTGGACATCAGAGGAGCTCGACAAGCAGGGCGGGGACCTCCACCCCACCCACGAGATCGCCCGGAGCACGGCGGAGGCGACGTCAGGCAAGGCGACGAGACCTGTGCAGCTCCACTGCTCCCTGGCCCCGCTCCGCCCGCATCCAGCAGCGGTGTGCGCGCCGCGCCCTCCTGGCCTGGCCACGAGGGCGTACGCACACGGCTCCTGGGTTCAGGATGGGCCTGGCCAGGGAACAGTGGATCTGTATCTATATATATATATATATATATATATATATATATATATAACAGTGACTAGCTACATATATATATATACACACATCTACATATTTACATATATATATGCATCGATACAGACCTACCTATCTACATACGGGCATACATACATACACATACATTTATGTATACATATGTGTGTGCAAAAGTAGATCGATAGGTAAATCGATCGATAGATTCCGCCGCCCGAGCAGGGCCCCCCACCAGGGGCCTGCTGCGACCGCGCCGCATTGAACGCCTCGCCCCAGCCCTGCGCGTCCTTTCTGCCTGCCCGGCGCGCCCCGGCCGGCCCCCCTCGCAGCTCGCCCGCTCCCCACGCTCCAGGGCGGAGTGGCGGAGGGGCGGCCATGGCTTGGCGGGATGCAAATGGGGGGATAAGTCCAGATGGGGAGAGAGGCGCAACCGAGGTACAAATTGTACCTACGCCCCACGGAGAAGGTACAATTTGTACCGACGCCACGCAGACAAGGTACAAATTGTACTTTTGACAACGTCCGCGACATGTGCGAGGATGTTAAGGGGGAGGAGAAGGTACAATGTGTATTTGCAACCCGCAGAGAAGGTACAAATTGTACCCCAACAAAACGGTACCGGATACTCATCCCCCCATGTCCTGATCCCCCCATCGCCATCCGGCCGAATGGCGGAAGGCGGCGTGGGACGGGGGAGGAATGGGCGCGAAGCAATGCGGGGGGTTCTGTTGTTCCCATCCTACCCAAGGGCCACATCCCAGAAACAATGTCGAGCACCCGGAGAAGTGTCAAAAAAGAGTCTCGAACCAGTGTCGAGACAGTGTCGGGCGAGTGTCTCCCAGGGCCCGACACGTGGAAACCCTGGAGTTTCGGTACTTTTCGGGGCGCTCGAAATTCTTCCTGGTGATCAAGGCTAAAGTAGGTTGGAGCACCATACGCGGGGGGGGCGATCGAACGGGGGGGGGGAGGAAGCGAGGTGCCCTTCTCGGGCCCTGAAGCGCCCCTCTGGGGCCCTGAAGGGCCCCTGCCCTCAAGGGGCCCCCTTTTCACCGGCCCTCGCTCACCCCCCCCTTTGCATCGCCCCCCCACTGGGCGCAGGAGGAGAAGGATCCCATGGCTCTGGCGACTGGACCTGTGTCGAGCCTCTGGTCCCAAGGCCTCTCGGCCCCCCGTCCCCAGGGCTGTCCTCTCGTCCGGAGACGTGCTCGGAAGGACACGGGCCCACAAGAGGCCCGGCTTCTCGAAGCTTCCGAGCGGGTCGGTCCCGAGATCTTCAAGCCCTTGAGGGGCCCCTGGCTTCACAGGAGAGCTCTGACCGGGGGTCAAGCCAGACGGGGGCTGGGCCAGCGCGCTCCGTGTGACCCCACTGCCGGCCCTCGAAGAAGGGGGGTCGAATGCTAAGGGCTGGCCCAGTCGGCGTCTTAGCAAAGCTGGACGCGGGTTGTTCGCATTGTGTGGCCTCGAAGTGCGATATCTGGGCTCCAGGACAAACCGTTGCCCCAGCAAAACATGCAGGCGGCAGCGACGAAAAAGCTGCAGTCGGGGCAGAAATGAGAGCACAGCCATGTGCACCGCAGCACGTCTGAACATGCACTGATTCAGGTGCACATGGCCATGCTCCCACTCCTGTCCGAACGACCGCGACCTCCTGTGTCAAGTATGTTGCCAGGGGTCGTGGTCGTCCGGACCAAACCGTGCAACCAGCATAGAGGCGACAAAAACAAATCCTGGAACAGACGGGGAGGTCTCAGGCGAACCGGCAGCCGAAGCGGGCGCCTCGGGGCCCCCCGTGAACAGTCGAGCGGAAATCGATACCCGTGCAGGGTGAAGACGCGCATCCCCCGCCCCCCAGGAAAGGGTCGATAGCTCCAGCGGGGAGCCTGCGCTTGAAAAAAGCACACCATGGTCGGATGTATGGGGGACACCAGAGCAGCAGCGAGATAGAACATTGAGGGGCGGGAGGGCGGCGGGGATGACACGAGGGAGCGGGGGGTGAGCGGGTGAGCAGTAAGGGCTGAGACTGGAGAGGCAGAAGATGAATGAACTGGCGAGCAAGGCAGAAATATAACAGGCCATCGAATAATGCAGCCCTGTCTGCGCTTTCTCCAACTGCATAACAGTTGCCTTGCAGGTTCTCCCTTTCAGGGTCGCCTGACTCCAATAGTACCTCCTTTGACGAGCCAACCCAATTTGAAATCGAAAGCCCTCTCGAAATGAGAAGACTCGGAAGCAACACAGGAGGGCCAACTCCTGAAATGGTACTCGGCAGATAATGACTGGTCCCTATCCATCCGATTGGACAACTGAAATGTTTCCAAAATCAGGGGCCCGCAAACACGGATTAGCGATCCATGGATTTGGCGCGCGGTCGCCAACTCCATAGATCGGGGGAGGTGCCCTCCACAAAATGTGGCCGGTGCCGCCTCCTTCGGCTGCGGAAATCCGCGATCTCCCCTGGAAACAGGACACGTCGCTAATCCACGCCCCTTTGATCCATGTTTGCGATCGCCTGACACAAGGTCCCCACGGGCCCGGAGAGACCTCGGTGCTAGCCCCAGAGACACCACAGGAAACCCCTTGACCGCCCCATGGACGGGCCCCGGCCCCGAAGAGGCCCACGCCGCCTCCGAAATGGTCTGGCACGACAACAGAAGAGGGGAACCCACGGTGGTATCGTTAGGGTAGATATGTCCATAACGCGAGGGTTCCAATGGTCAAGCAGAATCATGCAACAATGGGGCCCTAGTGCCGCGCCCCACAGCTGTTTCTGCAACACCTGGGGGAATACAAAGTCCAGCAGCTTGGCCAGATTTCGACCTCACGTTCGGCCAAACATGTGCCCAGCGTTGCTGAGCGAGGCGCGGGGTGGCGGTGACCTTCCAGAGGCGTTTTCGATGAAAATATGGGTCGCGCGCGGATGCGCTCCAGGCTCTCTCGTGGCCAGTGCCCTCTTACCATAAGAGAGCGGGGTCCAGAGGGGCACGGCGCCCTGGATCCCCAGGATTGTTATTTTCCTCATGGCGATCAGCTGCGACCGCATGTGGTCACTCAACGAAATAATCGTGAACTTCACACACACTCTCGCTGTTGCCGATGGCCCCGCTTCAGGGGGGGGAGAAACACTCGCGGCCTCACAGGTGCCCGTTCCATGGGGCCATACTTACTGTCCTGCTGCCGGCCCCCGCCGCGTGGGCACAGATCCCGAGACGCATGCGGGCATGTCCTCCTACAAGCGGAGCTGGGAGAAAACATAAAGCATATTCAACACATACTCAGAGACTATCAAGAAGATAGTCGGAACATCGCCCCCTGACTATCTTGGACCACTTTGGAATACTCTTCCTGCAGAGGGGCATGCCCTACTGAACCAGAGAACTGGTGCCGTGACCGCGCGAAAGTATCGTGCCCGGCCAGAGCCCTGGGCCGCAGCTCTCCGCGGCACGTGTCGGACCAGCTCCACGCGGAAAAAAGGCCCCGCGGCCCGATGACGGCAGATCGCGTCACTTCTTGCGCAGGCGTGCGAGTGAATGTGCACGCGCGTAAACACGCACACATAGGAGTGTCTAGAACACGCACATCGAAGGCATAGCATCCCCCCCCCCCCCCAGCATAATCACCGCCCGCGACATGCGAAGCCGTGAGCAGACGCACCCAGAGAGGGAATCGAGCAGGGCAGGGCTGATCAACAAAAACGAACGTCCTGTTCAGCAAGCGCAAATTGCCGGGTCCGGGCGGTTTCTCCCCCCTTGGCCACATGTAAACATGTGCACACATGTGCCTGCATAGCTGAGAGAGCGCGCCCGCAGCGGTGGAGCAAAAGGGCCCCCCTTTACCTCCCCCCCCCCCCCCCGCGCCCGTGCCAGCGACCAGAACCAAATACCAGACGCAAAACCTCCCTTCGCTCCCTCTTTCCCCCCGTCCCCCCCTCCCGCCCTCCCTCCCTCCTCCTTGCCCCCTTTCTCCTCCTTGCTCCCTCCCTCTCTCCCTCCATCCATCCCTCCTTCCCTCCCTCCCTTCCGTGCTGCTGCTGCTCCTCCTCATCCTGGTCCTCCCCCCCTTCCCCTCCTTCTCGTTCTCCTCCTCCTCATTTTCCTCCTTTTCCTCCTCATCCTCCTCCTCCTTTTTCCTTCTCCTTCTCCTCCTCCTCTTCCTCCTCCACCTCCTCCTCCTCCTCCTCCCCTCCTCCTCCTCCTTCTCCTCCTCCTCCTCCTCCTCCTCCTCCTCCTCCTCCTCCTCCTCCCTCCCCTGTTTCCTCCTCCTCCACCTCTTCCTCCTCCTCCTCCCCCTCCTCATCCCCCTCCTCCTCGTGCTTTTCCAGTGGCTCTCTCTTGGCTCCCACCAATCCATGATCGAAGGGGCTGCGAAAAAGGGCCCCCAAACACCACCGACCACCTCTACCCCACACCTGCAGGGCGGAGCCCGAAGGCCAGGACCGCCGTGCAGGCGCAGGGCAGAGGCCCAGGTGCCTGGCTGCCCCCCACCACCGCCCGTAGGCAATGGCCAAAGTAATAAATTCTCCCTGCAAGCACATTCCGTGGCAACAAAATGACTAAGCATACACAGAGAGGCAGCAGACGGGGGGAGAGCCTCAGATGAGCGCGCCACCGCTCATTCCCTCCAACACACCTCTACTGTCCGTCATGCTTATCTTTGCGCAAACTGCTGCACCCTATCTTGTATCCGTCACAGATGGTGCCTGCACTGCGAATCCCTCCCGCGCACGTCTGCGCACAAAGGGCCTTGTGGATGGGCCCTCCCGCCGCCAGGCGGCCATCTGGCTCTCCACCTCCTTCACGTGCTGACGAACGGCCTCCTCACCCGCCAGAGGCTGTCCAGCAGCCTCCTTCTCGTGTGAACCGAACATCGAAATGTTAAAACTCTCGGCCCTCAGCCGCTCCGCGCTGTCAGCTGTAGGATGGCCCCCCTTGCAAGGGCCATCACCAGGAACTTCTCCATCAGCATGAAAAGTACGAGCAACGCCATCATCGCGACTACCGTCTCCAGCGAGCTTGCCACCAGCACAGATATCAAGGGCAACTTCTGGAACCACGCGTTCCTGCCTCGCCGCCTGCGCTCCCGCCAAGGGCAAGGGGAGCCGCCGCAGGCCCAATCGGCAGGACGAAAAGACCATAGCTCCGCAGGTGCATCGTGGTCCATCCGCGGCATGGGCAGAGACCGCCCTGGCAGCTGGCGTGAACTCCCTGGCCTCAGCGCTCAGCATGTGCACCTGCCTCCCCGCGGCAAAAAGAAGAAAAGACTCCAGCACTGGCGCACTCCACGCACTGCCCCCATTGAAGCCGCGTGGCAGCGCCTCGCGATGGCCCACGAGCATCGCGCACACTGCGGGATGCATGTCCACGGAGTTCGCCTCGGGCACTGTGATTGCCTCGCAGGTCTCCGCGAACTCGAATGCGTCTACGGCGGGAGCCGCGGCCGTCTCGTCGACTTCCGAAAGCCCCAGCCGCGGGCCGCCCGCAGCCCATGCCAGCGCCTCCGAAGACGCCGTAGCAAAGCCGCCAGTCGGCACGCGCGCTGCATGCTGTGCGGCGTTACGGCGCCGCCTATCAGCGCCAGGTACACGACGACCCGCAGCCCGGAACTGCAGCGCCTGCCGAGAGGCGCGCTCCCGGTCCTGCCAAGATCCTGGCGCGCCCGGGCTGCCCCAGGCCGCTCGCAAGCCCGCCTCGCAGGCCCACTGGGCTCGAACGCGAGCCGCGCGCCGAGCGGCGGACGGCCCGAGCGACTCGATCTCGGCCTCGCGCCGCGCCGTGGGCCGCCACAACGACGGGCAGCCCCCCGTAGCCATCATGCTCTCCGACCTCCAGCCACATCCATCGCAGAAATGGCAATGGAGAAAACGGGAGAACCAGCTTGAGCCAAAATGGCTACGGTGCCTCCTCCTCGTGCGTCCCTCCCTCCCTCCCTCCCTCCCTCCCCCTTCCCTCACCATCCCCTTCTTTCGCCCGACCCGACCCAACTGGCGCTTGCCGAGGTGGACTTGCAGAGAACAGAAGCCACCTTGAGAAATACGGGTGACAAGATGAGCGTGGCACCGCGGACGGAGAACATGGACCCTGAGATAACTGGCCGATTGCCGACTTGCCGCCCGGCCGAAATTACTAACCATACTGGCCGGTGCGCCATTGAAGAAGAGCACCTGCCCTGAGCAGGGGCGACCGCGGAAGGCAACGGCAACTAATGCGCAAAGATGCGTGATTATTTGGGCTCTTATCTTCGCTCTCCATGCCGCGCGAAGCGCGAAAAAACTTCGCGCCTCGCATTCTCGCGACGCCCCCGAGGGTGAACAAAAAGATGAGAAGAGTCGGAGCCGAACCGCAAGGCGTGAAGCGCGAATGGTTTCGCACCCTCGGTGGAATCCTACAGTGCAATTCGCACCCGTGATTTGGCCGTCCTCAAACAAAGTGGCGAGACATCTGGCGGCGACCCCAAATCCTCAGAACGTCACCCCCCCAGGTTTTGGTACGCAGGGTCACCGGCGGGCTTCGTGAGTCCTGGGGCCACCACCGCTCGACGCATCCTCCAAACACTACCCGGATCCCAACACCACGTGGTGACTTTTTGGGGGGATTCTGGATCACCGCCGGGTGTTGCCACCGCCAGAACCACATGCCAAATGCGACCTCCTCAAACCTCCGAAGGTTTCCAGTGGGATGCCGTGCCGCCTCCTGGGGCCTCCTGGGCGTTTTGAATATTCCAGGGGGTTCCTGGGGCCTCCTTGGGGTCTTGAGAAGTTGGGGTATCCTGTGGTTTCCTAGCGTATCCTGAAGCCTCGCTGGGTTTCCTGAGGTGCTCCGGGGCCTCCCCGCACTTCCTCTTGGAACGGTTAATGGCCTCCTGGGGCTCCTTTGGGTTTCCTGGTATCCCCTGGTGACTCCCATACGTTTGCTAGGACATTGTGGTGCCTGAACCTACTGGAACATATTGTTGCCCCCAGCGGCCTCCAGGGACACCCCAGTGCCTTCTGAGGCCCGTAGATGATAGATGCACCTGTGTTCGTAGAAACCACACATATATGTTCAACATGATCTACAGTCGGCACTGTACTTTGTAGAATACATCCAGTAAGTTTGTCAGTGTGTGAGCACACGGTGCATGCACGATACAATAGTATTTTCGTCTATAGCTATACATATACATAACTATACCCAACAGTCCGTATTACGATATAGATTTGTGAAAATATATATAATACATGGATATATACGGTACTACGTATGGTACAATGTTATATTTCTGGGTATCTATATATATATATACATACATACATATGCATATATATATATATGTATTACTATAAGTATTACCTGCGGAAATACACTACTAAAACATATATGTATGTGTACACGTATATAGTCGGATTGTCCCCTCGTATAACATGTACCACGCGCCCACAACATTATTTGACGCACATGCCATACATCATGTTTTGTTATGCCTATAAAGTTAAACTAAATGCAATTGAACTTTCGGTATAGGTTGGATATAAAGCTTGATGAATACAATTGCATGTCATGTTGGGCCCTGCGTACAAAACGACACGTTTAGATGAGGTGGTACCTTGAAACGCAAATCATTCTTATGCGACTATTCCCATCAAGTGCCCAAGATGGCCCAGAAAGGCTTCGAGACCACCCAAAAAGCCATCCAAACCGACTCCAAGAGCGTGCCCAGACGGAGGGGTGGGGGGGGGGGGGGGGGGCGAACATACACTTCGAGCCCTGAGCCCCGAGAGGCTCCGAGGTGGCCCCAAGAAGCTCCAGAAAACCCCCTTTTCTGCTTTCGGGAGACGGGCCTCCCTAAAATCAAATTTGAATGTAAAGGGACATCCCTTTCCACTTTCGGGCGGTCTCCCTAAAATCCCAACTGATTTGAAAGGAACGCCCTATCGTTTTAAGGCGGCGGGCCCCCCTGTAATCCCATCCAGTTTTAGGGGGGCAATCCCCCTAAAATCCCCTAAATTCCTTTTCAATTTTAGGGGGACCGATCCCCCTAACACCCACTGCCGTTATAAGGAGGCTGTGGCCTCAGGAACTGTGGCCTCAGGAAGCCTTACTAGGCTAATACATTGATTCATGTCCCAGCCGTCTGGGGGGGAGCCAGAAGACTCTGGACCAATCCCCAGGAAACCAGAAGGCTCCAGATCGGCATCCAGAGGTTGCTTCAACGTGAGCAAAAATAAGTTGCACAACTACCTCACATCCGCACTGTTCCACAGAGTACGCTGCAAAGCACTGCTTGCGGAGTCACGCTGACAACCATCGTCATCGCCGTCCTCGCCACCACCGTTATCATCATGGCAGTCGTCGTGGCCGTCGTCATCGTCACCATCACCATCATCATCGCCATGAGCAGTATCCTCGTCGTCGTCGGCATCACCATCGTCGCCTTGGTTGTCGTCGCTATCGCCATCGTCATTGTTACTGTTACCATCACCACCATCACCAGCATCATTGGATAGCATATGGCAAAACACGCTCTAAGCGAAAGCAGCATCATGGGATAGCATATGGCAACACACGCTCTAAACGGAAGAGGGTGAAGGAGAACATGTTGAGGAATGGGAGATTGGTAATAGTCCGCATCACCATCACAATCACCATCAGCATCATCATTAGCATCAGCATCAATCAGCATCAGCATCAGTATCAGCACCAGCATCAGCATCAATCGGCATCAGCACCACCATCAGCATTTATCAGCATCAGCATCGGCATCTCATCCAATCAACCTCCTACCCCCTCCGATCTCATTCGCCCTTCCTCCCATCCGTTCTCTTTCCGTGCTCTCTCCTGCCTGCCCTCCTCAGGAGGATGAGCAAGAGGGGACAAGCAAGATGAGGAAGAGGAGGAGGAGGATTGCCGAAAATTCATAGGCCCCAAGATCATTTTTTGAGAAATAAACAACATGAAAGACCCTCAGGACCTCACAAGCCGCAGACCAAGCAACCAGGATCGCCGAAAACTCCTGGACCTCCGAAGAAAATCGATATTCAAAACATTATGTAAACAAATCAAAAATTTCAAGCGTCCCGAGAATTAAACAAAAGTACTGACGATAATTAAAAAAATGTTTCCAGGGACCCAGAAGCAGCACACCAAACCACCAGGATCGCCGAAAACTCCTGGGCCTCCGAAGATCTTTACACTTTAAAGTTGTAGATCTTTTCAAAATTTCAAGCGCTCCGAAAATATGAAACATTGAAAATTGTAATATTTTCAAATGTTTCCGGGTTACAAAAAGCGAGGAGTAGGACCGGAGGAGGACGAAGAGGAGGAGGAAGAGAAGAAGGAGGAGGACGGGAGAGGAGGAGGACGGGGGAGGCGGAGGAGGAGGAGGAAAGGGACGGAAGAGGAGACGGAGGAGGAGGAGGAGGAGGAGGAACGACAGGAGGGAGAAGGTAGGAGGATGAGGAGGAGGAGGAGGAGGGAGAAGAGAGGAGGGCGAAGGGAGGAGGAGGAGGAGGAGGAGGAGGAGGAGGAGGAGGAGGAGGAGGAGGACGAGGACGAGGAGGAGACGGGGAGAGCGGAATGCAAATGGATACCCGTATCCCGTCATGCTCACACATCCTGTCCGGTATGTGGTTGTGGTCGTCCGTACCCCCCCTCCCTTCCACCTTCCCCGCTGGAAGCTCCACGCGCCCCTCTCCCCCTTTTTCGCCTCCCCCGTGAAGCCTGCACAAAGCGCCAGGCGCGATATTCGACCAATATGCTCCGAACTGTCGCGCGATGGCGGCCTGAACTTGGCCTGCAGCGGCCGCGCGCGTGCTCAGACCGAACTACTGGAAGGGGGTGCCGAGCTGCCGCGGAGGAGGCCGCCAAGGCGCGGCCAGAGGGCGTGGCCGTCCGCACCCGCCGCTGCCACCGCCGACGTCGTCGCTCGAGAGGGATTGACCGATCACGCCGGGCAGGCCCAGGGCACCTCGAGCGACGTGCGCTCTCGAAGTCCCGATGCGGCAGGGAGGAAGGCGGCGCAGCGACGCACGCGCATCTCCACGACGCTGGCTGCAATCGTCCACGGCGAGGCTTCGCGCGGCATCGCTGGGCGCGCGTCATTGGAACAAGGGTTTCGCGCCCCGCGGTACTATTCACCAGCCAACCGCGCGGGGGGGGACGCGCAACAAAAAAACTGACAGTATCGAGCGAATCCCGCTGGTTGTTGTTCTGTCTGCGACGCCTAGTTCTGAATTCTGAGTGGGTGTCCGACACAGCCGCGGGTCCACCCACCCCCGGTCTCCTCCGGCGGTGCGGAACGAAAGCTCCCGGTCCGACAGCGAGAGCGTGACGGTGTCCTCGTCGACCTCGCCGCGCCGAACGTCCCAGATCGCCCTCAACCCGACCAGGGCCACGGGCCCAGACACCCTCGGCGTGGCCTCTTTCGAGGCATGGGCCCCAGGGTCGCTCAGACCCTTGAGTTCCTGGGGCCAACTTTTCGTCCCGAATGCGGTCCCCTGGAAACTGTCTTTCAAACTGGTCACAAAAACAATGACAGAACCTAAGACCTGGGCGACCGAGCCCGAGGGGAGAAGGAGCAGCAGCCAGGGATGCTCACCTCCCACAGCCTGTCCACGCGGGGTGCGGGATCAGGGGGGGAGGCTGGAGAAGCGAGATGAACGCCAGGAGGAGGAGGAGGAGGAGGAGGCGGAGGAGGAGGAGGAGGAGGAGGAGGAGGAGGGAGGAGAGAGGAGGAGAGAGGAGGAGGGAGGAGGAGGAGGAGGAGGGGAGGGAGGAGAGGGAGGAGGAGGAGGAAGAGGAGGAGGGTCGAATGATTTCGAGAGTCATGTATCCCTGGACTCTGGACACTTCGCGGACTTCGCCCGCGGGGGCACCCTGGCGGAGACCCCCGCAGGGAGGGAGAGGGGGGCGAACGCGCAGGACAGCTGCCCCTGGCGCATGGCCGACGCGCAACATCTTGATTCGAGCGATTCCCACCCCAGGAGGAGGACGAGGAGGAGGAGGAGGACGAGGAGGAGGAGGAGGAGGACGAGGAGGAGAACGCGAAGGGGGATCCCGAGGGAGCACGTGGCCCCCTCGGGGCCTGACGGCCGCGGCGCGCAGTCGTCACTCGACGACGGCGCGAGGCGGGACACCTGGGGATCACCGGGACCCTTTGGGCCTGGCAGCCGCGGGTGTTCAGGGTTTGCTAGGCGTGTCGGATGCCCCTCCCCTCAAATTTCCCCAACAGGCCTTGTCCTTAGTTGTTGTTACTTCTGTCACTCAGGGATTGAAAGGATCCGGCGAAGGCTTGCTTTACATGTTTCGCCGGCGCCTGCCGTTGGGGGCCCTTTTTCATGGACCCAAGAACAATCAGAAAAGCAGCTCGGGATCAGAAGCCTGCCCTGGGGAGCAGCTTGCAAATTCCAGGGATTGCGCATTGAAGGTGTCCAGGCATGAAATCTCTGGGGAGGCGAGGAGGCGGGTGGGGAGTGGCTGCGCAGAAGGATCACAAAGTGTCAACATATCACACTTCTACTTTGCACTAGTGTTCTTTGGCTGCGATGCGTCTGCATCCCGCGGCACCTCCTTTCGGTACGCTTTCGGGTTCGATGTGGCCCTGGGACCGCATAGAGGGCCCAGTGTCTGATCTTCCCTGCGCCTGGCCCTGAAATTGCTACTGCATTCTCGCCCGATTGGCCTCACGTGCACACCAGAACTATGCATTCTCCGCCATCCTGCCGTAGGCACTGAGTGGGGTGAAATTGCTGCCCTTTGAGTTCTCGGCGCTGAAGATTGTAGCTTGTCTTCGCGTATTGGATGGAGTCCCTGGATGTCGGGAATTCACGTGAGCTCCTTTGTTATCGGGGCGTGACTTTCCCGAAGCAGCGGAGGTGTGCTGCAGAATCCACGCTTCCAGTTTGGCCCGAGATGGCCTCGAGGGGCCGTTCCGGGCTCCTTTGCTGGGGGCCCGTGGGCTGCTGGGATGCTCTGGGGGCCGGCCGAGGAAGCCAGACTCACCGAAAAGCCTCAGATTGCTGCATGGTGTTCACATGCGCGCCTTTGTTTTGGGAGGCAGGGAGATGGGGAGCACGAGGCCACTGAAGCTCACTACGGCGTGACTGGCGCAGTGACGTGAAGCAGAAGATCGCCAGGCAAGCTCGGATCGCTATGCGAGCCGACCTGCCGCAGGCACAGTTATCCGATCAACTGTAGCCTGGAAGGGGTAAGAGACGTCAATTCATATGCGCGCCTGTTCTGTCGCAAGAGCGGCAAAGGCTCCCCGCGATCGCCCCAAGGCCCGAGGCCCCGCGAGACGTCCAACAGGCTCCCAACAGGCCCCCGAGCTGGACCCAAGATGAAGGTACTCGGAAGGGCCGTTTGGGCCCTACTCCACCCGAAAGACGGCCCCCGAGACAGCCTCTCCAGGCCCCCAAGAGAGCCCCCGGGGCCTCGAAGGAGCTCCAAACAGGCCCCCATATGAAGGGGCCCTGAGACACACAAATAAATACACACACATAAAAGGATTCCCCATATTCTTTATATATTTTCTAGGTTTTTGTCTTCCCCCCCACTTCCCATATGTTTCCACATTTTCCGGGGAATCGACGATGAATTGTGTCTATGTGTTTTTCCCCTCCGGACCATAGGCCCCCGAAAGGGTCCCCAGGAGGCCCGCAACGAGGCCCTGCAACGAGGCTCCCGCGGCGGCTGGCAAGGTGCTCCCGAGAGGCAGGGAGGAGCTCCCTCGGAGGCTTTCCAACGGGCCCCACACGGCCTCCGAGAAGCCTCCAGTCGACGGCTGGGGCACGGCGGCGGGCTGGGCCGACGGCCTCTCTAGATTGACATACCTTCTGCTGCTGCTCCTCGCGGAGGCAGATGTCCATCGCCCCCGCGCACCATGAAGATGCGGCATCCTTTGTCCTCCTCCACTTTCGCCTTCTCCCTGCACCCTTCACCCACCCAACTCCCCGCTCCCCCCTCGCCCTGACCTCCCCTGGGACGTGTTCTTACCAGGCTTCCGATGCTAATCCAGCCGCAGCGACGAAGGCCTCCCCCGTGCGGCCATAACGAAAACGCAAAACGTCACATCACACACAACACACACACACAACACACACAACACACACAATACACACAAGACGCACAAGACACACAAGACACAAAAGACACACAATACATACAACACATACAGCACACAACACACACACACACACCTGGTCCTGCTCCTCCTCGCACCTTCTGCGCACGCCTCACACCCCGCTCACCACTGATAACTCCTCCACCATCCTCACCCTCAGCCTCAGCACCCCACTATGGCCGCTTCCGGAGCCCTTTCGTTGCGGATGCGCCTTCTACTCCCAACAAGCTAAGCCGATACGACGAGGGCGACGACGAAGACGACAACGAAGTCGACGACGACGACGACGCTCCCCTGGCGGCCTCCGCTTCTGCTTGCGGGGCCGCACTCTGTTCTGAGCTGGCCTCGCGCAGAGGGCTATCCCGAGGGCAGCCCTCCGATTTTACCTGGCGGCGAGGCCCTCTCGGGAACGCCCAGCCCAGACCTCCGACGCGGCACTTGTGCAAACAGAGGCTCCCCAGACGCCCGGCTCTGATTGGTGGACCCGTTCGGTGTCTTGGATGATTCGGAACAAAGCCCGAAGGCCTTGTGGGGGCCATTTGAGGGCCTCAATGGGGGGGGGGGGCATTGAAGGCCTCGAAGCAGTCTCGAAGGCCATCCTGAGGTGAAGGACCTCAGGGGCCACTTCGAAGACTGAGTCCTTCATCTTGGATCCCGCTCGGAGGCCTCTCATGAGAGACTCTTGAACGCCTTTTTGGGGCCTGGGGGCCGTCCTGGGGCTGTCGTAAAAGGTCTTGTGGGTACCCAAGACATCAGACGATATGTTGATTTCAAGGCGCGGCCCCAAAGGTCCAATGTTCAGCCCCACGGTCAATTTCTGGTCCTAGGACTCGGTTACGGGACCCCAGGGACCAGAGGCACAAACCGAGGCACTAACGCCGGCTGGAAAAAACATATCTTGAGCTGTGACCGACCGTCCTAGCACTCCGATGGGCCTACCACGACATGTCCTCAGAGCCAACGCATGCTCTGAGCACAAGCACAATGCTGTTAGAACATAACTGTAGGCAAGCTCGGATGCCTCGCCACCACTTGATCATCGTCGGAGGTCTTGGGTCGGGGGGGCCTCTTGGGGGCCGCGCCCGGGGCTCCGAAGCGTACACTCTTTGGCGATCGCGGCCCCGCGCGCAGCGCGGGGAGGCGGAGAAAGTCCCCAGGCACCCAGGGCGCGCGCGCGGCCGGACCCCTCAGCAGATGGGGAAGGGCTCCCGGAGCGGTCTCTGAGGGTGGAGGGCTCAGGGTGAAATCCAGATGGGCTTATGCACCTCGACAACCAATCTGGTCCACCTCTTGCAGACTCCAGCCTCGGAAATCAATCGGGAAGGCATGTCAGATTCCACCCTTTGCCCTCCATCCAGAGAACATGCTCGGGACCCACTCAGCGCACACTTGCTTTAAGGTCGGCGGCGCAGAGGATCCCCAGGCGCGGACGGCAGAGGGAGGCCCACACTGCGATCGGGCACTGCCGAGGGCACGGTGCGCAGCCCGTGCGCACTGGCACACTTGTCAGGTGCAGCGGTGGGCCCCGCCGGAGCACAGACGTGCGCACCTGGTGGCCAGCCCGCTCGCGGCGCGGCGTCCTCGGCCACGCTGGGGGGGGGGCCGGGGGCGGGAGCGGCGCGGGGCCTGCACGCCCAGCAGGGCGTCGAGCGGCACCTGTCGGCGGCGATCGACTGGCGGGGGAAAACGAAAAGGCGAAGGTCTCCCAGGCAGGCGGCGGGATCTCTCATAAGCCCCCCGCGCCTTCTGAAAAGTCTGCCGTGTCTTCCGGGGAGGCCTAGAATATGGCAGGATCGCGCGGCGTCGGCGCGCGGAAAGGTTTCTGACACCGCGCCGACCGTTCAACCTTGAATCGATCGCGGCCCCGTCCGTTCCAGGTTGACGGCAGTCGGGTCCAGTAGCGTTACCGCGCCCAGTGGTGCTTCCGCGTCGCAGAATTCAACCTTGAACGCCTTCGCCGGCGTCGCTGGCGCGCCAACGCCGCACGACCCTGCTGTACTTCTCGGAAGGCCGGGGGACTTCCGAGCCTTCCGAAGAGCCCGGCGCCTCCTCGCTGCCCTCCCTCGCTCGCCGACCGAGCCTGCGGCCGTCGCCCCCCGCGCGGACAAGAGGCCTCCCAGGTGGGCTCCGAATCGATGGGGCCAGAGGATCGCGCCGCATCGGCGATGCATCGGCCGCGTCCGCGATGCATCGGTGACGCCAGCGTGGAGAACATCGGGGTCCACATCGAGCCGCATCGCCGATGCATCGGCGATGCATCGGCGATCCTCCGACCCCATCTGCTCCGACCCCATCTAAGCGGCCTAGATACTCGCCATCGCTCGGACGCCCATTATCAGCGGATTTTTACATTTCGTGTGTGCCATCTTTTCGCGAGGGGAATCCAGGATGCTCCTCGATAGTCCTCGCCGAGGAAAACACGCACACGTCGGAGCGATGCCAAGCCGCAGGAGCACATACCCCTTCCGTGGAGGGCCCGGAACCACCGGCCGACGAGCTGCCCGGTGGACACCAGACCTGAGACGGTCCTGGTGCCGTGCACTGGGAATGGAGAGCAAATTGGGGTCTTCGGGATAGGTTGTTATGTTGCATCCTCAAAAGGTCTTGTCTGTCCCGCCGCGGCCCTATCCGCGTCGATTCCGTGTCGAATCCATGTAAACCTTGTCGGATCCGTGTCGGATCCGTGTCGAATCCGCGTCGGATGCACTCCAAATCCGCGTCGAGGCCGCATCGAGCCCGCGTCGGAGACAAGAAAGGACACCAATTTGGGGGACAGGCGAGGTCCCCCGAAGATGCAACGTAAAGGTTGGGGTGGTTTGGTGGGTGGTGAGGGGGGGGGAGGGGGAGCCAAGACTTCCAACTTTGAGGGGGGGATTGATCCAGAACCACCAGCTGGGGGACCGATCATCTGGAACCTCGGCGCGCGGTGGATCTGGAGATGGATGTCCGACCCGAGTATGTCCACATCCATGGCCTGCCGATGTCCCCGCAGGCTGATTCCACAGGCGGTGATCGTGTGTAAATCCACGCCTCGGACTAACGCGCTGAAAACTTCAACGCGGTGTTTCTTTGGTTGTCTTCGGCCATCGGGGTCCTCGGGGCCCTCGGAGACACCCCGGCCCGTCAGAGCATCGACTCTCGATGCAGAGCTGGCCATAGGGGAATAATCGGGACTACCTGCGAGGACCCCGCGATGAAAAAAGTAATACAGTGCGTAGGGCCGACGGGCCAGGTCTACAGACACCCAGGAAATGACGTCAAGGGATGCAACACCCTGCGCGCTTTAACCGCGCGCTCTCATCACCCCCCTCTGATACACTCCCCTCTGCCGCCACGCCCATCCTTTCGCTTTCGCCTGCTCACTGCTATTGTTCAACTCCACCCTCTCCTCCTCCTGCTCCTGCGCATGGCCTGTCATAGCCGGAGAAAGGAACAAGGAGAAGTAGGAAGAGAGGCCAGGACACAGGAGGAGCATCAACAGGTTGACAAAACCCGTGTAAGCCTGCAGTCGATTGTGGAAACGCAACTGTGCCGCAAGAGGATGAGGAGAGGAAGAGAGGATATGTGAGAGGGCAGGTGAGATTAAGGGAGAAGTGGCAACGGGGAGGAAAGGACACATTATGAGGATGAGATGTGAGGATGATGGCATGGGCGGTGAGGGAGGAGCTGAAGGGAAGACGACGAGGAGGAAGATGAGGAGCAGGGAGGAGAGGAGGAGGAGGAGGAAGGGGGACTGAGCGTAGCCAAAGGGGAATGACGATGAGGAAAGAGGAACGGAGGGAGGCAGGACGAAGGAGGACAAGAAGGACAATGGAAGGATAATGAGGGCGGAAGGGTGTAAGGAGAAGGACGTGGAGGGGGGCGAAAAGGAGGATGAAGGGAGGTGGAGGAGGTGGAGGAGGATCTGAGGGGGAGTGGAAGAAGATGGATAAGGAAGGGGAGCGGAGGAGGAGCAGGAGAAGGAGGATGAGGAGGAGAATAAGGAGGAGGAGGAGCAGGAGAAGGACGACCACGGGAGCACGAACAACTGACCTTCTGCTGCCCACAGCGCAGTCTTCCCAGAAACGCGCCATCAAGCAACCAAGCCACCCAGAACAGAGTTGAAGCAAATTTGAGCCGCGGTCTGTGCTGCGATACCTCCCAAAACTTCTCCAGCTGGTGCCCTGAAGCGGTCCCAAATGATGGGCCATGCGCCCCTCCATCCTCTAATTTGTGTGAGCACGAATCTCCTCGGTTGTATGACTCTGCCCCGAAGATTCGCCTTCTCCGCGTATTGTTTCATACTCGCAGGGTTGCAACAATTCGCTTGTTTGCATGCTTTTGCAACCTGACTGTTTCCGGCATTTCAAAACGGCGCTCCCCCTGCAGCTTGGGCCTCATGTTGGAATGGGCGCTTTGTTCCTGCGAATCAGTCTGGCGCTCTCGCCCTAGCGCGGCCTACTCTTGTGAGTCCGGCTCCTTCAGCATCGATGTCGTCCTCATCATGTTCCCTTCTCCGTATTCCCCTGGTCTTCCTGCTCCTCCCGCTCCGTCCACTTCAATTATTGCTGCTGCTTCTGTTGTTTGTCCTCGTCTTCCTCCATCCTTATCCTCCTCTATTTCCTCCTGCCCATCCTGCTGCTCATCCGCCACCTCCTCCTCCAATGTATGCAAATCCCCTTTTCCGATTGCGCATAACACGTTGGGGTCCCCTTTGAAGTTGCAGGTCCGCTATGACAGGCGTCGGCTGATGGAGAAAACAGCGCAACGGGAAAGAATGTGTGGGAGGGGTCGGACGTCAGAAATGGCGCGAGCACACCTAGCTTAGAACTCTCCCCTCTCCTCCTCCCCTGTCTGAAACCCTTCACCCTTTCTCCTCTTTCATCTCTCCTCTCCCCTTTTTCTCTTCTTTGCTCTAGATGTCCTCAAAGTTTCTCCCTCCTCTCTCGCCCCTCCCGTTTCCCAGAGTGGGAGAGAGAGAGAGAGAGAAAGGAGCGAGAAGGGGGGAAGAGGACAGAGGAGACGAGCGACGACTCCAGGAAGGAAACCGGACGCAGGACGGACACAGACTGGCACGAACAAAACCAGCAGGGCGAAGGCCCCGCGCGCCGTGCCGAACCCAACCTGCTGCCCCTGCCGACACACTCCCGTCCTCCCTCCGGCACCGGCGACTCAGCGTGAGGCAGGAGAGAGAGAAGACGACGAATAGCCACGAGCCACGAAGATCAACAAGAGCAGGAGGAGGAGGAGGAGGAGATGCGAACCGGGGGCCCGCCAAAGCAAGATCGGCCCACGGAATCTTGGCCGAGACCCACCCTCCCGACGAGACGTTGGCACGGCGTTGGGAAGCCCAGGGGCCAACCTCATGCCTGTGGTGCGGGTGGCTTCACACAGTGGCCGCGCGCGCGACCGCAGGGTTCAGGCAGCCACAAAAACGGCCCCAGACAGCAAGAAAAGCACGATGGGAGGCCCAAAAGGGCCCACAAACAGTCCCAAACTCCGTGGCGCAGGAAAACAGATGCATCCGCCCAGGATTGTTTGCGGCCGCCCCCGTTTTCTGGTCCATCTGGAACCGGCAATCCAGACATTCAACAAACACACACACAGAATAAGCACACAATAAACACACACAAACAGTCATCGCGCAGCGCGCGGAGAGAAGAGACCGACGGTACCCTGACGAAGAAACACCCCGTTTCTTGGCGCGCGCCCCACGTGCCTCTCCCAGGCGCCCGCAGCGCACCTCCCGAGTGCCTCTCCTGGGCTGCCCGCAGGCACCTCCCAAGTGCCTTTCCTGGTCTGCCCGCAGGCACCTCCCCAGTGCCTTTCCTGGGCTGCCCGCAGGCACCTCCCCAGTGCCTCTCCCAGGCGCCCACAGGCACCTACGTAGGCCTACTGTGTTCGTCCACGTAAACATTAATTCATACATCGTATACGCATATGGAGGCAGGGGGGGCGGGTGTCCTGCGCGCGGGGCCTCTGCTGCGCGCTGAAGTCCTCGGGTGGGCGCGGCGCCAGGAGGGGGGGGAAGGGGGGGAGAGGAAGCAAAAGTAACAGGAGAAGGAGGTGGAAGGGGGCACGGGTATGCACTGAAATATGCAGGCATCCGAGCGAAGCGAAGTTTTCAGAATGTCTCAAGGTCGTTGCCCAGGGGGGGGGGGGGGGGGAGACGGCCCACAGGTAACAGTAACGCGTGGGCCGGGTGGGGCACGGCGGGGCAGGGGTGCGCTGCGATCGCCAACATGTGCGAGAGCGCTATCATGCTGTAGGGCGGGGGGTGGGGCATGCCCCCCCCCCCCCACCCCGCACGCACGATCGTTATAGTTACCCCAGGGGGATGGGCCTGGGTTGCGACCGTTACGCGCCAGAGGATAAACAAGGTACCCTGGCGAGGAGCCCAACCATGTGCAATTGTGAATGCCGCACTTGTGAATGTCGTCTTCGGTGAAACCTCTGACCGGCCACAAAAAGAGGTGGGTTTCACTGGGGCCTTCAAATGAGCTCCGTACGGGGCCACCAACCGTGTGGGGGTTGCGCCGTAATGGGTGGGGGGGGGACGCATACAAACCTTGCCACGGGGGCCAAAGATGGAGCTCCCTATGTGGACACGAATCGTGAGGTGTGAAATAAATGGCGCGGACGCATGCGAACGTCACCATTGGGGCCTGCGGTGAAGCTGCCTATGGGGCCACGAACTGTGTGAGGGGTGCGTCGCGAGGGGGGGCGCGGACGAATGCAAACGTCGCCACAGGGGCTTTCGTTGGAGCTCCCCATGGGGCCACGTGATGAGCTGTAATGGGTGGCGCGATCGCATGCAAACGTCGCCATTGGGGCCGTTGGTGGAGCTCCATCCGCGTGGGGGGTGCGTCGTCATGGGTGGCGCGGACGCGTGTGAGCGTCGCCACTGAGGCCTTCGGTTGAGCTCCCTAAAAAGCCACGAACCGTGTGGGGGGGCGCCACCACGTATTGCGCGAACGCGTGCAAACGTCGCCACTGGGGCCTTAGGTGAAGCTCCATGTGGGGCCACGAACCGTGTGATGGGGTGCGCCGCAATGGGCGGCGCGGACGCATGCGAACGTCGCCACGGGGGCCTTCTGTGGAGCTCCCCGTGTGTCCACGAACCGTGCGAGTGGTGTGCCAACATGTCCGCCGCGGACGCACGCGAACGTCACAACTGGGGCCTTCGGTGGAGCTCCCCGTGGGGCCACGAAGCGCTAGAGGGATGTGCCGCATGGGGGGCGGGGGCGCCATGCGGACCCCGCCAGTGGGGTATGCGGTGGAGCTCCAGATGGGCCCACGGGGCGTGCCTGGCGTGCAGATTTGGACGCGCGGAGGGCAAAGCAAAGAATGGGAGGAAGGAGGGGGGAGGGGAAGGAGGAGGAGCACGAGGAAGAGGAGAGGAGAGAAGAGGAGAGAAGAGGAGAGGAGAGGAGAGGAGGACGCGGGGCGCTGTCTTTTCCAAACGAAGGCCCAACACGACAGGGCGGTTGGAAAAACCATCTCCTCGCGAACCTGCCCCAGAGATTGCCCACTGGTTACATGGGGTACGCGGTGGAACTCCTCATGGAGCCACGAGACGTGTGAGTGGCGTGCAGATTTGGACGCGCGGAGGGCAAAGCACAGGATGGGACGAGGAGGGAGAGGGGAGAAGGAGGAGGAGGAGGAGGAGGAGGAGCGGAGAGGAGAGGAGAGGAGAGGAGAGGAGAGGAGAGGAGAGGAGAGGAGAGGAGAGGAGGACGCGGGGCGCTGTCTTGTCCAAACGAAGGCCCAACATGACAGGGCAGTTGGAAAAACCATCTCCTCGCGAAGATGCCCCAGAAGCTGCCCACTGGGTACACTTTGCGCGTTGGTTGGGGAAACCAAACGGTGCCGATACGGCTACTCCCCGGACGTCTCCTGGGGTGCGTCCTGACCAGAACTTCGAGGAGAATCCAGCGGTGGCGACGCGGGCCTCCCGGGAGGGCGACAAAAAGGGGAAACCGAGAGAGGGGTAATTAGAGGTATGGGTACCTTTTCCTCGTCGGAGCGGTGGTTGCCAACGGATCTTCCTCGCCAGGCCCCTGTCCCCGACGGGGGTCTTGACGACTGAACAACACACACACACACACCCAAACCCATAGGGGGAACGTTGGGAGGACTGGCTATGGGTATGGGTGCGGGTTGTCGGATCCTGGGGGGCGCTTCCTTTCGAGTGGGGGCCCCCATCCGACAACACGCACTCATAGCCCCCTCCGTCCCACCTATGGGTATGGGTGCGTGCTGTTCGTTCGTCAGGTCTGGCAGGGGCGCTCCTCCTCGCGCGTGAAGAACGAGAAGCGGTCCTCCCACAGGACCAGGTGCCTCCCCAGGCAGGGCCGCGGGCGCGGGGGCACCCCTCTCGACGGGGATCCGTCGGCTCGTTGGAAAGTGTTCAACACCGTTTTGAGACCGGTTTGTTTATATATGTATACACAAGCAAATATATATATATATATATATATATATATATAACGACCCAGGGAAACAATAAATACACACAAATCCCAGGTCTTCCCCCCCCCCTCCCCATGTCTTCGTAGATTTTCCTGGGGATCGACCATTAATGGTGTCTGTGTGTTGTTTTTCACCTCCTGAAAATGACACAACCGTTATGTGACCGTGTTTGGTTTTGCTTCATGTCTGTCGGCACTGGCGCAAATTTGTTTCCGCTTCACTCTCACCTCTTTTGTTCGTTCAGTTCCGACTCCAGTCCGAGTCTCGCTGTCACGTTCCAGAGACAATGTTTCGGGGGCGTCCAAGAGGGGGGGGGGCGCAAATCATGGCCGGCGGCATGTGCGCTGCCTGGGGGGGGGGGGGGGGGGGGGGGGGGGGCAGAGACGCATTGAGATCAGAAGAGGCGCCATGAGATCTGAAAATATCATGGCCCCCGCCATGCTATACAACCCCCCTCCTCCTCCTCCTCCTCCTCCTCCTCCTCCTCCTCATCCACCTTCTCCTGCTCTTACCTCTTCCTCGTCGTGTTCCTCCTCCTCCTCCTCCTCCTGCTCCCCCTCCTCCTCCTCCTCCTCCGCCTCCTTCTCCTCCCTTCCTCCTCCTCCTCTTCTTCTTACTATTATTAGTATTATTATTTATGATTAGTCTGCTTCTTCTTCTGATTCTTCTTCTCATTACTAGTATTTGTATTATTATTATTCCTCTTCCTCCTCCTCCTCCTCCTCCACCTCCTCCTTCTCCTCCTCCTCGTCCTCGTCCTCGTCCTCGTCCTCGTCGTCCTCGTCCTCCTCCTCCTCCTCCTCCTCCTCCTCCTCCTCCTCCTCCTCCTCCTCCTCCTCCTCCCCCTCTTCCCCCTCAGTCATTACCCACCTCTTTGCCACCCCCGATTTCGAAAACGGCACCAACAAAAACCAGCTCTGCCGCTGCTGGGGAGCCCCTTGTGGGCGCGGAGAGTCGGGGCTGCGCAGCACCCTTGGAGAGATTATTTCTGCCACCGCAAAGGCTCCAAAAAGCAACTGACATTCGATGCGCGACTCGCGGGAATGGAATGCCGCAGGTCCGCCGGCAAGCCACTGTCCACGACCATCGCCAGCTCACGGTGAAGCGAAGGAGAACGAGAAGGGGAAGAGGAGGAAGAGTGGAAGACGGGGAAGGAAAAAGGGAGCAGTAGGATAGTGACAGCGATTGGCTGCATCTGACATGCGCGCGGGGACGCCCGCGCTTGGCCCGCATGGCATGAACGGCAAGGTGCTTTAAACAAGAGATGTGCTACATCATCGCGCGTGCACAGCAACGTCTTGGTAGGACCGAAAAAATATTATGGCTTAGGTCGGGCGTGTCCTCCTACAGGCTGAGTTTGGGCAATTTGTTTTAAGCCAAACCATGCTCACATATACCCTAAAGTAGTGGTAAACTCGTCCCGATATCAAGTTTTTGTTGCGACATGTTTGAATGTTCCTCCTGTAGAAGGAAGTGCCCGACATAATCCTTTTTGTGAAACGGCTCAGGATAGTTCCAGGAATCCTGGAGCATCCAGCGGCCCTCGTTTCTGGAGGCCGTGCGGCGCAACATCACACGTTTCAGACTGGACGCGCTGGAGCACCAGGACGTCCAAGAACGTACCATTATCATCACTTCTTGTTCCTCTGACTTGAGGAGGGATCTGGAAAAGGGGGAGGAGGAATGCTTAGAACAAGAAGGTAGAAGAAAACAAGAACGGCATAAACATTAAACTGTTGGCGCTCTGCGCTGAACCCCCCTCCCCGGCGTGCGGAGCGCGCCAGGGGCCGCGCCGGAGGCGCCGCAGGGTGGACGGCCCTGCGCGGACGCAAAAAATCCGCGCGAGGCGCCACAAGTTTATGCGTATGGTGTTTTTCTTCTGCGATTCTGCCGCGGGAATGGCGGGCCGCCGTGGGGCCAGTTCCGACGCAGAACGCTCCATCGCGACCGTATCACTATCATGATAAATGCTCCTCTGACTCGAGAAACAGGGAGCACGAGGGGTGATGAGGGAAGCTAAGCGCCTCGGCTCCGCCGCGCCCTTCCTCTGCAGCAGCACGTCCCCCCGGAGCAGGACTTGGTCGCCCGGGCCGGGAGTGCTGGAGCCGGCCATGCCCCTGCAACGGGCGGCGTTTTGCCTCCTCCTCCTCCTCCTGCGGCTCCTCTTCCTGGGCTCGCTCCTCCTCGAACTCCTCCTCCAACTTCTGCCTCTCCTGCTCCTCCTCCTGCTCCTCCACTTCCTCCTCCTCCCCATCCTCCTCCTGCTCCTCCTCCTCCTCCTCCTGCTCCTCCTCCTCCTCCTCCTCCGCCTCCTCCTCCTCTTCCAACTCCTCCCTCTCCTCCTCCTCCTCCTCCTCCTCCTCCTCCTCCTCATCCTCCTCCTCCTCCTCCTCCTCATCCCTTCCAACTCCTCGTCCTCCTCCTTCTCCTCCTCCTCCTCCTCCTCCTCCTCCTCCTCTTCAACTCCTCCCTCTCCTTCTCCTCCTCCTCCGCCTCCTCCTCCTCCTGCTCCTCTGCCTTCACCCCCTTAACCCTCTCCTTCTCCTCCTCCTCCTGCTCCTCCTCTCCTCCTCCTCCTCCTCCTCCTCCTCCTCTCCTCCTCCTTCTCCTCCTCCTTCCCTCTCCTCCTCCTCCTCCCCCTCCCTCCTCCTCCCCTCCTCCTCCTCCCCCTCCTCCTCCTGCTGCTGCTCCTCCTCCTCCTCGTGCTCCTCCTCCTGCTCCTCCTCCAACTCCGCATCTGCATCCTCCTCCTCCTCCTCCTCCTCTTCCAACGCCTGCCTTTCCTTCACCTCCCTCTCCTCCACCTCCTCCTCCTCCTCCACCTGCTCCTCGTCCCCTTCTCCCTCCTCCTCGTCCATCTCTCCTGCTCCTTGGTTTGCCGTCCGCCGTTTCGCGATGGGACCGCCAGGGGTCGCCGCCGTCGAACAACTAGCCTGGCGAAGAACCCGATCCCTATGTAAACACGGGGCGGCCATGCAACACACCGCTCAATACACGATGAATGCAATAGTGCTTCGGCAGATCCGAAGGACAACCGCTTGGAGGGCATGTTTGCGGGCCTGACGGTCAACCACTTGGGCAAACTCGTGGTCACGTCGATGTCACGGGTAGCCGCGAGAAGTGCACTAGCTGCGAAGCCCCGCCTCCCGCAGCTCCCTTCGTCACGATCCGCTCTCCACTCGCTTGGTGCCCCCGCAGGTCCGAAGGGAAACCGTTGGGCCGAGGTCAATGCAACAATGTTTCGGCAGGTCCGAATGACAACCGCGTGGAAAGCACTCTTGCGGGTCCGTGGCCACGTTGCCGTCCTGGGCAGCGGCGATCACCGAAAAATAGCTGCGAAGAGCCGCCACCCCGCCAGGATCTGCGTGCTCTCGCGGGTCCGACGGAAGACCGCTAGGTCAAGAATGGCACGATGAACCCTGCCACTGGTGCCTTCGGTGGAACTCCCCAGCGGGCCACGAAACTCGCGAGGGGTGTGCCGAAACGGTCGGGGCGGCGGCATCGGAGCCCTGCCACTGGGGCCTTCAGTGGAGCCCCCGGAACGCGTGAGGGGTGCGCCGAAGTGGTCGGGGCGGCGCCTTCGATAGAGCTCCCCAGGGGGCCACGAACGTGAGAGGGGTGACCGAAGTGGTCGGGGCGGTGGCATGTGAACTCTGCCAAGCAATCCGCGCGGGGCGCAAACAGTTTATGTTCATGGTGTTGTTTTCTTTGTTCGAAACACGCAGTCCGTATAGCGTGTGGACACGGAGCTCCACACGCAAACTCAAGACGTGCGCCTGGTGCGGCACGTTCGTCGCCAGAACGGTGGCCAACGCTTGCACACGCTCGCAGTGCGTGTGCAACGGTCGCCAGAACGGAGCCAACAAGCATCGTGCTCGCACGGACGCTTGGAACACGGCACGTGCTGCGTCTGAGAGCGCTTGGACTCCTTGGAAGGCCTCGCTCCAACGCGGTAGCGCTATGTAGTTCCTCGGCTCTGAGGCCCGGGAGACCATGCGTCGTACCGCTCCCAGGTCAAGGAGGATCTCCCCCTGTGTCACGCGGGCATCTCGCGGTCGCGATCTGTGGAATGCTGGGGGCAAAAGCTGACAAATTGTGCCTCCCCCCGACGTTTTGGACTCGAGCTCTTGTTCGCAGTGCCAGTCTTCTGGCGGACTGGAGGCAAAAAATGACGAGGCGTCTGCGCCGCTTTCGACTTCCAGGAGCTGTTTCCAGGACACGTGGGGCCATCCAGCACCGAACCGGGATGAGCAGCCGGTCCACGGGCAGGGTCGAGACTTCTGAGGACCCGGGGTTGAAGATGAAGACGTCGAAGGTCTGAGTCCTTCTCCGAAGAAAAGGAGCACATGCAATAATCATAAGCTTTTCGCGTTCCGCGCGGATTTCTTGGATCTGCGCCAGACCCCTCCGTGGCACGCGCTGGGGGGGCCCAGAGCCGATCCAAGAAATCCGCGCGGAGCGCCAAAAGTTTGTGTTTATGGTGTCTCTTCTTCTTCGATCCTCACGCGGGAATGGCGAGCCATGGGGCCAGTTTCGATGCAGTATGCTCCCTCGCGACCAACGCGGCGTCGTTCGTCGGAGGCGCATCCAGCAGTGGGAATGAGGGCTCTCCAGCATGAGCTACGGTCCTCCTCGCAGCCTCGGGAGGTCCCCTGGAGGCCCCAGGAGCTGGAGCCAGAACTTGTGCCAACCACGCCCACAAGCCTCTGCCCCCCTTCGGTGGCAACACATGGGAGCCTCCCATACCATGTAGTCGGCTCTTGCGAACCTACGCTAATCGACGCTAGTCGACGCTACTCGACGCTGAATCGGCGCTATCTCATCGACTCCAAGACGCTGATCGACGCGAGTCGATGCTAAAGACGGAATTAAGAGTGTACACGAGGCTCCCATGATTTGCTGCCGAACCCCTATCCTCGACCCTCCTCCCGAGCTCGCCTCTCGAGCCCCCTCCTGCAGAGCTCCCGAGCCCAAATCCTCCTCCCAGGAGGCGCGGCAGCATGGACAAGGAGAGCGGCCCTGAAGAGCCCTTGGGACACACAAATATAACAGGATTCCCCATATTTTCCCTAATTTTCTAAGTTGTTGTCAATTCCCAGATATTCCCATATTTTCTGGGGAATCGACGATTAATTGCGTCTGTGTGTTTTTTTCCCTCCTGAGGCCCGCCGATCTGGGTGGGATGGGAACTAGCTGCACGCAGAGGGTAGCCCTGCGCGAGAGTGACCTCTGGTGCGCCCGGGGGCGTCCACAAGAAGGGGGGCGCCAAAGAGAGGGGGGTGGAGCAGATCATGGCCGGCGGCACGTGCGCGTCCCAGGAGAGGCGTCATGAGATCTGGGAAGATCTCATGGCCCCCGCCATGAGATCCACCCCCCCCAGTCATCCCCCTTCTCTTGGCCGGCCCCGATGCGAGAACTGAGGGGGGGGAGGGCGCGCCAGGAAGCCAACCCCAAGCGCACGAGCCGCAGCTCGCATCGCAGGCCGCGATCTGGCGACCCCCGCGGGCCTGCACCACCAGTTGAGCAGGGACCAACCGTCCCGGCACTCCTAGTCCTACCAAGAAATGTTCTGAGAACCCCAAAATGTTCTAAGAACAAAAACAATGTTCTTAGAACATCAACCCGATCTCAGAAAACAAAACAGACTCCGCCAGAAATGTTCTAAGGCCCTGTCGGGGAAGCCACAACAAATAGGTTCTTAGAACACTGCCAGGTAGGGCTGTAGGCGAGCCAAGACGCTCCAGTGCTGGAACCAGAGGCCCCTCCGGCGAAGGGCCACGCCTTCTCGCGAGGCTGAGGGCCCCGGCCTCTCCCAGAAGTCCTGCTGGCAGCCCTCGTGGGTGCGTCGCCGGACGCCTGCATCGGCCAGGCCGAGAGAGCCCTGAGCCAGAGCGCGGCGCGTGCAGAACTCACCGCGCGCCCTCTTCGCTGCCTCGCCCCGCGGCCCGACGTTGATGTTCCTGCCGTGTGCGCCTCGTCTCTGCTCACGTCTCCATCTCGTAGTGGTTGCACCCCTCCCCTCTGCCCCGTGCTGAATTCCACGCCCTTCGTGCGCCTTGCGGCGTGGGCCCCGTGTTTCTCGGGCGTTTCCTCATCCTGCAGTTTCTCTTGCCCCCTTCTTCTCCTCCTCTCCTCCTCCCCTTCACGTGATCGCATCCATTGGTCCCAGGCTGGTTCACGCCCAGCCCCTTGAGTACCAACTCCTCCTCCTCCACCTCCTCCTCCTCCTCCCTCTCCTCCTCCTCCTCCCTCTCCTCCTCCTCCTCCTCCTCCTCCTCCTCCTCCACCCCCATTCCTTCTCCTTTGACGTAACTCGTCCCTGTCGCACCCAAAAGCCAATTTTTAGGGCGGGCCAGGCGTTTCGCCTGGGACTCCCTCACCATCTATGACTCTGAAGCTTTAAAAGTGACAACAGATTCGTCGATGGAGGGCGGGTCGTTTTCAAAATGTGGCTCTCGCCTTAGCGCCGCGCACATTCGTTGTCCAATTTTGCAACGGTTTCACGGATTGAAGGCGGGTGGTTTTCAAAATATGGCTCTCGCCTTCGCGCCGCGCACACTCTTTATAAACAGTTGCAAAAGCTTCACGCATTGAAGCGGGTGGCTTTCAAAATCTGGCTCTCGCCTCAGCGCCGCGCACACTCTTTTTAAACAGTTACAGGAGCTTCACGGATTGAGGGCGGGTGGTTTTCAAAATGTGGCTTTCGCCGTAGCGCCACGCACATTCGTTGTAAACAGTTGCACGAGCTTCACGCATTGAAACGGGTGGCTTTCAAAATCTGGCTCTCGCCTCAGCGCCGCGCACACTCTTTTTAAACAGTTGCAGGAGCTTCACGGATTGAGGCCGGGTGGTTTTCAAAATGTGGTTTTCGCCGTAGCGCCACGCACATTCGTTGTAAACATTTGCAAGAGCTTCACGGATTGAGGGCGGTTCCTTTGCAAAATGTGGCTCTCGCCCTAGCGCCGCGCACCTTCGTCACAGAAATGTGTAAGAGTTCTACTGTTTCCCATGATCAACGTACCAACCATGTTTTGTTGGTGGGATTCAGAATTATGTTGGTGCAGCGATTATATTGATTCGCGATGTTGATTTGTGCAACGATTCCCGATCGCCAGAACGCAGCGGTGAGGTTGACACGTGGCGTTGAAATCCCGAGAGCAATGTTTTGGTATGCTTCAGGATCTTCAAACGGTTGTCTTCCAACGAGGCAGTTCCCTCAATGGAAATGAACCGCTGTAGGGGCCTATGTCGTGGGAGCTTGGAGGGACGGTTAATTCCAACATCGTTGATGACTCTTGGGTGTACATCGGTCCTCTTCCTCCTCCTCTTCCTCCTCCTCTTCTCCTCTTGTTCCTCCTCCTCCTGCTCCTCGTCCTCCTCTTCCAGCCCCAGCTTCCCATTTCCTTCTGTCCTCCTCCTGCTCCTCTTCCAACTCCGGCTCTTCGCCTCCCCATAAACAAACTCGTCCCCCCCTTCTTGCCCATCTCCTGCTGTTGCTGCTGCTGCTGCTGCTCCCCCCCTCCTCCTCCTCCTCCTCCTCCTCCTCCTCCTCCCTCCTCCTCCTCCTCCTCCTCCTCCTCCTCCTCCTCCCCTCCTCCTCCTCCTCCTCCTCCTCCTCCTCTTCCTCCTCCTCCTCCTCCTCCTCCCTCCTCCTCCTCCGCTTCCGCCTCCGCCTCCGCCTCCGCCACCTCCCTCTCCATCCTCGTCAACGGTGATCATCCTGCTTCTCAGCAGGGACACGGGACACGACGACGTGGGGGACGAGGTGCCGCGGCGGTGCTGCGGTGGTGTTGCCGCGCCCGCCGCCGCGCCCGACGCCCGCGGGTCGGAGCTCGTCGTCGCGCTGGCGGCGAAGGGCTTGCAGCTCCTCGGCGCGTGGGAGGGGGGCGCAACCCCTGGGCGTCTGGGAGGCTTCCTCCTCCTCCTCCTCGTCCTCCTCGTCCTCCTCCTCCTGCTCCTCTTCGTCCTCCTCGTCCTCATGCTCTTTTTCCTGTTTCTCCTCCTGCTCCTCCTAGTCACTTAGTCGTCGTCGTCGTCCTCCTCCTCCTCCTCTGCACTGCGTCGTGGCCCTGCACGCGCCCGCCGCCCCGGCTGCGCGGAGGCGGCCCAGAAGGGTCAGCAGAGGCCGGCTGTCCTGCGAACGAGCGATTACGGTTCAGCCCGATTTGGCGGCGCGCGCAACGCGGTGGCGCTGGGGATGGGGGGTGTTCGAAGAAGGCAGAAAGGCTCATAAGGAGGCATGGGCCTCCTGAGAAGCGCCCAAAGACATCTAAGAAGGTCCCCGCCTTCTGGGTTCTTCTAAGAAGGCCCCCGCCTTCTAATAAACATCGCGCCTGCTTTGAAGGCCACCTCGTCGCGCCACCCCTTTGCGTGCCGCCAAAAATCCAAGGAAATGTTCGTAATAACGATTCGCCGGCTAAGCCGGACTAGCCCGGAATGAGCCAACGGCTGACTCAAATCTCACCAGACCGAACGGCACATGTTGGGATTGTGCAGGATACGGTTGGTTTTCGACGACGGATATATCAGCGCCGACGCTGATACTAACATCCCAAGGATTGTTCTTGTTTATCGATGAACCCAACGGGCAGGGATCCGTCGACCAAAAAACCTCCTCGCATCGTGGGAAAAATTCACGGCGGCGAAAACTTCGCCGTCTGGGGCCTCGGGGGCCCTTCTCGGGCCCCAGACCGACAACTAGCTAAATCTACCCATGATGGAAGTCGGCCCTGCGGAAAAGGTTTGGGTTTCCAGGGGCCCCTTGTTGCATGAGTCGAGACAATGTGCAGGCCGTCGCCAGAGGCAGAATATGATGATTTGGCTGACACCGTCAAATACTCACGAATCTACGCCTCATAACCCTATGCCCCTGATGATCATAAGGTGGGGATACTAATGTTTGGGGCCCGAGGGGGATATCACCTTCTTCTTCCTGCAACTCGTGTGCGCGAAAGCGTGTCACGTTGTATGGTATAGCGCTGTCCTGCTCGATATGGCAAGGTTTCCTTGAAAGAGCACGAGTAGTAGTAGTAGTAGTAGTAGTAGTAGTAGTAGTCGTCGTCGTCGTCGTCGTCGTCGTCGTCGTCGTCGTCGTCGTCGTCGTCGTCGTCGTCGTCGTCGTCGTCGTCGTCGTCGTCGTCGTCGTAGTAGTGGCGGTGGTGGTAGTAGTAGTAGTAGTAGTAGTAGTAGTAGTGATAGTAGTAGCCATAGTAGTAGCCATAGTAGTAGTAGTAGTAGTAGTAGTAGTAGCAGTAGTAGTAGTAGCAGCAGCAGTAGTAGTAGTAATAGACGTAATGCCTGTAGTAGTAGTAGTCGTCGTAGTAGTAGTAGTAGTAGTGGAAATTTCTGCTGCTGCAGAAAAAATCGTAGAACGTCGTAGTAGTAGTAGTAGTAGCAGTAGTAGTAGTAGTAGTAGTAGCAGCAGTAGTAGTAGTAGTAGTAGTAGTAGTAGTAGTGGTAGTAGTAGTAGTAGTAGCAGCAGTTGTAGTAGGGGCCCGAGGGGGATATCACCTTCTTCTTCCTGCAACTCGTGTGCGCGAAAGCGTGTCACGTTGTATGGTATAGCGCTGTCCTGCTCGATACGGCAAGGCTTCCTTGAAAGAGCACGAGTAGTAGTAGTAGTAGTAGTAGTAGTAGTAGTAGCAGCAGTAGTAGTAGTAGTAGTAGTAGCAGTAGTAGTAGTAGTAGTAGTAGTAGTAGTAGTAGTAGTAGTCGTCGCAGTAGTAGTGTAGTAGTAGTAGTAGTAGCAGCAGCAGGTGTAGTAGTAGTAGTAGTAATAATAGCAGTAGTCGTAGTAGTAGTAGTAGCAGCATTAGTAGTGGTACTACTCGAAGTCGTAGTAGTAGTAGTAGTAGTGGTACCAGTAGTAACAGTAGTAACAATCGTAGTAGTGGCCGTACTAGCAGTAGTAGTAGTCGTACTAGTAGCTGTAGTAGGGCTAATAATACAAGTAGAAGTAATATCCGTAGACGTAGTATTAATCATAGACGTAGCAAGAACACTCGCAACAGTAGCCAAAGTCATGGCGGTAATAGTCGGCGTGGTCGTGGGAGTAGTCGTCAGAGTAGAAGTGATAGTAGTAGTAGCAGTAGTAGTAGAAGTAGCAGTAGTAGTAGTAGTCGTACTCGTCGTTGTAGTAAGAGTAGTAGTCATAGCAGTGGTAGTAGTAGTAGTAGTAGTAGTAGTAGTAGTAGTAGTAGTAGTAGTAGCAGCAGTAGTAATACTAGTAGTCGTCGTCGTAGTAGCAGTAGTCGTAATAGTAGGCAGAGGGAAATTAGCACTACGAGCCAAATAATAACAATAGAAATGGTAGTCCTACGTGTAGCGGGAGTAGTAGTCGTATTACGGAAAAAGATAATTATCCCGGCAAAGCAACCTAACAGCGATGTGTAGAAACATATCTGAAAGCATTCCCCTTAAGACTCAGATGAAAATCCAGTTGTCGAATTCTGCTGTTCTCGCAGTCGTAGACGCATTCGCGATGACAGTCGCAGCGGCAACGGCAGTCGCAGTCACAGCCTCAGCCTCAGCCTGCCTCCTCCTCCTCCTCCTCTTTCTCCTGCTCCTCCTCCTCCTCCTCCTCCTCTTCCTCCTGGTCGTCCTCGTTCTCGTCCTCCTCGTCTTGCTCGTCCTCCTCCTCCTGGTGCTCTCTCCTCCTCCTCCTCCTCCTCCTCCTCCTCCTCCTGGTGGTCCTCGTTCTCCTCCTCCTGGTGCTCTCCCCCCCCCTCCTCCTCCTCGTCCTCCTCCTCCTCCTCCTCCTCGTCCTCCTCCTCCTCCTCTTCCTCCTCCTCCTCCTCCTCCTCCTCCTCCTGGTAGTCCTCCCCCTCCCCTCCTCCTCCTCCTCCTCCTCCTCCTCTTCCTGGTCGTCCTCGTTCTCGTCCTCCTCGTCTTGCTCGTCCTTCTCCTCCTGGTGTTCTCTCCTCCTCCTCCTCCTCCTCCTCCTCCTCCTCCTCCCCCGCCTCCTCCTCCTCCTGGTGGTCCCTCGGTTCTCCTCCTCCTGGTACTCTCCCCCCCCCCCTCCTCCTCCTCCTCCTCATCGTACCTCGTCCTCCTCCCTCCTCCTCCTCTTTCCTCCTCCTCCTCCTCCTCCTCCTCCTCCTCCTGGTAACTCGAGCCCCCTCCCACTCCTCCTCCTCCTCCTCCTCCCTCTCCTTCCTTGGTGCGTGCCTCCTCTCCTAGGTGTCGTCCTCCTCCTCCTGCTCGTCCTCCTCCTCCTCCTGCTCGTCCTTCTTCTCCTGCTCCTCCTGCTCCTCGTCCTGCTCCTGCTCGTCCTCGTCATCCTGGTCTTGCTCGTCCTCCTCCTCGTCGTGCTCTTGCCCCTGCTGAAAATGTGGCCCAGGAATTGGAGTTCTGGGAAGTCGAAGAGCACGAAGTTGCCTACAGTTGGCTACGGGCATTCAAAATGTGGCCCGGGAATGGAGTTCTGGGAACTCGAAGAGCACGAAGTGGCCTACAGTTGGCTCCGGGCATTCAAAAATGTGGCCCGGGAATGGAGTTCTGGGAACTCGAAGACACGAAGTAGGCCTACAGTTGGCTCCGGGCAGGGCCAAAAATGTGGCCCCGGGGAATGGAATTCTGGGACTCGAAGAGCCACGAAGTGGTGACTGTTGCATCCGGCCCTCCAGAATGTACCCGGGAATGGAGTTCTGGGAAGTCCCGAAGAGCACGAAGTTGTGACTGTTGCATCCGGTTATTCTAAATGTGGCCCGGGGAATGGCGTTCTGGGACTCGAAGAGCACAGTGGGTGCTTGCAACATGCGGTTTTTCCGAATGTGGCCTGGGAATGGAGTTCTGGGAAGTCGAAGAGCACGAAGTGTGTGACTGTTGGTGAAAAACGAGCCCGGCACCCTGCCGCCCGGCAACTCCCCAACTCCTGCCCGGACCCCCCTGTGGAGTGATCTGTGAGCTCTTTTGAGCCAACTAGAAACCTATCAGTCTTCGCTGTTAGGTAACAATAGTACTGGCACTGGTAGTCCTAGCCGTAGAAGTTAGTTAAAAAGTGGTAGTCGTCGTAGTAGTAGTCGTCGTAGTCGTAGTAGTAGTAGTAGTAGTCGTAGTAGCAGTAGTCGCAGTAGTAGTAATAGCAGTAGACGTGGCGCAAGAAGGCTCAGCAGGCTCAGTCGTCGCAGAAGTAGAAGTAGTGGCCGTAGAAGTAGTAGTGGTAGTAGTAGTAGTAGTAGTAGTAGTAGTAGTAGTCGCAGTCGTAGCCGTACTAGTAGCACTAGCACAAGTACTAGCAGTGGTAATCGCCATGTTAGTAGTAGGGGTGGTAGGTGCAGTACTACTAACCCAGAGGTCTGAAAGGACTGTTTTTTTAGTACGGGTTTTATCTGGGATGTCGGGACTATTTTTTTAGTCCGGACAAAATGTTGTTTTTTTGTTTTTAGTCCGGACACACGTGCGATAGGGTGCACGTTGTCCGAAATGGAAATATTATACACAACAAGCGTTCACGTTTATGAACCGTTGGTTTCGTTGCGCGGCATCTCGTCTTTCCATGTTGTTGCACCAGTTGTGTCCGTTATGTTTGCAAAGGCCTCCTTCCAAGGGCATTTGCCTCTCGGGCATGGTACTGGTCCGTTGTTGTCTCGGGTCTTGGAGGGAGGAGGGAGGAGGAAGGGAGGAGGGAGGGAGGGAAGGAAGGAGGGAGGAGAGAGGGAGGGAGGGAGGGAGGGAGGGAGGGAGGGAGGGAGGGAGTGGAGGGAGGGAGGGAGGGAGGGAGGGGAGGGAGGGAGGGAGGAGGAGGAGGGAGGAGGAGGAGGAGGATGAGGAGGAGGAGGAGGAGGAGGAGGAGGAAGGAGGAGGAGGAGGAGGAGGAGGAGGAGGAGGATGAGGAGGAGAGGAGGAGGAGGAGGAGGAGGAGGAGGAGGAGGAGGAGGAGGAGGAGGAGGAGGGGAGGAGGAGGATGAGGAGGAGGAGGAGGGAGGGACGCACGCGCGCGGCGGCGCGCGCTGGCGGGGAGGGCCTCCAGGTGGACGCCGCGGTGGGGGCGGCGGGGGTGGCGGGGGCGGCGCGCGGACGGCGCTCGCACGCGCACCCCGTTCCCCGCTCGCTCCTCTCGACCTCCGCCCCCACCCCAGAGCCCGCCGCAGACGCCGATTCGTGCCGAGCCAAGGGCAAGGGGAGAAGGCACCGCAAAGCAGAGGAGCAGAGGAGGGATGAGGTGACCAGACCAGGGGAGGGAGGAAAGAGAAGGGGGAGGAGACGGCCCCAGGACCACTAAGGAGCTCGGGAGGAAAGAGAAGGAGGAGGGGACGACAGCAGACCGACAGGACCGACCAGGAGAGGGAGCAAAGGGGCAACGCAGGACGCAAGGCGACAAGGCGAGCGGGGAGGAAGAAGTGGCTCACTGTGGCACGTTGTTGTTGTTGTTGGTGGTGGTGGTGGTGGTGCTGTGTTATGTTTATGCGATTACACGTTTAAGCATCAACCTAGGACATCGATGCGTTTTGTTTCGGCAATTGCTTGTTGTGTTTTCTGATGGGCCGTCCTGGGGGCCCGAAGCCTCGAGCGAATTCCGATTATCCTCACAACCAGGGGCGATCACGATTATGATGCCGATGATGGTCATGCCGTTCAGCCAATCATGCTCTCTAAATCGAGCTCCTCAACGTCACCGTCATCTGCGGCTTCCGCCTCGCGGTCTAGAATGCACACAGGAGGTCCCGACGTGTGTGAAACATACCAGTCCCAATACTTCAGACCACGATTCAGAGCTGCGAAACAAGCCTCGCGAACGGGGTGGCGAGTCGGCGGGCAGGTCACGCGCTCGGTCGTACGTAACTGTGTGTCCAGGGCCAGGTTCCAGGAGAGGCTGCCATTCCTCCTGGGGCTGCCGACGGCGACGACGACGACGACGACGACGACGACGACGACGACGACGACGCAACCGCCTTCAAGAAGTGAAACACCAGAAATTTGTCGATCCCCTTCTGCGCAAATCTCCGACACGTGTTGGCCATGTTTCTGAGGCCGAACGCGACGAGGTTCGCGTCCGAGGGGGGGGGGGCGTGGAGGATGGGGGGACGGATAGGAGGAAGGACGAGGATAACGAGGAGAGGCGACGATCGAGATGGAGGAGTGGAGGAAGTAGAGCTAGAGAAAGAGATATGCGGGAGGGAGAGGGAGAGGGATAGCGAGGGACGTGGAGGACGGAGGATTGTGGGGGGAGAGTAGGATGAAGAAGAGGAGCATGAGACGGAGGAGGATGATGAGGAGGAGGAAGAACAATATCCTCGTGAAGAGAAGGATCAACATGCTGAAGTGGAGGTGCGGTGATCATCGAGGATGAGGGGGGCGAGGAGGAACGAGGAGTATGGAGGTGGATGGATGGGGAGGAGGACGACGAGGAGGAAGAGAAGGAGGAGGAGGAGGAGGAGGAGGAGGAGGAGGAGGCGGAGGAGGAGGAGGAGGAGGAGGAGTATGAGTAGGAGTAGGAGGAGGAGGAGGAGGATGAGGAGGAGGAGGGGGAGGAGGAGGAGGAGGAGGAGGAGGGGAGGAGGCAAGAGGAGGATTGTGACCGCCTTGTAGGCTGCATCCCAGGCGATTCGATGACGCCTCGCGAGCCATGACGCCCGAGGCGATCGCCTCGGGCGTCATGGCCGCTCTCCCCCAACGACCGATGTCGCCCGCATCGAGCCATGTATCGCGTCGGAATCGTCATCGCCATTACCGGACTGCGCCGACGTGCGGCTCACCGTTGCTCACCGAAAACGGTGAGCATCGGTGAGCCTCATCCTTCTCCCGATCCTCATCCTCGCCCTCATCCTCCCTCCCCTCCTCCTCACTCGCACTATCATGTCATGAGACGCACATCCCGCCCGCCTCCCGTCCGCTAGGTGTCACTGCGCCCTGACAGATCCTGGATACACCGTCGAGGTGCTCGAAACTGCACCGATTGAAACACGGCTGGCTGGCAAACGCGCCAGGGAGGGCGGTTATGCACGCGCTCGCGTCTGATGCGAGCGTGGGCGCCATCGAGCTGATCACGCGCGCCCACTTGAGCACCGTGCGCAACCTCCCTCCCAGACGCGGTTGCCCGCCAGCATTACCGATCGCATCTGCCCCGCTGCAGGTCGCACCCGCATGCGGTGGCGATGCTAACAGCAGCGGCCAACGGGAACGCGGTGCACTGGACGCAGGAGATGGCAGCAAAACAAAAACATGGCAGGACTCGCTGCCCGCCCTCCAAAGCGCATGTTTCCACACGCGCGGCGGGACCCACGACTGCTTCATATCCAGACGCTGTGTATTACAAGTGTGCACTGTAACATTAATACTAATACTATATGCACTGCCGTCAACTGACGGCGCGCGCAACTTGCAGTCGCTCACGGTGGACGGACAGCGGTCGCTACACGCGCATCGGCAGACAGGAGGCGCTGAATCAGCTCCGCAAGCTTCAAACTAAACTCTGTAGGATATATATCGCCCAGTCTGAGACTATCACGGCCGCCGCTGCTCCCATGATCAGACTCATCATCGTCTACTGAAGGTCGGGATCGAAGGGGTCCGACTCTAGCCACCGCTTGTTCCTTAGCTTTGTACAACTCTAAAACCATACCCTCTGGCATCGTGGAGTATATCACCGTTGGCCTGAACGTCTCTGCACCCCAACCGCCCATCCACAGAAGCATGCGCACGGCGCGCACCTGCTCGAGAACGATCTTGACAGAGTCGGCCTCGAAGAACGCACTGCGCAACGGCTGCTCAATCGTGACCACCACGCCCCTCACGTGCGCGAGAAACGCCAAGTACGACCTGGGATCTGCAAACGGAACCAGACACACCATCATCACCACGTTGACCTGCTACTCACCGAATGTGCGCTGCCCGGAGCGCCATTCAGCGAGAGGCGTCAGCCGCTCACCGAAGTTCACCGCTGGCGGTGAGCTTCGGTGAGCCTCCGACTGGGCTCATGTACACAACTCACACTGGCCCGTGGTCCGACATGGTTTTTGATTTCTACTCGGGGATTGTTTCAAATTCTAGTTGGTAAAAACAAAAACACATGGCTGCTGGTAGCTACACATAAACCCAGGTGCTTTCCGAACCCCAGCTTACACTACATGTGTCGTGTGAGTGGCCTCGACCGCCTGCGCCCTCGGTGCACCGCGCGGCGTGGTAGACGGTGAAAAAAGCACCGATCCGCTTGAGGCCACCGTGGCCACAAGGTAGAGGCAGTACAGCAGGCCAACCTGAACTGCGCCAAACTGGCACACCGCCCCCCCCCACGAAATCAATCCGTTGTCGAATCAAGTGTTTTATATTGGTCCGAGGCCCTCGACTGGGAATCCCACAGGGTTTTGCAACATCCAAATCCGAGGGTCCTGGAACGTTGAGGGGGTGCCACAGCTGTTCTACCCTCGAGAACCGCACAGCAGATGTCCTCATTCTCGGCACCATCCATGCGATCAAACGTAAATGCTCTGGCGCGCGCTCCCGAGATCATGCTTGCGGTGAACCCCATGCCAGAGAAAACCTCCACGAACGCAGTGTCCCGTTCGATCTCAGAGATGCTTTCCAGAAGCAGCCGAATCGCACCCGCGAGCAGCGCAGGGCCGTCCCCTGCCAGCATATTTTCACCGATACCTCTCTCACGAAGAACTTGGGCCTTATCACGAGCCCATTGTGCTCCAGCTGCATGGTGGGGCATCGCCCCCTCCGCTGGCGAAAACATCATGGCGAAAAACAAGGCGCCCGCTAGCCGCGCCCTGCCGTGAGCACCAAGCATTCTCCGATTGGGAAGAACGGGCATACGGAAAGTAGAGCCTGAAGGTGAAACAGCCCGAAGACTCGAACCTCAAATGTCAGCCTGTGTGCGTACTTTGCGACGTCACGGAGCGAAGCGTTGAGGGTCTCGTCGATAAAGCAGTTGTACTGCTTGGGGCTCCCATGGACGTCCACCCTGGCCCGACCACCAGAAACATTGGGTGGGAGCTGAACGTGCCCAGATGATGATGCAAACGATGATGAGGATTAGGTTGACGATGATAATGATGATGAGGATGAGGAGGGGGATTATGTCCGAGGAGGAGATAGGGAATTATACTTACGTCGACATTCCCCCTCTTCACCACCCCCTATGCAGGTCGACGACGACGACGACGACGACGACCTAGGGGGGGCCCAAGGTCGTCGTCGTTGTCGTCATCGTGTGGGGGTGTGGGTTTCAGATCCCGCCTGAGAAGCATATGCCCAGTTAGGTGATGCTTCGGGACGAAGCCAATCCCCACCAAACTGCAGCATCGCAGGTGGGTAGCATACGCCGATAACATTGCAAGCCTAGACTGAGCAGGAACAACGCAATGGTGTTGACGCATCTGGTGCAAAACCTGCTGTAGCGATTGTCCCGCATGCACCAACCCAGGCCCAAAAAAAGCTGACCCACCATACATATCCAATGTGTGCAGGGCGAACGGAAGCATATACCCGACCTCGGCGGCTTTCAGTGACATTGAACTGCCAGGGTGGTGTGGCTTCTGCGAGCCGCTTTTGATACGATCATTATGTGGGCCGTTTGCAACGCAACGATAAGCCGCCACCCGAGGCCAAATCACGCCTGCCCCTCCACCTGTCCTCCCACCCTTAATGAAACCACGCGTCTTCGATCATCGAATCCGAAGAACACAACAGAAAAAAAATGGGTCCTGCAATGTGCACCCCTTGCGCTGGCCGAACATCTTGGCCGTGAGGGCCCCAAGCCGTACTTCAGGGGGCACGTCAGTAGCTTGCTGCCAAAACAACAGATCACCTTGGAGCCTCCGAGAGCCCAGTTCGATAACCTGATCGAGATTTCCACCGAATTGCCAAGGATTTTTCAACACTGTCCGCCACATGCACGCACTGACATACCTCATGATCGGCCCGAAATAGAAACAGTGAAGGGAATCGATCGCGAGACTCCGGACTGGTGAGCACGACAACTCGGCCGTAAACAATGGACATCGGTGCACTACAGGATCCATTACCTTCTTATCGTGGGACAATCGGGGCCTCCATAATGTCACCCAAACTGGTAGTTCTGTGGTTTCAAGCTGAAACGTGTCAACGAGGTACTCCGAAGGTTCCAGGCGGTCCCCCTCCCGAATCTCCACGCCGTTGACAACGGCCGACCCTATCGCCAGTCTGCCCCGAACCCCCTTGCCTCCTTTCACAAACGCTAGTACACGCAGCAGCTCGGTGCGGTGAGCCTGGCGTTCTAGCAGCACCTCCACCTCGCACCTAGCACAAGCCTCATGATATTCGTTTTCGATCCTCATTGGCCACTGCACGTCTGGGCCAAACTCGTCGTAATGAGAGTGTAAGTCGGCACCGCACATCGAACACATCATGCATGGATTGAACACCGCGTTCCACGCCTGAAGACCTAATGACTTGCTGTGCTCCCCCCAGTCCCCCTTGACCCATATAAGTGCGGCGGTGTACCTAAACTCTTTTGGCTCTGATAGCCAGTGGCCTTCTTCCCATGCCTTATTATCATGGCGAAACAAGGGTCGGCATCCACGCTGCATCGCCAGGAACTGCCACTTGGCATTAAGAAGGTGGGGGTAGATCGTGCACCACCCCTTGCAGCCACACTGGCACGAGTCGGACGACCTAGTTACCGATAGAAGGTGGCGTTTGCCACTGCAGAGGTTCACTACCCACATACCTAGCGTACTGTCGCTGCGGCCCGCAGCCGACGACATGTATGATACGCCGTCGAGGTAGAAGGCCAGGGGCACTGGCAATTGTTTACCAGCCGATATCGCACTGATAACTGCAGGATGGTTGGAATAGCACGGCAGATCAAGAACGCACTCTTCCCTATCTTCAGGCTCAGTGAGCAGCATGTCCAGAGTAGTTTGATCGGTGCGCAGCTCCTCATCCAACGATTCAAAAACAGCTGCCACTGGGGTAATCCTGATGGTCCGCCTGGGACGTCTGTTGAGGTTTACTGGCGTGTCTATGTTGAACATGAACGGTGCGTGTGGCAACACGTTTGATAAATGATGCTGATATTTCCCCGTCTGCTGGTTAGGTCCTACAGCATATTGTTGGAAATCTGCCCCTGGGGTCCCCGCAGCATGAGCCCAATGACACATCAGACAGAATTCTTTTGCCGAGAGTTTGCAAGTAGCGTACATCCTTATCATGAGCGTCAGTAACTCAGACCCCGCGTCTCTGGCACTCTGCGGAGTAGACGTGAATGCGCGGCCGCGGCCGCGCCCACATCGCAGTCTGGGCCGCGCCGCCCGCTTCATCTGTAAACAGACCCCTCAAAGCGAGCAAGGCATCCCTTGGGCCAACTGCGTTTCTGGTCGAGGAGAGACCGATCAGCGGACACGACACATTGCACGACAGGGTCACGAATGCGAGCGGAACGACGGGGGGGGGGCCATGGTGCCAGTGTCCACCCGATTAATATGTTGCAAACATGTTCACTTTGTTGCCGCACACGCTCCCCCAGACTGATTAGCCGAACCGAAACTGAAACTGAGGTAGTCACATGTTTCTGAGATCCGATCGTAGGGCTCTACGCTCCAGAAATGCATCGGTCCAGGAACGAGCACTGGTGGTCACGCGTGATCCGCCTGGCATGCCGTGAGCCACCACGAACAAGCGCTAAGGCAAATGATGCAAACGCTAGGCATCTGCTCTTTAAGTCCTCCTCCCCGCACCGTGACCTTGATCCCCCCGTGTGCTCGTGCGTTACTTGGAGCTCAGTAGTTGAACTTGGCGTCGCATGACGGCCAGCTCGACAGATGCCTAGCAAAAAACCCGAGAGACGGCGTGCCTGCGCACAGACACACGGCACCGAGCGAGAGAGCTCTCGCGTTGAAATTGCCCCAAAGCTTGATCAGGCCTTCTACTGAGGCCTGTCCGCAACGAGTCGCTCCGAATATCTCTCAACCTCCCGCCGCGCGGACGAAATCTCAAGAAACCGTACCAAATCTCAAAATATTCTGAAAAATCTGACGGATCTCAGGGCTCACCGGAGCTCACCGGTACTCACCGGTAATCGGTGAGGCGGTGAGGGGGGGGGCTCACCGGTCAAAACCGTGTGTTTTCACAGGTTTCGTGGGGGGCTCACCGGCTCACCGATGAGGCGGTGAGGGGGGGGGCTCACCGGTGCTCACCGGTAGCGGTGAGCCCTCATCCGCGCTGAGATTTTGAAAATCTGAGCCCCCGAACCGAGATTTTGAAAATCTGAACCCCCGAACCGAGATTTTTGAAAATCTGAGCCCCCGAACCGAGATTTTGAAAATCTGAGCACCCGCGTTGAAAAAAAAACACATCTCGGAATGAAATCGCTGCCCCCACCCCCATTTGCCCGCTGCTGGTGCGCCCTCCCGCCCCGCCTCCTGCCACATCCCCCCCTATCATGCCCCTATCTTCCCTTCTCCTATCTTAAATGTGTCATTGCGAACAGGCATCAAGAACGAGATCGGCGCTGCATGCAACCAGCTAATGTATAGGATGATGCAGCTGCATGCTGATCGCATCGCTGATCACCCAGATGCCACCCTCTTCGCCTTCACCGCGAAAATCTCCATCACCCTTTCATTGAGGCTGAGCAGATCCGTGCACATGGCGTCGACCCTGTTGAGCTGGTGGAGCGCTGACGTGAACTCGGCCTCGCCCATGGTCTTGCGCAACTTGGTGAGGTCCTCGGTGAGAGCCCGCTTGACGCTGGAGTTGTCGTTGGTGAAGTTGGACATCGCCTTGTACTGCGTCAGATAGTCCTGGCAATCGGAGTCGGTCTTGCCCCAAGCCCACATCTTGTCCGTGGAGACGCTGTTCTCGATGGTGATGCAATGGGACAAGCACTGCTGGTACTTCATGACGGTCTTGCGCGCGGTGCCCATGAGCTCCTTCATCGCGTCCTTGGGCTTCGGCGTCGTCTTGCCTGGCTCCTCGTCAGGCTGCTGACCAGGCTGCTGCCTGCGTGCCCGCTGCTTCGCCTTCGGCTCCTTTGGAGGGTCGGCGACTGCCTCAGCGCCGCGCTTGTTGACCCCCTTCGCCGTACTCTCAGCGGGCTGCTGGGGACCATCAGCTCCCTGCGTCCCAGCGGCACCACCACTGGCCGCCGTCGCAGGCGCGCCACCACTGGCCGCCGTCGCAGGCGCGCCACCCGTGGCCGCCGTCGCATGCGCGCCACTCTCCAGGCGGCGCTTCTTGGTGACCGCCGACTCCACGTCGTCCGCGGCCCACGTCTTGTACGTGATCCACGCCTGCTCGAACGCCTCGTTGAAGCCCTCGGTCACGTAGAGCACGCGGATCGACAGCGTCGTGTCGTCGAAATAGCACCACGGTGCTCCGAGTTGCAGGCAGCGCAGGACATATCGGGTCGCCTGTGGGTGTCGTCGTCGTCGTCGTCGTCGTCGTCGTCGTCGTCGGCGTCGGCGTCGGCGTCGGCGTCGGCGTCGGCGTCGGCGTCGTCGTCGTCGTCGTCGTCGTCGTCGTCGTCGTCGTTATCATCGTCGTCTCAGGGTTTCTGCAGCGGTGGCCTGCAGCCACCCTAGAAGTCCACCTCCTTCATGGTGCGCGACCCTGCCAATAGCCATGTACTGGCCACGCTTCCAGGACGACTTGCTGTAGGTCTCCTTCTTGACCTTGCCCTCGCGGTAGTTGGTGCACAGCTTCGCTGCCCACTTGGCCCTGAACTCCGCGGCCGCGTCGGTGTCACCCTCACACGCCTTGTAGTCCGCGCCGAGCCCGTCTGGGTCCGCCTCGCACTTCCTCCTGAAGCGACTCCCCAGGGGGTTCCCCCGCGCGCCATTCGCAGGGAAATGGAAACCCTTCTTCCGCACGTGAATCCACATGGCGTGCTCGTCCTTGGCCTTGGGCGCCCAGTTGGAGGTGTCGAGCGCGTCGAAGAGGCTGTCTGCTTTGTCCTGCTCGCTCTCGGCTTTGCCAGGCAGCTCGACCGTCTCGTCGCTCCCGAACTTCACGCTGCAGTACTTGGCCTCCATGTTGGACAGCTCCATGCCCCGCTCGCCGTGGAGGACGTTGATATCCTCCGACCTGAGGCACTCGAGAAGCATATCGTGGATCCCAAGCTCGTCGATCTTGCCCGACCGCTTCATCTCATCCTCTCGGGGGCGCGCTCATCTCCCAACGCCAATACCGGATTGCGGGGGGTGAGGCGGAATCACCCGCTCACCGAAGCTCACCGAAGCTCACCGAAGCTCACCGCCAGCGGTGAGCCCCGATGAGGCGACGGGCATACGGCCTCACCGCCTCACCGATGCTCACCGCTAGCGGTGAGCGTCGGTGAGCACACCCCGTCACCCCACATCGTCCTCCTCGTCCTCATCCGAATCATTCACTTCTCAACCTATCCTCCGTACTATTTTAACACGTGGCTCCTGAACACGCTGCAGCCGATCCTCCACCGCCATGAAGCTCTTCCGCTTGATCGTCTTGGGGGGCGTCTCGAACCGCGGGTCCACGGCCCCGTCCTCGCACATGCGTCCGCCCTCATGTGATGACTCAAGATCACACTCCAACATCTCCTCGTTATTTTGCTATGTCGTCTCCTCATCGATCCCCATCCTCATCCTCCTCGTACTCCTCATCACCCCCATCATCGCCCTCCCTCGTATCCTCCTCATCCTTCCCCTCATCGTCGTCCGCCTCCTCCTCCTCTTCCACATCATCCTTCTCCTCCTCATCCTCATCATCCTCCTCCTCATCCTCCTCCTCCTCATCCTCCTCATCCTCATCATCATCCTCCTTCTCATCCACATCCTCTCCCTCCCGACGAATTTGTCGGGAGGGGAGGAGGGATTGGGTGGGCATGCATTGATTTGCACAACCCTTGACGTCATCGTACGGCATGGTGCCAATCATGGACTGCGCCTCATCGATCTTCTGCTTGCTAGCCTCCCCGAGCTGCTTGACCTCCGCCTGGCGCTGCTCCTCCTGCGCCTGGCGCTGCTCCTCCTGCTCCTGGCGCAGCCGATCGGCCTCGCGCAGCATCTCACCGATCTGCGACTCCGTCGGCGGCGGCTGGGCGTCCTCCTGGAAGCTCGCCGAGGCGCCCGACGCGGCGCTCGCCGACACGGCAGCATTCGAGCCCAACGGGATCCTACGCCTGGACGGCGCGTGTACGCTTGCATGCTCGTCATCGTGCGCAGCCGCATCAGGGTCGCGGGGAGACTCCACCTCGATCACCTTGCACTCCGCCTCCGCCTTCGATATCTTGATCGCCGTCTCCGTGTCCAGGCGGAGCTCCTCCTTCCGCTTCTCCTCCATGTCCTTCGCCTCCTCCTCCGACTGGCGCAGCAGACGTTGGACATCTTCGTCGTCGGATGTGCGGACAGGGGATGCGTCGGCACCGCTGCCCTCCGCGGCCGCTGGCTGCCCTGCCTCGGCACCGTCGGCGGGCGCGAAGGCCTCCAGCCGCGCCGCGGCCCTCTCGTACACCTCACTGCCAGGCTTGGCGTTCGCGGCCATCTGCTCTTCCATCTGCGCCTTCATCACCTCCATGGCCGCCTTCTGCTGCGCGATGATAGCTTGGAGCTCAGCCGTCGTCGGCACGCCATCGGCCGACTGCGGTGGCGCGACGCCCCCTGGGACCGTCTCCGAGCCCGAGAGACTCGACCCCGACTCCCACACAGTCGCCTCGGACCGCGGCGTCGCGCCATCCACCGCCGTGCGCTGCGTGGCAGCCTCTGCCCCTGCCGCCGTCGGAGCAGCGCCACCCGCCGCGAGCATGGCTCCGATGCGAGTGTTCCAAGCGTTGCCCTTCGGAGTCTGCAGCCGCACAATCGGTGACCCAGGGGCTGGTCTCTTTGACATGCTTGAGCCGCGAGGCTGTGCAGATGAGGCGGGGTGAAGGGAACTGTGAGAGCGGATTATATCTGGGTGCGACCTGAACGCATCGGGATGGCTGGTACACACGCGCCCTCCCCCATTGTCCGCCTGGGGCTCCCCTCTCGAGCTCGCTCCACGGACGATACTGTGTGGTGGAGTCCGCCCTTTTGTACACCTTAGGCGATGCTTAAGAAACCTTAAGTTTTCGGCCATAGTCTCGATGATTCTTAACGTTTCAATGTAAATCCTAAGAGTTTGATCGATTTTTGGGGTTTTTATTCAAGTTCTGAGACCATTACTGTCTGAACCCATGATTTCTTACTCATTTCGCGTGGTGTAGTTCACGAGCGGTGTTCGACCATTGCGTGTTTGCTTGCATGTTTAAGTTTTGAATTTCATATGGCCCTATTCTACAGACGTCATAGCTCGATCGTGTGCTTGTCTAGTGTGCGAGTTGTTTCATAGTTCATGCCATGCTTCGTTGCTTTGTTTTACTCCTACCTGTATCTCGAAACTGCAGTTGCATGACCAGCAGTGCTCGGCTCGTCCAGCCGTCTGGACGCGATCGGGCAGCACGGCCAGGACGGCCAGAGGCGCGGTCAGCATGGCTTGACCAGCCACGCATTCGCTGCTCGAGTCGAGCGCCGCCCAACGAGCTGCACGTACACATCCCATCTGCCCTCCCTCGAGTCGCCGTCGTAGTCATCGTCGTCGTCGTCGTCGTCGTCGTCGTCGTTGTCGTCGTCGTCGGCGTCGGCGACTCGAGGGAGGCATTGCATGAACGGCGCTGCAATGGCATGAGATAGACGAGCAAACCAACCAGCTTACTAATTAAATCTGAAACGCTCCAAGAAAACCAGCTCTGATCGGCGAGCTCGGTGGAACTGCATGCTCGCCTGCGGGGCTGGGCGGGCACGGAGAAGGCGCCCGCCGCGGCGGCGTCGCCGCTGGCGGCGGCGCCTCGGGCGTCGGGGCCGCCTCTGGTGGCACGCGCGCAGCTGGCCTCTTACCCGCCAAGTCGGCAGTGGTCGCCGCCGCTGGTGTCTTGCTAACCGCCCCCGCCTCATCGGCCTCGTACTCGCTGACCTCGTCCTCTGGCTCGTTGTCGTCGTCCTCGTTGCCACCAGGACGCGAGGAGCGATCATCGTTATCATCATCACCGTCACGATCCTCGCCCTCGTCAGCGCCTGCAGCGGCATCGGCCTCAGCTGCCGCCGCCGCTGGCCGCTTCAGGGCAGCAGCTGGCCGCTTCATCTTCCGATCCTGCTTCCTGTCCTCGCTCAGCCACTTGCGCTTGTTGTCCTCGATGCCATCCTTGTCGATGCTGTTGGCGACGAACAGCTTCGCCTGCTCGGTCATGAAGACCTTGGCCGCCTCGACGTCCGAGTAGCCCGTCAGCTGCACCCGCTGGCTGGACCCCTCCCACAAGGTCACCCACTGCTTGCCCGACCTGTGGTTGTTGACGATCTTGACCTTCACCTCGGTGTCGCCTTTCATGCCGTCCCACACCACCGTCTTGGCGCCGCTCTCCGCGGCCGCTGCATGATCGGCAGCATCAACAGCCACGCCAGGCACCTTCTCGCGAATGCAACACTCTCCGGCATCCCCCCCTCCCTCCCTCCCTCCCTCCCTCCACCTCATCCTCCTCATTCCCTCCACATCATCCGTCTTCCCTCATCCTCTATCCCCCGAGACCTCGTTCTTCCAAAACCTCATTCCCTCATCCTCTATCCCCCGATTTTGGGTGGGGGAGCGGGGTTGCATCCAGGAAGAACCGTCCACTCGAACCCGTCGGGCCAGATCGCGCGCCAGCCGTCGTCCACCTTCTTCATGGTGCCGTACTCGGGGACACTGACGCCATCCTTGATGCGCCACGCCGACTTGAGAGACGCACTCGCTTTTGGCGATGCCAGCCCTTCCCTCCGCCTCGCGCCCCCAGTGACCCGACCACATGCTCCGCTGCGGAGGGCGTGGTGGAGCCGAGGGTGCGGGGCGAGAGAGGTAGGGTTGGCACCGCCAGAAACTTGTGCCCCGTAGCCTTCAGCTCTTTCTCGTACCCCAGCCGCCAGCCGTCCTCCTCCGCGATGTGCTTCAGCCCCGTGGCCGTCGCCTGCAGCACCTTCGGCTGCTTGCGCCTCTTGGCGGCGGGCTCATCCTTGCCGTCCTGTGACGGGCGCCGTGCAAACATCTACTGGGGTGGT
>CAUYUJ010014960.1:355347-364532 GCA_963575745.1 Prorocentrum cordatum
GTTTCAAATGCGCGTGCACAAGGGGGAGCTCATGATGGGCGGCTCCCGCTGATCATATAAACACCGGAGATGAAGAAGTTGGGGGGAAGAAGGGCCTGGGGGAGGAGAAGAGGGAGATGAGAGCAGCAAAGGGCGAGGAGGGGCTGATGGGGAGAGAGGAAATGGCGAGAACCCCAGAGCCCTGCCACACGTTCGTGATAGTGCTGCGAGTCAAAGTAAGAGGGTCGCATGTTCGATTCGCGCTTTCCCCGGCGATAATGGAGTTTGGCTTCTCCGCCCCTTTCACCCAACAAACTCTGTCTTGGCCTGGGACTGTCAACTCGCAGGGATTATGGAAGGGGGGACGCTTCGTTACCTGGGGTGCTCCAATGTGCCAGGCGCGGTGGCGGTCGCGAGCAAAGTTCTATGGTCACGTTCCTGCTCCCGACGAGCATAACGGGCACGAGCAACGACCCAACGCGAAACAATCAGGTAACACAGCACGCTGTAGATGCATACGCGTCCAAATCGCAAGCCGGTCGCAGCAACTCCGTGTTGGGGGTCGCCCGAACACAAAACGATTCTTGCCCTTCGGTGGCGCCCCTCGTCGACACGGCTTCGGCTCGCCCCGGAGAAGGGTGCCTGCGCAGCGCCCCAGAGGAATCGCCAAAGTTCCCGTGAAATTACTTATTGGATTTGACACGGGGTTCCCTGACTCACACCAGGACGAGAGGCCCGGAGATATGCGGGGGCAGGCGGAAACACGCCTGAAAAACACGACTGTCGGCATGCTTCGCAAGAGTTGCTGTTTTGAGATGGGCTGGTGGGGATACGCGAAGCGTGAAGAGTTGCTTATTGGATTTGACACGGGGTTCCCTGAAGCCCCTACCCTTTCCTCGGGGCCAGCGTTGCATCTGCGCAAATGTTTGTTGACTCTCGGTGCCAGGCGAGGGCCTCCAGAGGCCGAACCACCGCCGCATAGAATTTCTCAGGACGTTTGAGGTCAGGACAAGAGAGCCCATAATCGAATCGATAAGTCGGATCGGCGATCGAAATCAATCGTATCGGCGGCTATCGGCAGCCAAATCAGGAGAAGTCGAAGCTGCGGAACTCGACAGTCAGTAGGCCTTCATCGAAATATCGGAGACCACGTCGGAATCCAAAATCGAATCTAATCGGATTTTGAAGCCACCGAGATCGAATCAAATCGAATCGGAGGAATCGAAATGAGCCTGGTCTGGGCCTCATGAAAGGATCAAATCTAGGAGGGTGTTTACTAAACACACGCAAACACATCGATCCTGGCCAGGCCCATCCAGGACCCAGCGTCGATGTTTGTTCGCTCTCCTGGCTCCGCTTGGAACGCACACGCACACACACACACACACTTTTCGTCGGCGGCGAGGCAGAGCTGGCTGCACAAACGCAATAGCCATCATGCAAGAGAGGGGAGAGGACAGACGAGGCGGCCGCGGAGGGGGGGGGGGAGAAAAAGCCACTCAGAGGTGGACGAGTTCTCACCTGAGTGTGCTGGCGGGATCACACACACACACAACACACGCACACAACAAACACACACACACGCACACAACACGCACACACAAACACACACACACGCACACACACACACCAAGCCCGGGCTCGGGATGGGCCTGGCCAGGATCGGCGGTGTGCTTGTATGGCTGGCACACTCCGCAGAAACGCGCGCCGATTGTCAGCCGGACGGCTCCTCGCGCGCGCGCAGGACGTCGAACAGAAGCGCGGACTGCACCCCCGCAAGCGCGGCACAGTCCAGCAGCCCGTGCCGCGTCTCGCAGCCGGCGCCGAGCACACCCGCCAGCTCGCCCTCGAAGCTTGGCGCGTCGAGCTCCGCGGGCGGCGGCGGTGCGGCCTGCAGGGCGCGCAGCTGCAGCAGGAGCCTCGGAGGAAGAGGTACTGATGCCGCTGCTCGTCCAGAGTAGTGGGTCTGACGCACATGGGGTCCGCGAGGGAGAGGTGCAGCAGTGCTTGCGATAGTTGGCGCGTGGATGCCATAGATTGCGCGCTGGGTGCGAACATAGCGCACGGATGCATGCAGTTGTGCACCCGCTTACGCATGCAATCGTGGTTGCCCGTGCAAGAAGTTAGCTTGTGCATCCCCCCTGCACCAATTACATCATGCTACTGGTACACAATGGATGAACGATTGTACTTCTCAAGGGACCTACAACCGGCCCTTCTCATAAGGATGCGCGAAAAGGATGCAAGTGCCCTGGACGCCCGCTTCCAAGCTTTCCGAGCGGAGCGCGGCCAACGAAAGTGGCCAAGGATGGCAAGGATGCAAGGGGTACCCTGGGGAAGGGCGCCCCGCCTTATATCCTGCGGGCTGGCTGTACTCCAGCTCAGAAGAACCGACGCCTTCCCGGCTGGATTCGCCCTCGAACCTCTGGCAAGGAGGCGCCCCTGAAAGGGTTGCGTTAGGCCGGGCGTGTCCCCATACAGGCAGATCTTGCACGAACATTGAGAAAGACCAAACAATTCAAAACATGTCCAATATATGTATATATAACCCCTCGACTATTGTTGGACTATTTTTGCATACCCCACCGAGGGACACGCACGACTTAAAGGTGGCGAACATTTTGCAAAGTTGCGAGAGGCCACCACGGCTGGAGGAGCTCCGTGGACCCCACGCGTCTTCGGACGCGGCCAAGAGGGGGGGGTCAAAGAGGGGGGCGTGCAAATCATGACCGGCGGCATGTGCGCGGCCCAGCGGGGGGGCCAGGGACGTAATGAAATAAGAAAAGGCGCCATAAAATCTGGGGAAACATCATGGCCCCCGCCATGAGATCCCCCCCCCCTTGTCATCACCCCCTCCTTTTCCGCCCCCGACGTCTGTGGCCACACAGCACTCCTCACGAGGCCCAGGCCTCGTGAGGAGTGCTGTATGGAGGCCGCGGGGTTAAGTCGGGCATGTCCTCCTACAGGGGGGATGTTCAAATTTTGTCAAACAGAAAATATGGGGACTATGTTTTAAGTATTTTGGGGCATTTTCTGAATTTTTGAACTGTCTATTTAAAATGTGTCGTCCAACATCTGCCTGTAGGGGGACACGCCCGACCTAACCGTGGGGGCCTCCTTGGAAATCTCAAGGGCTCCCAACTTCGCGCTTCGCGCTGCGCGAAACGCGACGTGCGAACAACTTCGCGCTCTCTCGCGCGGCCTCCCAGGGGAGAAGAGGAGGATGAGGAGGAATCGGAGACGAACCGCGAAGCGCGAATAACTTCGCGCCCTCGAAGGCGGCCTTGAAATCCTGGGGGCGACTTGGGCAAGGGGCACTCTTGGCAGCACCCGGCTGTGGACCCCGCTTTTGCGCGGCGTCTGTCGGGCCGGATCGCTCTGTGACGGCCCTGCGGGGGCCGGGAACGGGGCGAAGGCGCCTCTCGTGACAAACAATGCCAAGTGGCGCCCGAAGTTGTTCCGTCCGAGGTCCCCTGGGAAGTCCTGGTCCCGCTCCCCAGGGCCGGGGCTTCGGCACGAGTCGTTTCGTTGACGGCCCTGGGGCGGCGAGGGCCGCCAGAGGCTACAAGTAGGTCGGCCGTGTCCTCCTACAGGCGGATGTTGGACGAAACGTGAGAAATAGTCAGACAAAGACACCAAAATAGTAAGAAAAGAATCGAAACATCGTCCCCATATATTTTTTGACTATTTTTGAATACTCCCCCTGTAGAAGGACATGCCCGACGTAAGCCTGCAAAATCGCCAAGACAAGCATCCCGCCGTGGCTTTTCCGCGAGGGAACTGTGGATCCGAGGCCGCCAACAGAAACGTCCCGCCAGGAGGAGGAGGAGGATGATGACGAGGAGGAGGAGGAGGAGGAAGACGACGACGAAGAGAAGAGGAGGAGGAGGAGGAGGAGGAGGAGAAAGAGGAGGAGGAGGAGGATGAGGAGGAGCCTGGCTGCACCTAGGAGTAGGTGGAGGTGGAGGAGGAGGGGAGGCGAGGCGAGGGGGCTGTGAATCCGAGGCCATCTGCCGCGCCGGTGGAGCCCGTCGCGCTCGGCCTCCGCGGCCTCGCAGCCGCGCCGCAGCCCCAGGTTCTCCGCGGCGGCGCGGCGCAGCGCGGCGGAGGCCTCCGAGGAGGGGCTCGAGGCGTATGCGCCGCGGCGGCTGGTCGGCCACGGAGCTCGGTGCGTGGGCGCCCCTGCTGCCTAACAATCGGTCGGGCTGTCCTCCTAGGGGCGAATGTCTGGAAGAAGCATGAAACATAGTCCAACAAATATTCAACAATAGTCAAAAAGAAACAAATCGTCCCCAGACGATGTGTTCATTGTTCTACGATGTCCCCCCTGTAGAGAGACATGCACGACTTCGGCCTAACGCCTGGGACGCTGGAGCGTCGAGGTTGTTTTACATCAGGTATTGTAACGGTCGTTGCCCGCGGGGGGCAGGGCGGCTAGGGCACAAGGTGACGGTAACGCGTGGGCGGGGTGCAGCACGTCCAGGCGGAAGCGCACTGCGATCGCCACAGGATGCGCACGAGCACCATCGTGTGAGGGTGGGCACGCCCCCGCCCTCTGCCCACGTACGATCGTCACTGTTCTCCTTGGGGGGGGCGCGTGACGACCGTTACGCGCCAGAGGACTTTAAAACAAAACATAGATCTGGCGCCATGCTTTTGTTCAATACGAGGCCCCCAGAAGATCCGACCCTCTCCCCTGGGCTTGTTCTGCGTGCAGGGCCAGTTCTTCAAGGTGACCCAAGGCCTGGCGAGGGCCCCGGGAGGCCGAAATCGACGAGAAACTTCCGTTGTGGAGTGTTTCGTTCCATGCGACGACCGAAAGCGACACCGAAATCGACGACCGACGTGTGTTTTCCCATGCGGAATCGACGACCGCACTCGTCGGGAGGCCGACATCGACGACCAAAGTGTTTTTCCATGCGCTGGAGGTCTGCGCTGCGCCGAACTTAGCAGGAGAAATAACGCATAAACATAAACTTTTGGCGCTCCGCGCGGATTTCTTGGATTCGCGCTGGGACCTCCTCCCTGGCGCGCGGAGCGCGCCAGGAGCGGCGGCGCCGGAGGCGCCGCCGCGGGGCCCATTGGCGGATCCAAGAAATCTGCGCGGAGCGCCAAACGTTTACATTCATGCTTTCCCAACATTTTCTTGGGGTGGAGGGCTCAGGGTGGAATCCATATGGGCTCTAGCACCTCGAAAATCAATCCATCTTGTGATACACCTCTTGCAGATTGAAGCCTCGACAATTCACTGAAACGGCATTTCAGATTTTACCCTTTGCCCTCCACCCACAGAAAATGCTCGGGTTTTTTCTTTGGCGTGGCTCCGTGGAGGAGGAGGAGGAGTAGGAGGAGGACGAGGAGGAGGAGGAGGAGGAGGAGGAGGAGGAGGAGGAGGAGGAGGAGGAGGAGGAGGCGCGAGGAGAAAGAACTTCCTTGGCTTTTCCCCCCGGGGGTGGCCCGGCGCCCGCGGCGTGGTGCACATACGCCTTAAAGGCCCCTCCGAGGCCTCGCAGAGGCGGGCCGCGAGCTGCGCCTCGCCGAGGCGCGCCGGCTCGACGCCCTGCGCCTCCTGCCGCCCGGGGGAGGTGCAGCCGGAGCCGGGGGCGAGGAGGAGGAGAAGGAGGAGGAGGAGGAGGAGGAGGAGGGAGGTTCGGCGAGGTTCGGCGATGACGACGATTCACGCAGGCAAACTGGGTGAAAAGCCCATGCAACAACTATAAAGTTAATAGAGTCTAGGGTGCGAGACGGCGTATGCAACGAGGTGCTCTAGGCGGCCCACCCTTTCGGCCAGGGCGGCCAAAAACAGCAACGCTGCGCGCACCGCAACCACTATCAGTAGCTGCGGCTGGTGCCCTAAGCATCAGCGGCGAACGGGCGTGGGTCGCCCACTGTTGGCGAGCCGCTCCCCGTTGGGGCCCTTGCCCTGCAACAGGTAGCGGCGTTTGTAAAATCGGCTAGTGCCAGGTACGGGAAGTCCTATACATGGCTTAGCGATTAAATGCGCGCGCGTCTCGCATCGCGCAGCGCATTGGGCACATAAAACGAGAGGCCCGTTGCGCCATAGTCTATGGGAACTATGGGCAACACGCACTCCCAGCGGAAGCCCCTGACACGGTTGTGCCAAGAGGCCTCTGCGCGTGTGTCGATTTCTACCGCAGGTGTCGCAGTAGTATGTCATGCCACGCTTTATTATAGTATGCCCTCTCGTGTCGAGCTGCTGTGGTCTCGCACGAGTGGGCCCTTCATAGGGAACAGGGTCAGCGTCGGCAAAATCGCACCTCGCACAGCGCCTGAGTATCCTCAGGGCCATGCGCAGTGTGAAAACGGCAGAGCATTCTCTTGCGTGGCGAAGCGCTTCGGCATACCCATTTTTGGGATGCATCGAAGCGCCCTGTTTGGCAAAAGCGTCAGCTGCTTGATTGCCCAACCACATAGCCAGAGGTATCGCATCGCGAATTCTCTGACTATCGCTGCGGTGGCTGGGTATCCAGATCACATCAATGCCTTCTCGCCCGACGTCGTGCACCAGGCGCCAGAATTCACGCCAGAGTTCCCCGAGGTGATTTCGAACGTGAGCTCCTGAATCATCGCCTCGATCCCATGCTTTCTTGAGTTCCAGGTAATCGGTGACTATGACGATGTTTCTCGGCCCCTTGTGTCGGAGCGCTATGATCGCTGCCCACAGTTCGCCTGCCCCCGAGCACGTCCATGGGAAAAGTACTGGGCCATATGCAGCCCCTAGCACGCCGCCGCGATCATCGATCATGACGGCTGCCCAGCCAGCACGCGCCAGAAGAAGGATGGTGAGCATGCTTCCCCGATCCGTCAGTGCACACCAGCCCTTCGAACCCTCCATTGGGCGGTTCGCGGAACCAGACAACACGGTCATACTGATGTGGAGGTGGGAAGCCGTACTTCGGGTCGTGGGCTGGGTCAGGGACGAGGCCCTTGCACGTAATGTACGTCATGGGGTGGTTGTCACCGTGTTCCACACGCCCTTGTGCAAGAAGCTTTCGTTCAGCACCGCACCAATCTTGCCTTACTGCTGCATGATAAAGACAACGATATAAGCGATGTGACGGGGTACCTTCTTCATGTTTACATAAGGCACACATGGGATTTGGTGCCGCCCCATGTCGGAAGAGGCGATCCTGCGTCCCAGACCCTCCTGCAACCCATGTCCGAATCAAACCCGCACCTTGGTAATCTTCTTTTTCTCTGAGCTCTTTCACCAATTTGGCAGCGGGTTCAAGTAGAGGTACTCCTTCGAAACCTTCCAGACGGCACTCGCTTAAGATCTTTGCAGTAGTGGCTTGGTCCACCAACTTCCTCAGCGTGTGAACCCCGATCTCATGCAAGTTTATGAGCAGACCTTGGGGTGAGACAGACTGCATCGCAGTCTGCCTCGAACCCTGTGCTGTTATAAGGCTGGCCATATTACTGGGTATGTACCATTTGTCCCAACTGATGGCTTCCCACCCCAGCCGCTTAAGAGTGAGTAGTACGGCTCCAGCTGGTCCAAGCACTGCTCCCCAGTTGGCCGGCCTGCTCACCGCGTAGCTGTGGGCCATCTTCATCTGGTTTGGAGTGGCCCATCCAAGCCAGAATGCTTTCAGCCATGTGACCAGAGGCAGCGCGTTGGCGTCATAGGTCGGGTCGCACTTCGGGTCGTCAGACAACATAAATTCGACTGTCCGAGATCGCCCACGAGGTGGCCCGAAGATGGCAAAAGCAGCGGTGGCTCGAAGACTAGCAAGTTGCGCATCAGGAGCGCCATGTACACGCATCCCATATGTAACAGCAGGTAGTCCTCCAGCTCTGTAAAGCCGACAAACTGATCGTCCTCCACACGCGAGCCTGCGAAAGCGTGTAATGCGAACGTTCATTTTAAAGGCCCGTTTGCTTTGAACAGGCCTTCCAGTTCTCATCATGCGTCGGTCAACACCGAGCTGCTTGACGATCCGTTTGGGCTGAAAGCGATATGAAGAAAGCTGCACCGCAATATGCCTGGCAATTTTGTCGTGGCTAGCAACAACTTGACCTTTGTCCAGGCTAACTTTCATTCTGCGCTGCTTGAATTGTTCGCAAGCAAACTGAGCTGCCTGAGTGACAGTTTTGACAACGTCCTTTGTTTGTCCTCCAGCCTGCACGGTGGAATCATCGATTACCACCGAGAGGTCGATACTAGGCCACAGGTAATACATTCTGTCATAAATGCCCATGCTAAAGCATTTAATGACGCTTACAGCGAACCCACAGCCTGCAATCACTCCTCGGTTGGTCATGATAACATTGCTCATGTGGGATCCAAATTTGATGGACCTTCTACCCCCATAACAGTGCAACAGCATGGCCATTCTGCGTCGTGGGAACCCGTGACGCACAGCAGAGTCCCAGAGGAGGTCATGATCGATGGTCTCGAACGCTTTGGCCAAGTCTATGAGGACCGCTGCTGTGTGCTTACCCATGGACTTTGTGGCCTCCACTATCAGGGCTTGCCTCCAAACTGCTTGTTCCGTGCTGCGGCCAGCACTGGCATATTCAGAATGCCTCTTATGCCCTGCATCCCACCTGTCCTGTTGTGGCTGGCGGGCTTTATTGTATACGCGCAGCGCGTCGGGGAGCAAGCCTATCAGGCGATGCCCCCCATCGGGCTTGGGTAACTGAGGCAACAGAGTGTTGCGTAAATGCTCAGGCAACTTGCCGAGGCATTCCGCTTGATGCATCACTTCAGCAAATGCCGTGAGGCACTCATCCGAAAGCATCGCCATCGAACGAGGCCGTATTCGGTCAGTGCCCGAGGCAGTTTTGCAGCTGAAGGTACTGGCAGCAGCCCTGACATCCTGAGGAGTAAGCTTTGGTGGAGGCTCCTCATCGCCGAAGTCGTGTATCTTTTCGCAGAAGGAAGCAGCACCATCGGCGCGCTCCCAAACCTCCTTCCAGACATCTAGATCTTCTTGGAGTCTTTGTGCGTGAGCAACTACACCTCGTCCTTGATGCTCTGCGCGTGCAGGCACCCAAGTTTGCGGCGCCTTACTCCAAGCGTGCGCCTTGGCGGTGGTGTTTTGGACTTGCGTCTGCACCTCGCGTTTCCAAAGGGTGAGTCGCTTCTTGGCACACTTGATTTCGATGCTGGTTGCTTCTTCTGCTGCAGCCCAGCTCATGTCTCGCAGCCAGTCGTCGCATAAACACCATTCCGCCGTTGC
>CAUYUJ010014961.1:0-10000 GCA_963575745.1 Prorocentrum cordatum
TCATCATCATCAGCATCATCGTCAGCATCATCATAATCATCATCATCATCATCATCATCATCATCATCGCCATCATCGTCATCATCGTCATCGTCATCATCATCACCATCATCATAATCACCATCATCGTCATCAGCATCATCATCAGCAACATCAAGATTATCGTGATCATCATCACCAGCATCACTACCATCACCATCATCACCATCATCACCATCGAATTCATATCAGTTCTGTTGCTATCATTATAGTTATTCTTATTGTACTTTCTTATTGTACTTTATTATTCATTATTACTGCTCTTATTATCACCCCTGTTACTACTACTGTTATTATAAGTTCCTCCCAACCATCCTGTGGTGTTGGGTCCTCGTTCTGAAGAGACAGCGCCCCGCGTCCCACCTCCTCTCCTCCTCCTCCCCCTCCTCGCCCTCCTCCCTCCTCCCCCTCCTTGCCTCTGCTCTCGGCACACCCCTCACACGTTTCGTAGCCCCATAGGGAGCTCCACCGAAGGTCCCAGTGGCACAGCCCGCATGCGGTTCCCCCACCCAGGGCAGCGTTTCGTAGCCCCATAGGGAGCTCCACCGAAGGTCCCAGTGGCAAAGCCCGCATGCGGTTCCCCCACCCAGGGCAGCGTTTCGTACCCCATAGGGAGCACCAACGAAGGACCCCAGTGTTGGCACAGCCGCATGTGGGTTTCCCCCAACCCCGGGCAGCGGTTCGCAGCCCCCATATGGAGCTCATAGAAGGTCCCAGTGGCACAGCCCGCATGCGGTTCCCCCCCCCAGGGCAGCGTTTCGTAGCCCCATAGGGAGCTCCACCGAAGGTCCCAGTGGCACAGCCCGCATGCGGTTCCCCCACCCAGGGCAGCGTTTCGTACCCCCATAGGGAGCTCCACCGAAGGCCCCAGTGGGGGTGTTCGCATGCGGTTCCCCCACCCAGGGCAGCGTTTCGTGGCCCCATAGGGAGCTCCACCGAAGGCCCCAGTGGGGGTGTTCGCATGCGGTTCCCCACCCAGGGCAGCGTTTCGTGGCCCCATAGGGAGCTCCACCGAAGGCCCCAGTGGGGGTGTCCACATGCGGTTCCCCCACCCAGGGCAGCGTTTCGTGGCCCATAGGGAGCTCCACCGAAGGCCCCAGTGGGGGTGTTCGCATGCGGTTCCCCCACCCAGGGCAGCGTTTCGTAGCCCCACAGGGAGCTCCACCGAAGGCCCCAGTGGGGGTGTTCGCATGCGGTTCCCCCACCCAGGGCAGCGTTTCGTGGCCCCATAGGGAGCTCCACCGAAGGTCACAGTGGCACAGCCCGCATGCGGTTCCCCCACCTAGGGCAGCGTTTCGTGGCCCCATAGGGAGCTCCACCTAAGGCCCCAGTCGCGCAGTTCGCATGCGCCCCCCCTCCCCCCCCACCCAGGGCAGCGTTTCGTGGCCGGTCCCAGTGGCGCAGTTCGCATGCGTCCAGTACTGCGTTTCGTGGCCCCATAGGGAGCTCCACCGAAGGTCCCAGTGGCGCAGTTCGCATGCGTCCTCCCCACACCCAGTACAGCGTTTCGTGGCCCCATAGAGAGCTCCACCGAAGGTCCCAGTGGCGCAGTTCGCATGCGTCCCCCCCCCACCCAGGACAGCGTTTCGTGGCCCCATAGGGGGCTTCCCCGAATGCGATACCCACAACTGCATATGGTTGGGTCTTTCGCCAGGCTAATTGTTTTACTCATCATTACTTCGTAATTGCAGTTATCATTATTTTGACTACTCTCAGGATTATTATTATAATGAGTATTCGTATTCTTAGTATGTTTTTTCTTATAATTCCCTACCTAGACTCTGCGTAGAGGGTTCTTACTTTGTTTGCTTAAAGGGGCCGGGCAGTGTAAAACGCCCTGGGCGGTTCCCCCAGTTCCCGCCCCGCGATTCCTCCAGTTGCGCCCCCTGGGTTCCCCTAGCTTAGCTTGGCTTAGCTTAGCTTAGCTTAGCTTAGCTTAGCTTACCTTTTCTTAGCTTAGCTCAGCTTAGCTTAGCTTGGCATAGCTGAGCGTAGCCTAGCCTAGCCTAGCTTAGCTTAGCTTAGCTTAGCTGATCTCATCTTAGCTTAGCTTAGCTTATCTTAGCTGAGCTTGGCTTAGCTTAGCTTATCTCATCTTAGCTTAGCTCAGCTTAGCTTACCTCATCGTAGCTTAGCTTAGCTTAGCTTAGCTTAACTTAGCTTATCTCATCTTAGCTTAGCTTAGCTTGGCTTGACTTGGCTTGATTTGGCGTAGCTTAGCTTAGCCTAGCCTAGCTTAGCTTAGCTTAGCTTAGCATAGTTTAGCTTACCTTAGCTTAGCTTAACGCAGCGCAGCATAGCGCAGCGCAGCATTAGCACAGCATAGCATATACTATCATAGCCAATCATAGCATAGCATAGCATAGCTCAACATTTCATAACATATCATAGCATAGCATAGCGCATCATAGTATAGCATAGCATAGATGCAGGTGTAGATGTACATGAAGCTGTCGGTGTAGATGTAGATGTTGCTTTCCTAAATGCTCCAACTCCTAGGTAGGGTCGCACTGGGAGAATTGTTGCTTCGTTGTCATCACCAGCATCACCATTATCATCGCTCCTCCATGGTCCCTCTTCCCCGTTTTCGCCTCCGCCTTGCCGATCGCCCACTGGGAGGCTGCAGCAATCCAGGTGCCCTCGGCCGTCGGCTTCGTCGGATCCGTGTACGAGGCCGGATTCGAGGGGGGGCAGAAGGCAGAGGAACTTGAGGAGAGGGAACAGGAGTTGGTGGAGGAAGAGCAGGAGGAGGAGGAAGAGGAGGAGGAAGAGGAGGAGGAGGAGGAGGAGGAGGAGGAGGAGGAGGCGGAGGAGGGAGGAGAGGAGGAGGAGGACGATGAGGGGGAGGAGGAGGGGAAGGGAGAGGGGACGTGAAAGAGGGAGCGAGGATGAGCAGAGGGGTGGGGGAGGCAGCTCCCTCCTCCTGCCCCGTGCCACCGACAGAAGGGGTGCGCCCCGCACTCTGTGCTGCTCGCGCGGGGGCCGCAGCCTGCTCGGTGCTTCGTGCGGCCACTGTGGGCCGTGCGCTCTCCTTCGGTGCGTGCGAGCTTGCTGGCCTCCTCGGCTGGTGCGGTGCTTCCTCGTCCTCGTCGTCCTCGTCCTTCTGCCCCTTCGTCGTCGACGTCGTCGTCGTCGTCGTCGTCGTCGTCGTCGTCGTCGACGTCGGTGGTCGTCGTCGTCGTCGTCGTCGTCGTCGTCGTCGCCGTCGCCGCCGTCGCTGTCCCCTGATATCCCCTTCACGGCGCGAGTTTTTTGGCCGTTCTCGGTTTTCTGGGGCCCGTGCTGCGGCCTGGGAGGGTCAAGCAGCGCCTCGCAGCGGAAACGCTGGTGGGGAGGCTCGAGGCGGGCCAGGCGGAGGCTGCTGGAGTCGACGCCGAAGCGCGGAGGAGCTCTGGAAAGGAGCACGAGGAGCGGGCCTAAGGACGAGGAGCGGGTCCCCAGGGGAGGGGCCTGGACCCTCTGGGGGTCCCCCCGTGGAACAAGCACGGTGTCGGATATGCCCGGGTCCGCCTGCCCCGCCCTTTTCCGGAGGCCGTTCTTGTATCTGCTGGCGACAGCGGGGGTCACCATCATGATGACGATGGTGCTGGTGCTGGTGATGATGATGATGATGATGATGATGATGATGATGATGATGATGATGATGATGATGATGATGGTGATGAGGATGCTGGTGATGGTGATGATGATGATGATGCTGGTGATGGTGATGGTGATGGTGATGATGATGATGCTGATGATGCTGATGATGATGCTGACGACGATGCCGATTTTTATGATGATGGCGGTGATGGTGATGCTGATGACGATCTGCTGATGCTGCTGCTGACGATGATGGATGCTGCTGACGATGCTGATGTGCTGATGCTGATGCTGCCGCTGATGCTGATAATGATGCTGATGATAATGCTCATGATGAGGATTCTGATGATGATGATGATGATGATGATGATGATGATGCTGATGCTGTTGCTGATGATGATGATGATGATGATGATGATGCTGATGATGATGATGATGATGATGATGATGATGATGATGATGATGCAGGTGCTGATGCTGACGCAAGATACTGATGAGGGTGATGATGATGAGGATGATGATGATGAGGATGATGATCAGGACAGTAATCAGGATGAGGATGACGGTTTGATAGTGATGATGATGTGGATGATGATGCTGCTGACGATGGTAATGATGTTGACCACGATGACTATGCTGGTAAATCTGGTGATGATGTGACATGATGATGATGAAGATGATGATGATGATGATGGTGGTGGTGGTGGTGATGCTGCTGATGATGCCCATGATGATGCTGATGATGATCTTGCTGGTGGTGGTGATGATGATGCTGATGGTGATGATGACGATGCTGATGGTAATTCTGATCATGATCATGGTGCTGGTGATGCTGATGATGCTGATGATGACGATGACGACGACGATGATTATGGTGTTGATGATGATGATGCTGACGATGATGATGATAGTGATGATGCTGATGTTGTTGATGATGATGATCATGACAGTGACGACGATTATGATGATGCTGATGCTGATGCTGATGATGATGCTGCTGCTGATGAAATTGATGATGATGACGATGATGATGATGCTGTTGTTGATGACGATGACGATGACGATGACGATGACGATGATGATGATGATGATGATGATGATGATGATGATGATGATGATGATGATGATGTTCATGATGATGATTTGGAGGGCCACGTCTACCTGCTTCTAGAAACCACTATCTGGGGCCGATGCCAAATATCGTTCTCACGTCCTCGCTAAAAAGCTCTATGTTCGCATTGGGTTCCGTGACGTCGACAGACGCGTTCCGGGTGGATACATCTATGAACAACGCGGCCTTTCCGTTCGGCGCAATACAATGAGAAATGGCAGATCCGTGTACAGTGTGTTCTGTTGTAGACTTAGTCCCACATGATGATGCTGCTGATGATGCTGATGATTGTGCTGATGATGCTGCTGCTGATGGTGATGATGCTGCTGATGGTGATGATGGTGATAAGGCCGATGATGGTGACGATTACGACGACGATGACGACGACGAAGAGGATGACGACGACGACCACGACGACGACGATGAGGATGATGATGATGGTGGTGAGGATGATAATGTTGATGATGACATGATGATGCTGCTGATGCTGATACTGATGATGAGGATGAGGATGATGATAATGATGCTTCTGTATCTGATTATGTTGATGATGCTGGTAATGATGATGTTGATGACGATGACGATGACGATGATGATGAATCTGATGATGATGATGATGATGATGATCATAATGATGACGATCATGATGATGATGGTGGTGGTGATGATGATAATCGTGATGATGATGATGATGATGATGATGATGCTGATGCTGATGCTGATGCTGCTGCTGCTGATGATGATGATGATGATGATGATGATGATGATGATGACGATGATGACCATAATGATGATGTGAGCGTCTTTGCTGCTAGTGCGACCCTGCTGTAGCCCCGAGAAACTAAGCGTCTGGGGAGGAGGGGGCCCGTCGCGTCACGATTTGCGCCGGTGCCGTCTGGGAATGCCAAACGAAAGCTCATTCACAGACGGCGCCGGCGCGTACCGTGACGTCACCAGGCGGTGGGGGGAGAGGAAGGTGCGGGGCTTGTCACGGGCGTTACCACGAATGAGCAAATGGCTCCTGCGCCTTCCGCGTCTCGAGTCGGCATCAAACGTGGACTTTCGCCGCCAAGGAGCGGCTCGGGCTCCAGAGCGGGTCCCAGGGAAGGGGTCTCATACCTCTTGGGAGCCTTGCCGTCCTGAAAGTACCGCGGCGTTGGATGCCAGGGCTGTCGTCACGACGACGACGGCGACGACGGCGACGACGGCGAGGACGACGACGACGACGAGGACGACGACGACGACGACGGAGACGACGACGACGTCGACGACGACGACGAAGACGGGGACGACGATAACGACGACGACGACGAGGACGACGATGGCGACGACAACGACGAGGACAGATGTCGGCCCCGTGCCGCGACCAAGGCGGGCATCTTCGCGGAGCCCCCGCCGCCGCCGCCTCCGCCGAAGACGGAGGAGGAGCCGCGCGCCGGGCCGCCCCCGGCGGGGCAGCGTGTTGCGAGCGGGCTGGGGGGCTGAGCAGGCCGGCCACAACTGGGGGAGCTGTGGTCCTTACCCTCCTGGGGGACCCATCGATTTCGACACCCCTCTCGAGGGATCGTCGATGCGAAGGGTTCCCCCAGGGGGGTAAGGACCACAGCTCCCCCATTTATGGCTGGTCGGCTGAGGCGGCCCAGCACCCTGGGCCTTCCGAGTGCGGTCCGAGCAGATATCAGGGGCGGCAGAGATCAGGCGATCGCAAGCATGGCTCAAGGGGGCGTGGATCAGCGACGGTCCCCTTTCCGTGGGGAATCGCGGATTCCCGCCGCCCAGCGAGGCGGCACCGGCCTTTTTTTGGGGAGGGCACCTCCCCCGATCCATGGATTTGGCGACCGCGCGCCAAATCCATGGATCGCTAAGCCATGTTTGCGCGCCCGCGAAAGAGGGGGGTTGGGTATCATGGCGGGGGCCATGATACCCCCCTGATTTCGTGGCGCCTCGTCTTATGTCACTACGTCCCCGCCAACCCTCCCTTGGCCGCGCACATGCCGCCGGCCATGATTTGTGCCTTTGTGCCCCCCCCCCCCTCTTGGACGCCCCCCTCTTGGCCGCCCCCGACAGATGCATCGCCGACGCATCGCCAATGCATCGGCGATGCATCGCCGATGCGTCTCGATGGGTATCGCCATCGACATTGCCGATGCATCGCTGGCGTCGCAATTGCATCCGCCATGCGGCGCGATCCTCCGACCCCATCTGCCTGGATCCCCATTCAGAGGCCTTTTAGGGGGCTGAGGCGGCCCAGCACTGGCATCTGGCCAGCAGGGGGGAGAGGGGGCATGGAGAGGAGCTTCCTCGTCGACGCGGCTCGAAGAGCTGGCCGGTCTCGACCCCAGGAGTGGGGTCCAGGGAACGCTCCTGACCTGAGCGGATCTGCCCTCGTTCCCCCCTCTCCTGGCCAATTTGCTCGGGGCCCATCCGGCGCAGGCCCGCCAGCCGCTTCCAGCAGCCGCGGCCGAGACGCGTGGGCCCCACTCGCGTCGCCACCGACCGCCAGCGCGTCGTCACCAGTCACCGCCGCCGTTCCTCGGTGCTTCGAAGGCCTGGAGGTGGGCACCACCGAGGATCGACAATCCTGATCTCGGTGCTGGTGATGGTGATCCTGCCTGGGCTCCCCTCCTCCTCCTCGCCTCCCCTCCTTCGCCCTCCCGCCGCTCCCTCCTCTCTCCCGCCTGGCGTGCTCGGCGCGTGCGTGGGCACCGCCTGCGCGTGCCGCTGTCGAGATCGCACCGGTGCAATCCGAGGAGGCGGAGGAGGAGGAGGAGGAGGAGGAGGAGGAGAAGGAGGAGGAGGAGGAGGCGGAGGAGGAGGAGGAGGAGGAGGAGGAGGAGCCGGACCCCAGGCTGCTTTAGCTGGGCGTGTCCGTGGTTTGCGTTGGGTTCGCGAGAGAAAAAAATATATTCGGGCTTCGTCGGCGGCCGAGGGATAGCACCACAAGCCAAGGAGCACTTTCCCCCGGTGGAGGCACCCTCCTGCATCGGTGTCTGTGCAAATCTTCAGGCCTCCCATGTGCTTTATGGTTGTGTTTCTCATCTGTAAGGCGAGGAGAGAAGAACCTCAGAAGCAACACACTTTCAGAGGCCCTCGCGGACATCTCGGATCGGCGCGAGCCTCCCCCTTTCAGTGCCTCCGCGCGCGTGGTACTCCGAAAGGTGTGTTTATGATGTGTTTTTAACTCTTCTTCCCAACGCACTGCTTGCACATAATTAGGGGTCCACACTCCGCTTGCTAAGATGTAGTCGGGTGTGTCCCTCTACAGGAGGAGTGCCCAAAAATAATCAAAAAGTGAGATGGGGACGATTTTTGGAGCATGTTTGACAATTTTGTTTTTTTTGTTGACACTTTTTTCCTTTTCCTCCCAGGTAGGCCTGCAGGGGACACACGCCCGACCTGATGCTGAGAATGCAGACGGGGCCCGCCGAGGCTGCGCGCCGCGCTTCCCGCCCTGGGCGCTCGCGTGGGCGCTTGCGTGCACACCTGCCCCGTGCCCCGCCTTGGGTTCAGTCGGGCCTGTCCCCCCACAGGGGGACTTTCGAAGAAAAATTAAAAGTACCACAGAAATAGTCAAAACTTGGTCCAAAAACAGTCTGGGGATTATTTTCTGAGCATTTTTTGACCACTTTGGATCATTTTTGGGGTGTTTTTTATTTTGTCGTCGAAAATCCCCCCTGTAGGGGGACAGGCCCGGCTTAAGCCTTGGGCCCCGCGGAGGCCCTGCGTGCTGCCCTCCCGTGGGCCCCCCGTGCTCTGGGCGCGCTCGCCGAGGCCCCCGGGTGCCCACCCGTGGGAACCTCCCGCGGGCGCCTCGTGGGCGCCGCGCGTGCCCCGCCGAGGCCCCGCCGAGGCCTCGCCCACGAGGCGCCCGCCCGTGGGCTTTCCCCGTGGGCGCCTCGCGCGCGCTCCACGCCCCGCTCCTCGCCTTGGGGTGGGCGCGCCCACGGGGCGCCCGCCCGGTGGGCTCTCCCCGTGGGCCGCCCCCTTCCCTGGGAGGCCTCCGCCGAGGCTTCGCCCACGAGGCGCCCGCCCGCGACCCGCCCGCGGGTCCGCCCGTGGGCGCCCGCCCGCGGGGCGCCTCGGGGGCGCCCCGCGGGCGCCGCGTGGGCGCCTGGTGGGCTTTGGGTGTGCCGCACGGCCCTGCGCCGCAGGGCGCGCGCACACCGCGCCGCTCTCCTCCTCCTCCTCCTCCTCCTCCTCCTCCTCCTCCTCCTCAGCCTCCTCTTCATCCTCCTCCTCCTCCTCCTCCTCCTTCCTCCTCCTCTTCCTCCTCCTCCTCTTCCTCCTCCTCCTCCTCCTCCTCCTCCTCCTCCTTCTCCTCCTCCTCTCGCGCAGCATGGCTCACGCCACACGGGCAGCGCAGCAGGCACGGCACGGCGTGGCTCGCACCGAAGCAGCTCACGCCACGGAGCGCCGGCTCCGCGCAGGTCGCACGCCACAGCTTGCACAATGTAGCCTTCACAACCGCTTACCCTGCGCAGCTTTCACCGCCACGGTGTAACCACTCACTGTTTGGGGTCCACGCTGGCCAAGATCAGTCGAACAGACACCGCTGCCCCTGATTTTCTCGGCACCCGTTATCGTGTGCCGATTGGAAGGGCCCGCCCGGTTCCCGAGGGCACATCCACATGAGCGACGCAAAACAACGGGGTCGTCTGCGAGACGACACAGGCGCAGGAGCTGCCCGCGTGAGGTCGCGCGCGAGCGCCCTCGTCCCCGGTGTGGCGTGCCGCGCAGGCGGCCCGCGCGAGCCGCCGCGCAAGGTTGCTACGCCGTCTCGCGCAAGGCCCGTCTCTGGTCGTCGCTCACACGTTGACGCCGCCCCGTGCTGGCCAATCTTCGGGGCCAGGATGCTCAGGAGGAGAAGAAACAGACAGACACAGTTCATCGTCGATTCCCAGGAAGATCTGGGAAAACATGGGAAGTGGGGGGAAGACGAAGACACAGAAATTATCCTGGCGAAGGTCCCAACCATATGCAGTTGTGGGTACCGTAATTGTGAATATCTGCTTCGGCGAAGCTCCCTATGGGGCCACGAAGCGCTGCACTGGGCCGTGGGGGAACGCTGTACTGTGTGGGTGGTGTGCCGAATTGGGTTTCCGGGACGCATGCGGACGGTCCCACTGAGGGCTTCGGTGGAACTCCCTGTGGGGCCACGAAGCGCTCTACTGAGTGAGTGAAAATGCCAAATTAGGTTACCGGGACGCCAGCGGACGGTCCCACTGGGGGCTTCGGTGGAGCCCCCTATGGTGCCACGAAGCGCTGCAC
>CAUYUJ010014961.1:15000-40000 GCA_963575745.1 Prorocentrum cordatum
TTGCCCCGCCCCGCTCACCAACATCCTCACGCTCTACCGGTTTCTGTATGATATATCTATTCCTAAAAGCCTTCGGGGGCGATGTCAGGGGACCTTCAAATATGACAACTTACCGTGCATCTATCCTACCATCAAGCTAAAGTGTTGGCGAGGTGATGTGGTTTCCCCCCCCCGCAGGACGTCGTCAATGTAAAGATCCTGGACATTCTTGCGTGCGTAATATATGTAGTTTTATCGGTATGCCATCTCGTCAGATATGCAGATTTATTGGACGTGCACTACGATATCTTTGTGACCTGGCCTGGCCTGGTTGGAGTTTCGGATCACTGGGCGCGGCCGTTCCTCGTCTGGTGAAGGAAGCTCAGACCCTCTCTCCACCTCCTCCCTCAGGCTGTTGCACGCGTTGTGGGAAGAAGCTGCGAGGGCCAGGCGTGCTCGTGGCAGATGCGGGGCAGGCGTATGAGGACATTCCCATTCCCCTCATCTGGGGCTGCCTGGACCGCTTGTTCATGAGACTGGATAACATATTCAAATGCCGCACGGTGGGTGTTTTTCGCACCCGTCGTTCTCACTGCCGCCTAGGTGGACGCGCTGAGGCTCGTCTCTGGGATCGCGTCGTATTCTACTTTAGCAGCCTCAAGAGAGCCCTCGCAGGTTTCATGAGTATGCGGTACTTCCGACTAGGAAACGCATGCATGGAACAAAAACGGGGGATCCCTATTGGCGGGCCTTTATCCGGTGTGGTCTTACATATTGTCCTTAGCGAACAAGAATGGCATTGTGATTGTAAATGGCCGACTAGACGGAAGAGACTCTGCACAGGACGATATGTAGATGATGTACCGATGTTTTCCAATTTGTATTGCCATATCTGCCTCTCCATAGTTATGTCCGAGGTGAATTCAGGAATTGTGAAGTTTAACATCGAGCCCGAGACCAAGGCCCTGGACTGCGGGACTGTAGTTGTATCTTACTTGGAGGTCGACCTACACATATCTTATATGGGCGTACGCGTACTTATGATTCACAAGAACGAAGCTTTCGCACTCACGGGCGACTACAGACACTACAAAAATAAATCCCTTTCCCTCTTCTATGGTACTATGGCTACAAGCACGCTAGGACAAGTTCGGGGAGAACTCAAGGGGCGCATACACCGATGGGGTGCCTACAGCCTTACTCTGGGTAATTGGATGGTTCTGATATGTATCGACATGTTATTTCCCAACCATCCTGTGGTGTTGGGTCCTCGTTTTGCAGAGACAGCGCCCCGCGTTCCGTCCTCCCGCTGCCCCCTCTCTTCTGCCATCATCATCATCATCATCACCATCATCATCATCATCATCACCATCATCATCATCATCATCATCATCATCATCATCATCATCATCATCCCCCCCTCTTCCCTGCGTTTCACCCACCCAGTGCAGCGTTTCGTAGCCCCATAGGAGCTCCACCGAAGGCCCCAGTACCCGCGCCCGCATGCGTCACCCACACCCAATTCGGCACACCCCTCACACGTTTCGCGGCTCCATAGGGAGCTCCACCGAAGGCCCCAGTGCCCGCGCCCGCATGCGTCAGCCACACCCATTTCGGCACACCCCTTCACACGTTTCGTGGCTCCATAGGGAGCCCCACCGAAGGCCCCAATGCCCGCGCCCGCATGCGTCACCCACACCCATTTCGGCACACCCCTCACACGTTTCGTGGCTCCATAGGGAGCTCCACCGAAGGCCCCAGTGCCCGCGCCGCATGCGTCCCCCACACCCATTTCGGCACACCCCTCACACGTTTCGTGGCTCCATAGGGAGCTCCACCGAAGGCCCCAGTGCCCGCGGCCGCATGCGTCCCCCACACCCATTTCGGCACACCCCTCACACGTTTCGTGGCTCCATAGGGAGCTCCACCGAAGGCCCCAGTGCCCGCGCCCGCATGCGTCACCCACACCCATTTCGGCACACCCCTCACACGTTTCGTGGCTCCATAGGGAGCTCCACCGAAGGCCCCAGTGCCCGCGCCCGCATGCGTCACCCACACCCATTTCGGCACACCCCTCACACGTTTCGTGGCTCCATAGGGAGCTCCACCGAAGGCCCCAGTGCCCGCGCCCGCATGCGTCACCCGCACCCATTTCGGCACACCCCTCACACGTTTCGTGGCTCCATAGGGAGCTCCACCGAAGGCCCCAGTGCCCGCGCCCGCATGCGTCACCCACACCCATTTCGGCACACCCCTCACACGTTTCGTGGCTCCATAGGGAGCTCCACCGAAGGCCCCAGTGCCAGCGCCCGCATGCGTCACCCACACCCATTTCGGCACACCCCTCGCACGCTTCGTGGCTCCATAGGGAGCTCCACCGAAGGCCCCAGTGCCCGCGCCCGCATGCGTCACCCACAACCAATTCGGCACACCCCTCACACGTTTCGTGGCTCCATAGGGAGCTCCACCGAAGGCCCCAGTGCCCGCGCCCGCATGCGTCACCCACACCCATTTCGGCACACCCCTCACACGTTTCGTGGCTCCATAGGGAGCTCCACCGAAGGCCCCAGTGCCCGCGCCCGCATGCGGCACCCACACCCATTTCGGCACACCCCTCACACGTTTCGTGGCTCCATAGGGAGCTCCACCGAAGGCCCCAGTGCCCGCGCCCGCATGCATCAGCCAAACCCATTTCGGCACACCCCTCACACGTTTCGTGGCCACATAGGGAGCTCCGCCGAAGGCTCCAGTGCCCGCGCCCGCATGCGCCAGCCACACCCATTTCGGCACGCCCCTCACGCGTTCCGTGGCCCCATAAGGAGCTCCGCCGAAGGTCCCAGTGGGTGTGCCCGCATGCGTCCCGCACACCCATTTCGGCACACCCCTCGCACGTTTCTTGGCCCCATAGAGAGCTCCACCGACGGCCCCAGTGGGTGTGCCCGCATGCGTCCCGCATGCCCATTTCGGCACACCCCTCGCACGTTTCGTGGCCCCGTAGTGGGCTCCACCGAGAATATATTCACAATTGCAATATTCGCAATTGCATATGGTTGGGTCCTTCGCAAGTATATTTTTTTCCCAACCATCCTGTGGTGTTGGGTCCTCGTTTTGAAGAGACGGTGCCCCGCGTCTCCTCTCCTCCTCTCCTCCTCCGCCTCCTCTCCCCTCCTCTCCTCTCCTCCTCCTCCCCCTCCTCCTCCCTCCTCCCCCTCTTCCTTGCGTTTCACCCACCCAGTGCAGCGTTTCGTAGCCCCATAGGAGCCCCGCCGAAAGGCCCCAGTACCCGCGCCCGCATGCGTCACCCACACCCAATTCGGCACACCCCTCGCACGTTTCGTAGCTCCATAGGGAGCTCCACCGAAGGCCCCAGTGCCCGCGCCAGCGCGCGTCACCCACACCCATTTCGGCACACCCCTCACACGTTTCGTGGCTCCATAGGGAGCTCCACCGAAGGCCCCAGTGCCCGCGCCCGCATGCGTCAGCCAAACCCATTTCGGCACACCCCTCACACGTTTCGTGGCCCCATAGGGAGCTCCGCCGAAGGCCCCAGTGCCCGCGCCCGCATGCGTCAGCCACACTCATTTCGGCACACCCCTCACACGTCTCGTGGCCCCATAGGGAGCTCCACCGAAGGCCAGTGCTGCGCCCGCATGCGTCACCCACGCCCATTTCGGCACACCCCTCACACGTTTCGTGGCCCCATAGGGAGCTCCACCGAAGGCCCCAGTGGCTGCGCCCGCATGCGTCCCCACCACCCATTTCGGCACACCCCTCACACGTTTCGTGGCCCCATAGGGAGCTCCACCGAAGGCCCCAGTGGCTGCGTTCCGCATGCGTCCCCACACCCATTTCGGCACACCCCTCACACGTTTCGTGGCTCCATAGGGAGCTCCACCGAAGGCCCCAGTGCCCGCGCCGCATGCGTCACCCACACCCATTTCGGCACACCCCTCACACGTTTCGTGGCTCCATAGGGAGCTCCACCGAAGGCCCCAGTGCCCGCGGCCGCATGCGTCACCCACACCCATTTCGGCACACCCCTCACACGTTTCGTGGCTCCATAGGGAGCTCCACCGAAGGCCCCAGTGCCCGCGCCCAGCACGCGTCACCCACCGACCCCAGTTCGCGCCCGCATGCGTCACCCACACCCATTCGGCACACCCCTCACACGTTTCGTGGCTCCATAGGGAGCTACCGAGTCCCCACCGAAGGCCCCAGTGCCCGCGCCCGCATGCGTCACCCACACCCATTTCGGCACACCCCTCACACGTTTCGTGGCCCCATAGGGAGCTCCGCCGAAGGCCCCAGTGCCCGCGCCCGCATGCGTCAGCCACGCCCATTTCGGCACGCCCCTCACGCGTTCCGTGGCCCCATAGGGAGCTCCGCCGAAGGTCCCAGTGGGTGTGCCCGCATGCGTCCCGCACACCCATTTCGGCACACCCCTCACACGCTTCGTGGCTACATAGAGAGCTCCGCCGAAGGCCCCAGTGGGTGTGCCCGCATGCGTCCCGCGCACCCATTTCGGCACACCCCTCGAACGTTTCGTGGCCCCGTAGGGGGCTCCACCGAGAAGATATTCACAATTGCAGTATTCACAATTGCATATGGTTGGGTCCTTCGCCAGGATAATTCTTTCGGCTGGGCTACCCACCACATATCCTGAAGTCGGTATGGGCCTCAATGTTCCCTCCAGGGCCCCGACAAGATCTCGTGAAAGCATGCCTGACCTTAGCGACCCGCACCAGCAAGCACCTGATCCCGTCATCGCAGCATCTTTTGGCCCAGCTGGGTCAGGATTGCAAGAGTATTTCAGCTCTGACACCTTCACTGACCTCAGCAGCACCATCGAAGGTCATGTCGTTCGGTGGACGTCCCCAGGGTTGGGGAAACTACGGCGGCGGCCGAAAAGGTGGCGGCGGTGGCAAGGGCTTTGGTCGTGGCCCTGCACCTCGCTACGGCGGCCCCTACGACGGCGGCTACTCTCAGCCGATGGCGCCGCAGGGCGGCTCCTGCGACCTGCTCGGTCAAATGAACGGCTTCGTGGACCAGGTCACCGCGCTGGGTGCCATGAGCAACCTTGGCGCCAAGCTCGCTGAGCAGCAGCAGCAGCAGCAGCACCAGGCCTCACAGGCCCCGTCGTCAGTCCCAACCCCGCCAGCGCGCGAGATGGCCGAGGCCGTCATCTCAGTGCTCGAGGGCCGCGAACGTGACCAGCAGAGCAGCCGCCCGAGTGGCGAGAGCCGCCTCCGCACGACCGTCGATCGCCTATCGACCCTCGTCAACGGATCCCCCGCCCAGGCCAACGGTAATCAGGACAGCCTCGAGCAGGCCATTGAGCGCAGCGGTGTCGTTCGTCGTCTTCGGGCCGGCCTTCAGGGCGTCTCCCAGGCCGTCGAGACCCACGGGCGCCAGCTGGGTGAGCTCCAGCGTACGACCGAGGGCGCCGCCGATGACGTGAGGGCGATTCGGGCCCTCCTGGAGGGCCGCTCTGACCCACCAATGAAGGGCGGAGGCCGCGGGCGCGGCTCTACCCCACCGCTGGCGCCGCCCAGCGGCGGCGTCAAGCCCGACCTGAGCGCGACCCCCATGGCGCACGCCCTCATCGACTACGAGACCCACATGGAGTTGATCGGTACCATCGGCGTTGGCGCGAACCGCAGTGACATGCAGGAGCTCGCTACCACCCTCCAGGAGCCCACGGACACTAAGATCGCATGCGGCGAGTGGTGGGGCCACGTCGAGCCCTGCAAGGGCCTGGCGCAGTGGAAGACCAAGCTCAACTCGCTCGGCGCGTCGACCGAGACCATCAAGACCGTCAGCGCCTTCAAGGACGTTGGGGGGCTGATCTACAGTCACCTTGCAGCGGATGGTTCTTGGAACACGGAGACGATGCAGACGATTAAGCTCACCTGAACGAACACTACTCAGACCACCGACACGACCACAAACATGTCGTTGCAGGGTGCTTCAGCGCCGAAGGTGGAAAATAACGGACGTGAATCGCTGTATTCAGACCTTCCCTTATACCAAGCTCTTCATCCGATGCTTCGCGATGTGTATGTGCAGCCTATGTATTTGGAGCGCTTACCAGGCAGGCCTTGTTGTGGAACAGATGCGCGTGGTTGCAGACTATGCCTGCGAGCATATGATGACCACCTTCATGGCTGCAGTTCCTTTGGCCTCAGCTAGCTGGTTAGCCAAAACTGCGTTTGGACATCGTCGGACCAAGCTCCAGTCTGGCTTAGAAGCAGCAGCACCAATGGCAGCGGCTGCATTTACAGACTCTTATGTATTGTCGTCACCCTTCCCAACTTCAGTTGATGCTGCTATCGCTTGGGGCACGCGTATTGCAGTAAGTTCTTTGTGGACAGGTGCCGCGTGCATGCTCTCAATATGAGAGGGAATGACATATCTGTCTTAAAACAGCGGGCTCTTCTTCATAATTTTCTTCCTCTTGGTCTTCGCAGTTTGGCGGTTCTTTCACGGGCAGCACGTTTTAGATACTTTTGATGGGCAGCGCTGTGTGGGGTACACGTACATACTGATCCACAACGCAGATCATACCTCTGAGGGCCCGAGCCTTCCGTCTTGATTTGCGAGGTATTTTTCTGTTTTCACTCGAGCCCTCCGAGAATCGGAGCCCCCGTGAGGGCCCACAGGACCCCGATCGAGGGGGGCCCTTGGTGCCTGATGCGGCTCTGACCTTGAGCCTCCAGTTGAATTCTGATTAAGCTACCCTCCCTGCAATGTTTGGGACGGTCTGTGTGTGTGTGTGTGTGTGTGTGTGTGTGTGTGTGTGTGTGTGTGTGAGTGTGTGTGTGTGTGTGTGTGTGTGTGTGTGTGTGTGTGTGTGTGTGTGTGCGTGTGTGTTTTCTCAGTGCTTATTCTAGTCTCTGTTTCGTGCCCGAAGGCCAGTTAGCGCCTACGCCAGCGTTGCCAGCGCCAACCCCAGCACTGTCGTCAGCACCGACTGCCAGCTGCCCGCGTTTTGCTCCCACTTGTTCTCTCCTTGTCTCATCTCTGCCGCTTGTAACTTCAGTTTCTCTTGCTCCAGAGCTGTTCAGGTTTAGGCTAGCGCTCAAGGCCCCTCGGAGGCCGCGCACGTACGTGGGTCTGAGCAAGCTCATACATAGATGGCGTTTTCTCTTGTGGAAAAACTTGCTTGATCATGATATTCACCGTCGCCAATGGCTTTTGGATTCTGACGAGCTTCGCTCACTGCATCCTAGTGTGGGGCTGGAGCTGCTTGGAAGTCTTCGGAGGCCTCAAGGGGATGATGCTCATCACATGTCTTGCTAAATTATGCACTTCAGAGTGTGTGTGTGTATGTTTGTGTGTTGTGTGTGTGTGTGTGTGTGTGTTTGTTTGTTGGTTTGTTTGTTTGTGTGTGTGTGTGTGATGGCCAGGGGCCCGCGGGAGGGAGTTGGTTTGGGGGGTGGGTTGGATGGGGCTGGGAGGGACGGGGATGGATAGGCGAGTGTCTCGGTGCCGCCTGGCGGCGGCGGTGGGGGCTAAGTGAGTCGTGGGCGGGGAGTGTGGCGTGGGGGGAGGAGACGGGGGGCAGGATGGCATGAGAGAGAGTGTTCATGTGAAGTGGGGCCTGTCCCTCTACAGGAGGAATCTTCAAAAAGAGTCAAAAATAGTCAGGGGACGATTCTTGACTATCTTTGGGCATTTTGGAGATTTGTCAAACATTATTTTGTAACTATTTTTAAACGTTCGTGCAAAATGCGCCTGTAAGGGGACATGCCCGACCTGAGGTTTATTGGGGGTGGCGATGGGGGATGAGAGGATTATGGGAGAATGAGGGGGATGCGGCGGGATTGAGGGCAAGGGGGGCGACGACGAGCTGGACGGGAACGCGGGCTTCCCAGCAGATTGACGACGACGACGACGACGACGACGACGACGACGACGACGACGACGACGACGACGACGACGACGACGACGACGACGACGACGACGACGACGACGACGACGACGACGACGACGACGACGACGACTGGTAGGAGCTCGCCGCGGAGGCGGCCGCGGAGGTGGCGAAGGCCCTGGAGGACGAGGCGGCCGTGCTCGCGGAACCCTCCAAGATGACCTCCGGGCTCTCGCTGGGCACCCAAGGCGGCCCCTCTCCGTGGCATTGTCGTGCGGCCTGTCGCAGGTCGAAGAAAAAACAACGCTATAAGCTTACTCTTTTGGCGCTCCGCGCGGACTTCTTGGATCCGCGCTGGTGGCGCGCTCCGCGCGCCAGGGAGGGGGGTCCAGCGCGGATCCGAGAAATCCGTGCGGACCTCCGGGTTTTTATGTTATGTCAGTTTTCGTTCCCCTAGAAAGGGCATCCAGAGATCCAACGTACGGTGAAAATCAAGACGGAGGTTTCTCGCCTCTTTCAGCTAATGGGAGCACTCGCCGACCGTCTGACATAGACCGAGGATGAAACACCTGTCCCTGGGAAGGAGTCCAGGCCTTTGGGCTCCCCGCGAACTTCCGGCCAGAACGCGCGCCGGGAGAGGCCTGGGGAGCAGCGGCATCGGTGCCTGCTTGACCCTCCACGTGCAGCGCCTCTTCCAGTCGGCCGCCCTGGCCCTGACTGCGACGCGCGGGACGAGACCGCCTCCGCGCCCCCCGCGGGGGGACCTGGCCGCGCACGGGGCCACGCGCAGGACCGCGACGGGGCCGCTCTTGGTCGGCGGCGGCGCGGGGCCACGAGGCGTCGAGCAGCAGCGGCCCGTGGGCGCCGCAGAGGCCAGAAGGTCGGGGAGGTGCCGGTGTGCCGCGGCTCCCCGGGCCTCTCTCGGGGCGCGCTCTGGCCCGAGGCTCGAGGGGGGTCCGGCCGTGACGACGAGGGCAACCCGGGAGGGATACACACTTTTTTGGTCTGCGGGTCGGGAGCGGGTCCCTTCCGGTCAAGAGCTAAACGGGACGCGGGTAGCCCTAATTGAGGAGACAGGGCGCGGGCGGGCGGGGCCTCAGGCGGCCGGAGGGCTCAGAAAACAGGCGGTGCCGAAGGTCTTGAACAGGACAAGGTACGCCATGGACTGGAGCAGGGGGCGCGGTCCCACAGGGAAAGTGGATTGGTGTTGCCGTCATCGGCGCGCCAAGAACACCATCCTCGAGTGTTGCGTGCGGAGGGAGGAATACACACCCGCCCTCTAAGTTTCCTCTTCATAGGCCCCGCAAGGGTTCAGTTCCTCTGGGGGAGTTACCCGGTGGGGGGAGCCGTGTGCAACTCCTGTGTGCCAGAACGCCATTCTCAGGACTTCAACGCCACGAATTAACCTAACCAATGCGTCTTGACGATCTTTTATCGTGCAAGCGACGTTCTTGAGAATTCAACACTGCGAATCAACGTAACTGTTGCGCCTTGACAACCCTGAATCGTTCCCAAACATACTTTTTGGTACGTTAACAAACAGCATCCGCGAAACTCATGGACATGTTAAAAATGAATTGTGCGCGGCGCTAAGGCGAGAGCCACATTCTGAAAAGGAACCGCCCTCAATCCGTGAAGTTCATTTTTAGAACGAATGTGCCCAGCGCTCAGGCGAGAGCCACATTTTGAAAAGGAACCGCCCTCAATCCGTGAAGCTCTTGCAATTTGTTAGAACAGATGTGCGCGGCGCTGAGGCAAGAGCCACATTTTGAAAGCTACCCGTCCACAATCCGTGAAGCTCTTGCAGTTTTCAAACGGAATGCTCGCGGCTCTAAGGCGAGAACCACATTTTGACCCCCCCCTGAATCCGTGAAACTCTTGCACATTTTTAGAACCAAAGCGCACGGCGCCAAGGCGAGAGACGCATTTCGAACCCCCCCCGCACTCCATCTGCGCTGCGGTTGCCAATTTTTAGACTTCAGGGTCATCAGTGGTCGGGTGAAACGCCCGGCCCACCCTTTCGACCGCAGCCTTGGGCTGTGACAGGGAGGCGTCAGTTAAACAAGGAAGAGGAATGAAGGAGGATGAGGAGATGGAGGAGGAGAAGGAGGAGGAGGAGGAGGAGAAGAGGAGAAGGAGGAGGAGAAGGAGGAGGAAGAGGAGGAGAAGGAGGAGCAGGAGGAGGAGGAGGAGGAGGAGGAGGAGGGCAGGGCCAGCGAGCACGGGGAGCGCGAGGAGGCCGAGGGGGGCAGCAGGGACCGGGATCCGCACGAGAGGACGACGACGGGGTCCGGCGGCAGCAGCAGCAGCGGCAGCAGCAGCGGCAGCAGCAGCAGCAGCAGCAGCTCACCACCCACCAAACCACCCCAACCCAACCCGAAGGCTCAGATTTACTCTCGATTTCCAGTGGGGGGGGGGTCGGGAAACATCGAGAAAACACATGTGGAACCCTTACCCCCCCCAACCCGAAATTCGGGTCTTCGGGTTGGGTTGGGGTGGCCTGGTAGGTAGTCAGCAGCAGATGGGAGCCCTCCTGTGCTCCTATGCGTTGGGTCTCTGGGCATCTTCTCCGCCCGCGAAAATGGCGGCATGGAGTCCTTGAGGTGTTCGATCATGGGCCCATTGTGGAACGCAACCACCCAGCTTGCGCTAAGTCGGGCATGTCCCTCTACGGGAGGAAGATTCAAAAATAGTGCAACATAGTCTGGGGCCGATTTTGTGAATATGTTTTTAACATTTTTTGAAAGGATTTTTGGATTATTACAAAGATAAGTCCTTCAACATCCGCCTATACGAGGACACGCCCGACCTACAACTTGCGTGCCGAAGACCAGTGGAAGCTGCCAGAGAGCCCGCCAGAAGGCGCCAGAGAGACCGCCACAGCAGACTGCCGGAGACCGCCGGGCACCGCCCGGGGCCCGCCGAAGTCAGCCGAAGACCTGGGAGCGAGGGGTCACAATCGGGCGGGTGATCAAATTGGGGGGTGGCCCGAATGGGGGGTGAAGAAAAGGGTCCTAAAGGAGCCCTTTTCTTCACCTCTCAGCAGTCATCACCGCTGAAACGTTGGACCGACGACGTCATCAGCAGTTAAGAAGTTGGGATTGAGAGAACGTGTGAGAAGCAGCGTTCCAGCAGCCCGAGCAGGGCGCGCTCCGGCGCACGCTGGCTTTCGACCTTCGACCTTCGACCTTCTTCACCTCTCATTTGGGCCACCCCCCATTACCACCCGCCCGAAGCAGAGGGGTCCACGGTCGAGCACGTAGCCCTCCGAGGGCCTTCTCGGCGGCCGCGGCAAAAACCCTTGGGGCGGCGGGTGGCCGCCCCGCGGCCGTTGCAGGCGGCCTCACGTGGGCCTCCGAGAAGAGGAGGAGGAGGAGGAGGAGGAGGAGGAGGAGGAGCATGATCAAGAGGAAGAGGAGTGCGAGGAGGAGGAGGAGAAGGTGAAGGAGGAGGATTAGCAGTTATGGGTAAGGAAAGCAGGAATCGAAGATAATAATAGTAATAGTAGTAATGCAAATAATACTAGCACTATTGATACAACCAAGAATCATCATACTACAAGGAAGAAGGGAATCTACTAATAACACGAAGAAAACGAAACATGATAAAACAAGAAACAGAAACAGAAGGAGGAGGAGGTGGAGGAGTATTAAGAGTTATGGGTAAGGAAATGGAGTCGAGGAGAGCGGCGGGCGGGCCGTGAGGCGTCCTCGACACGTCCGACTTCGACGCCGAGGACGCGGAGCCCGGACAGGCCTGCGGGGAGCCCGGCCGGGGGCCGCCGATCCTCTCGGGGGCACCGTTCACGGCGTGGCGACCGCGCCGCTCGGTAAGTCGGTGGGGACGCCTGTGGGCGGGGATAGGTGAGGGATTCTCTTTGGTAGCAGATCATGGGAGGAAAGGGGGGGGGAATAGAAAAAGGGGGGGGGCTACGACATCTGCTACATGCAGCTGGGGTTTCGGCCCCGCCGCCGATCGCTTTCCTGGATACCTGGTCGCCTCTGGCGCCGGGGGGCGCCGGGAAAGCCAGCCGCGTGAGCGGATTCGCAGACCTCCGCTGTGATCGCTCCCCCGTCCGTCCGACCCGAGCCTCACTGTCTTTGGTATCAAATCATGGGGGCCTTGTGTACCCTCATACCTATATCGCTAGCGTCGATTCGCGTCTGGGAGTCGATGAGATAGCACCGTCGGTTAGCGTCGATTTAGCGTTAATGAGGGTCGATTTTGCGTCGACTAGCTTCGACTCGCAAGAGTCGACAAGATGGCATGGGAGGCTCCCATGAGTCGTCACCGAGGCTGTCGGACGTTTCGTCGGTCGGCCGCTGGAGACCCGAGCTATGGCCTGGAGCCCAGACGTGCGGAGGAGGGCCGGTGTGGTGAGGCAGTGGGGGTTCCCGCACGGGTTTGGGGCTCGGGTCGTTCTCCGAGGACGCTTCGGGCAACCGGGGCCTCCAGGGTCCCCCAAACCGTGCGGTGGCGGACCGCGGGGTGGGGCCTCCTTGGGGTTTCCAGGTCGCCACGCGGCCCGTCACCGCGCGGTGTTGGGGCCCCGAATCCTCAGGGCGTGCGTCGGCCCAGTATGTTCGGGGGCAGCGCTCGAGGGGGTAGGCTCAGATGGGGGACGCGGGTGTGTGTGGCGGTCTGAAGACAGGGAGGTTGCGCTCTGGCGCATGGGGGTGTTAGGGGTACTTCGGGGTAGGATGCTTGTCTTGGTGCTAGGGTGTTAGGGTTCGCATTGTTGGGTCAGGGTGGTAGGGTTAGGGTGTTAGGGTTAGGGGAAGATAGGGGTAGGGTGTTGAGGTTAGGGTGTGTCAGTGCTAGGGTGTCGGGGTGTTTGGGTTAGGGTATTAGGGTGTTATGGTTCAGTGTTCGTGTCATGGTGCCATGGTGTCAGGGTTTGGTTTAGCAGAGCAGATTTAAGTGCTCAGGGTTAGGGTTAGGGTGTTAGGGTTAGCGCTAAGGTTAGGGTGCTAGGGTTAGGGCGCTAGGGTCAGGTTAGGGTGTTTGGGTTTGGTGTTAGGGTTACGGTGTTAGGATTCGGGTGTCAGGGTATCAGGGTTATGGGCAGTGTTTCGGGTTATGGTGTTGCGGTTATGGTTTGTGTGTGAAGGTTAGGGTGTTACGGCTTGGGATCGGGTGTTACGGTTCGGGTTAATGTCGAGGTTTAGAGTGTTAGGGTCAAGGTTTGGGTGCTAGGGCTAGCGTGTCAGGGTAAGTGTTAGGCTGTTCATGTAGGTGGGTAGGGTTACATTTCAGGTGTTATGTTCAGTATGTGGATGGTCGGGTTGCGTGTTCGGGTAGCATGTTAGGTTGTTAGAGCTAGGGTTAGGATGCTCTATTTAGAGTGCTCGGGTTAGGGTGGTAGGGGTAGGATTTGGGTGCGAGGGTTAGGGTGGTAGGGTCAGGATGTTAGGTCAGGTGCGGTAGGGTATGTGGGTTAGGGTTCGTGCTGATGGTTACGGTGGTATGGTTAGGGTTGGAGTGCTAGGGTTAGGGGTGCGACGTCGAATGTCTGGAGGGAGGGAGGTGTGGGGGCAGGATTGTTCGGATTGCACGGTGGACGAGGCCAAATGACTGTCAGCAATTGGTGGCGCGCAGCTCTTGTAATCTTGACGGGCGGAACGTTCTGCACGAGCGCCGAGGTGAGCTGACCCCGCAGGAGGGGCATCGGAGACAGGACACGAGGTCGCGCCTGGCAGCCCCGATCCGAGTCTCCAAGGCCACTCCCTACCTCCTGGCTCCCGCGTCCTCTGCTACGGACGGCCTGTGATGGCGAGCAGCGCGCCCTCTCCTGCTGCCGGACACTTCGTTTGTCGCGCGTCCCCGCCTATCGAACGCCCGCGCGGGTTGCCCTTGACGTGCTGCGACCGAACAACTGGCAAGCGGTGGGGCCCCTTCTTGTCATCGGCGGGTCAGCGTGGCGGCAGCGGCGAGCAGTTGGCCCCTTTGCCGCCTCTGGCCGCGGGGCCAGAAGAGATGCGCGCCTCTTGGGACGCTCCTTGGGCGCGCCTCGGTCTGGTTTTTGGGGGGCTTGCCATCGCTCGGATGTGCGTTTTCTCCCAACCATCCTGTGGTGTTAGGTCCTCGTTTTGAAGAGACAGCGCCCCGCGACCCTCCTCCTCTCCTCATCCTCCTCCCGCTGCCCCCTCCCAGCTCCGCTCATCATCACCATCATCATCATCAGCATCATTATCATCATCATCATCATCATCATTATTATCATCGTCACCATCATCATCATCATCATCATCATCATCATCATCATCATCATCATCATCATCATCACCATCACCATCACCATCACCATCACCATCACCATCATTACCATCATCATCATCATCATCATCATCATCATCATCATCATCATCATCATCATCATCATAATCATCAACATCACCCTCATCACCATCACCATCATTACCATCATCAGCAGCATCATTATCACCATCATCATCATCACCATCACCATCATCATCACCATAAGCACCATCAGCATCATCAGCATCATCAGCAGCATCATCATCACCATCATCACCACCACCATCACCATCACCATTTCCATCACCATCACCATCATCGTCATCATCATCACCACCAGCATCATCAGCAGCATCGTCATCAGCATCATCATCATCACCATCACCATCACCATCACCATCATCATCATCATCATCATCGTCATCGTCATCGTCATCACCATCACCGTCACCATCATCATCAGCAACAGCATCGTCATCATCACCATCATCACCATCATCACCATCATCACCACCATCATCATCATCATCATCATCATCATCATCATCATCATCTGCATCTTCATCTTCATCTTCATCTTCATCTTCATCTTCATCTTCATCTTCATCATCATCATCATCATCATCATCATCATCATCATCATCATCATCATCATCATCATCATCATCATCATCATCATCATCATCATCATCATAGTCATCATCACTTCCGTTTCGGCATGCTACTCATGTGTTTCGTGGCCACATGGGGAGCTCCACCGAAGGCCCCAGTGGTGCCGCCCGCATGTGGGCGCCACCCCCGTGTCAACACCCCTCATACGTTTCTTGGCCGCATAGGGAATTCCACCGAAGGCCGCAGTGGCGCAGCCCTCCTGTGGGCGACACCATCGTTTCGGCACACCCCTCACTCGTTGCGTGGCCTCGCAGGGAGTTCCACTTACGGTTTCAGTGGCGCAGCCCTTCTGTGGGCGACACCGTCGTTTCGGCCCACTCCTTACACGGGGCCGCACAGGGAGCGCCATCTAAGGCCTCAGTGCCGCCGCCCGCATGTGGGCGCCACCCCCAGTGGCGCCGCCCGCATGTGGGCGGCACTCCCGTTTCGGCACGCCCCTCACGCGTTTCGTGGCCACATGGGGAGCTCCACCGAAGGCCTCAGTGGTGCCGCCCGCATAGGAAACTCCACCGGAGGCCCCAGTGGCGCAGCCCGCATGTGGACCCCCTGTTCGGCACACCCCTCACACGTTGCGTGGCCTCACAGGGAGTTCCACTTACGGTTTCAGTAGCGCAGCCCTCCTGTGGTCGACACCCACGTTTCGGCACGCCCCTCACACGTTTCGTGGCTCCACACGGAGCTCCACCAAGGGCCCTGGCGGCATAGCCCGCATGCGGGCGCTGCCCCAGATGGAGTTCCGCTCAAGACGGTATTCACTTTTGCGGTATTCGCAACTGCATGAGGTTGGGTATTTCGCCAGGCTTTTTTTTCCGGCGAGGGTCATCGAGGAGCACGTGGATTCATCTTACGAAACAAATGAACGCCACGGGGAGATCTCCTCCGCCCCAACCCCCTCCTGGTAGGAGGACCAGGGGGAGGAGGAGGAGGAGGAGGAGGAGGAGGAGGAGGAGGTTGAGGTTGAGGTTGAGGTTGAGGTTGAGGAGGAGGAGGAGGAGGAAGAGGAGGAGGAGGAGGAGGAATAATAATAGTACTAATAATAAGCAGACTAAGAATAATAATACTAACAAGAATAACACGAATAATAATACTAATAGTAATAATAAGAAGACGAAGAATAAGACGAATACGAATAATACTAATAAGAATAATAATCGTAACACTAATAATAGTACTACTAATACTAATAATAAGAATAATAATCATAAGAATAAGAATAATAATAAGAAGATTAGACTACTAATAAAAAGAATAACAACACTAATACTATTAATACTAATAATAAGAATACTCATAATAATAATCATAATAATAATATTAATAATACTAATGATAATATTAAGAATAATAATAAGAATAATCATAAGAATACGAATGCTAATAATAATAAGAAGAAATATTAATACCACTATTAAGAATCATAATAATACTAATAAGAATAATAACAATAATAACAATAACAATCATAATAATAACAATACTAATACAAATAATAATAATACTAATAATACTCATAATAATAATGATTAGACGAATACTGCTAATAATAATAAGAAGACTAATAATAATAATAATAATAATAATAATAATAATAATAATAATAATAATAATAATAATAATAATAATAATGATGAACATGATAATGATAATAATAATAATAATAATAATAATACTAATAATAATAATACGAATAATAATAATAAGAAGAAGGAGGAGGAGGAGGAGGGGAGGAGGAGAAGGAGGAGGAGGAGGAGGAAGCAAGCACATTGATTCACCTTACGAAACAGTTCACGCGCGAAGTCAGAAAATGCACGGGGAGGGGCCGCCCGAGCGATGGCAATGGGGCGCCCCCGGCAGGCGCCGCCTGCCGCCGCGGCGGAGCCAGCGGCGGCGGCGGCACCGGCGGAGGCCGCGGAGCCGTCGGCGGGGGCGGCCGCGCAGGCGGCGCGGCCGCGCAGGCGGCGGCCCATCCCCTCGGCGTCCAACGCGCTGGATGCCGAGGAGGATGGCCGCCGCCCTCTCAGGGGCGACGGAGTCTGCACACGTCCATTGCTCCTGGCCAGGCCCAGCCTCGACCCAGGAGCTGCGTGCGCGCCCTCCCGGCCGAACCGGGAGGGCGCGGCGCAGGCACCGCCGCTGGGTTTCAGGATGGGTAGGCACCGCTGCCGGGTTCAGGGTGGGTCGGGGGAGAAAAAGATACGGATACGTGTTGTCCCCCTTCGTTTTCGGCCTTTCCTGGTCCTCCTGGGGAATCCTCGTTGTCACCGCTGGATTCGCCTCGAAATTCTGGTCAGAACGCACCCCAAGAGAGGTCCGGGGACAACACGTATCCGTATCTTTCCGCCCCCCAAGTGGGTGTGCACATTTCGTCGCCCTCCCCTCGAGGTCCGGGCCTCCCGGATGCGGTCCGAGCAGATGAGGTCGAAGGATCGCGCCGCATTGCCGACGCATTGCCGATGCATCGGCGATGCGGCGCGGTGTGGATCCCGACTGTCTCCACGCCGACGTCGCCGACGCATCGCCGACGTCGCCGGTACACCGACGACGTATCGGCGATTCATCTGCGATGCATCGGCGATGCGGCGCGATCCTCGGGCCCCATCTACTCGGACCCCGTTAACGAGGCCTTTACAATTGCTGTCAACGGCAGGCCCTCCCCAGTGGCGTCAGGCATTTGTGCAGGCATTCGCCATTATTCGGGTTAGCATGGGCCCGACGTTGTGACCGCGACCGTCTGCGTATGCGGAGGTTTAGTATATTTTGGCCCTCCAGGCACTATGCCATGTAGCTTCTGCTCCTTACAACGGCCTCCCCCGCCGTCGTCATCCTCGTCGCCGTCTTTCCCGAACCCTGTCGCGTCGTGAAGTTGTTGCTATTGTTGCTATTTTTGGTCCCTGTGGGGCCTCGCCTCTCCCCAGGACCGTTAAACAAAACACTCAGGAAAAAAAACTGGTCACGGGGAATGGGTCGAGACCTCTTAGGGTCCACGTTCTGAACAAGTCACGCCGTCGGAGTTCTGGGTCGTCGTCTTATCGCCGTCGGCGCCGTGGTCGCCGACGCCTGTCGTCGTCGTCTTCGTCGTCGTTGGCCCAGCGTTGTTCGTCCTCTCCCTCCTCCTTCACCCTTCATTACTCCTTCCCTCCATCATTCCTCCTCCTTACGACGACGACGACGGATACGACGGATACGACGGATACGACGGATACGACTGATAAAACGGGTACGACGGATACGACGGATACGACAGAGACGACGGATACGACGGATACGACGGATACGACGGGTACGACGGGTACGACGGATACGACGACGACAACGACGACGATGGATACGACGACGACGACGACGACGACGACGACGACGACGACGACGACGACCACGACCACGACCACGACCACGACCACAACGACGACCGCCTTAAGGTTCGAGGATGGATGACCACCGAGGTCCCGTTCGGACAGCGGTTTAGTGGGACCTCCCTGGGAACTTCGGAGACGAAGACCGTCGGAGGCCCCCTCGAACTCGCCGCCTCGTCATCCTCGCTGTCGCCGTTCTCGAACCCTGGCCTTGTCTGGGTACTTCCTCCTGGGCGAATAGAAGACAACTAGTTATCTCTCCTTTTCCTTTTCCTTGTCGTCGTCCTCCTCCTCCTCCTCTTCCAATCATTGGTGTTTCTCCTCCTCCTCCTCCTCCTCCTCCGATCATTGATGCTTCTCCTCCTCCTCCTCCTCCCCCGCCTCCTCCTCCTCCTCCTTCTCCTCCAATCATTGGTGTTTCTCCTCCTCCTCGTCCTCCTCCTCCTCCCCGCTGAGCTGACGGACCCCCCTTCCCGGCGCTACCCCATGGCCGACCCTGACTCCCCAGCGGTGATGACCTGCGCGCGACACTCGAAAACGGTCGCCGCGCGCGGGTCATCGCCGCCGGGATATCGGGGGTCGTCCCCCTGGGAGAGAGCCAGGGCCCGCCCTCCCCCAGCTCAGCGCCTCTGGGTGTCTCTTTCACTCCTCGCTCACGAGCCCTCCAGTCCTCTGAGTCGCACGTCTGTATGAACCTTGGGGCGCTCGGCTGCGTGCTGAGTGAAGGGTGGCGCACGAACGCGTAAGCAGACTACGTTTCGTGAGTGTGGGATTGCCAATGCAGTCTTGCTGACACTAACGTTTCCTAACGTGCTTGGACAAAAGAGCCCAAGCGCTCGAAGCGCGAATTGGTTTGTCGTAACTTGATAACATGATCATTCGCAGCAGCAGCGCGATACTGAAGAATTGGAGGATCGGCTGCAGCTGCATGAGGATGAACACCATCACAATTCTTGACGGATTCAATGATCCCCACCAGCCCATCCATCAGCGAAGCCCAGGCAGATTGCATTGATCAGGGAAGTGTGGGAGCACGCAGTGGAACAAAGGGGAGGGGCCGCCGCCAAACCGAAGATCGGGCTCAGCCTGAGCAGGCCCCGGAGTCAACCGTAAACGCCTTCGCGAATTTGTGATATTCTGGGAGCCTCTTGGCCTCTGGGAGGAGGAGAAGGAGGAGGAGGGAGGAGGACGAGGAGGAGGAGGAGGAGGAGGAGGAGGAGGAGGAGGAGGAGGAGGAGGAGGAGGAGGAGGAGGCCCAAGGGCAGAGGCAAACATGCCCAATCGAATGGGCACAGCAGCAATCAGCAGCAGTACGCAGCAGCGCCCTTCAGGAAGCAGCCGCAGAGGACAGCAAGGAGCAGCAGCATCAGCAAAAAGACTCGAGCGGCACCACTTTCCATTTTGCCTGAGACCTGTTACGTTACCCTGTACTGCGACGGAGCCCAGGCGCGCGCGAAGCGCTCGGGCTTGTGGCAATCCAGCGGTCCCCAGAGATCCGATGTCTTGATTTTTTGTCAATGCGGGGTCCCTAGACTTCTCCCCCAACTCCTGGGGACTGGCTTTTCATCCGAAGGCGCTCTTTTTGACGGCCCCTGGGCGCCGCGAGGGCCCCCAGAGGCCAAAGAACCGGCGAACAGATCCTGTCCAGACTTTTTTGGAGTCGTTGGATCTCTGGGATCCCCGCCTCTCCCTCCCGGCACCCTCCCCACCTGCCCAGCGATTCGGTGCAATTGGCGAAAGAGCTGCAACACGGTGAACAAAAGGCACGACGAGAGCCCCCGGCCCCCCGAGCCAGCTCGATCTGTGACGGCCCTGGGCTCCGAAACCAGGCGGAGCAAACTGCGACGCCGGGATCTCTGGCAGCAGACGGAGGATGAGGAGGCGGACGAGGCAGGAAGAGGAGGAGGGAGGAGGAGGAGGGAGGAGGAGGAGGGAGGATGAGGAGGAGGATGAGGAGGAGAATGACGAGGCAGGAAGAGGAGGAGGAGGGAGGAGGAGGAGGAGACGAGGCAGGAAGAGGAGGAGAGGAGGAGGGAGGAGGAGGAGGAGGAGGCGGGGAGGAGGAGGAGGAGGAGAGGGAGGACGAGGAGGGAGGGACTCTCCCTCGTCCCCTCCTCCTCCTCCCTCCATCCTCCCTCGTCCCTCCCTCCTCCTCTCCTCCTCCCTCCCTCCTCCTCCTCCTCCTCCTCCTCCTCCTCCTCCTCCTCCTCCTCCTCCCCTCCTCCTCCGCCTCCCCATCCTTTCCGCCCTGCGCCCGAGGCGCCAGTGCCGGCCGCAGCGCCGCCGCCGAGGTCGCCGCCGGCGGACCTCTCTGCCGAGGCGGCCCCGGCGGCCGCGGCCGCGGGCGCAGCGGGCGCCGCGGTCGCCCCCGCGGCCGCGGCCGCGGAGGCCGCGGGCGCGGAGGCCTCGCCAGCGGCGGCAGCCACGGTGCGCCCGCGGGTCAGTGGCAGTCTGTTTTTTGGGGCTGCTTGTTCTCGTAGGAGCAAAGACGCCATAAACGTGAACTTTTGGCGTCTATTTGTTGGGGCTGTTTATTCTCGTAGGAGAAAAGACGCCATAAACGTAAACTTTGGGCGTCTATGGTTTGGGGCTACTTATTCTCGAAGAAGAAAGCGCCATAAACGGAAACTTTTGGCGTCTATGTTTTTGGGCTACTTATTCTCGAAGAAGAAAAAACGCCATAAACGTAAACTTTGGGCGTCTATTTTCTGGGGCTACTTATTCTCGAAGAAGAGAAAACGCCGTAATCGTAAACTTCTGGCGTCTTTTCTTCTTTCAGATTCGGCGGCGAGTGAGGGGGGAGGTGAGAAGGAGAAGGCCTCGCGAACGGCTTTCCGAAGGCCGCGTCGCCACGAGCGCAAGCGGCAAAGGAGGAGAAGGGCAAGCAGGGAAGACAGCGGACGGAGAGCAGGAGAAGGCCTTCCCAGAGTGCGGCGGGACTTCTCAGAGACCCTCCCGCCTTGTCAGGAGTCTTCTGTGCATTCGGGGGAGGCCTCGAAAACTTCTGAGAACGCCAGGGGACTTCGAGCATTCTGAGAAGACCTTCTCTTTCACACTTCCCCCCCCGGGGCTCGCTAGTGGCCTTCGGCCCATCCCGCCACCGTGCGTGGGTTGGGTGTCGGAGTTCTCAGGCGTGCTTCTTTTGGGTCTCCTCGGAGCGCTCTCTGGGGCCTCTCGGGGCCGTTTGGGGCCTCTCGGGGGCCTCTTGGGTGCCTCTCGTGGGCCTCTCGGGTGCCTCTTGGGGTCTCCTCGGGGCATCCCGTGGGACCTCCTAGCGCCTTCATCCTGGGAGTCGACAGGGAACAGGAAGAATTGGAGGCCGCTGATGCTGCTGCTGCTGCTGATGATGATGATGGTCATGATGATGATGATGATGATGATGATGATGATGATGATGATGATGATGATGATGGTGATGATGAACATGATGATGATGAACATGAGGATGCTGCTGATGATGAGGATGAGGATGCTGATGATGATGATGATGATGTTAATGCTGCTGCTGATGATGGTGACGATGATGATGCTGGTGATGAGGATGCTGCTGGTGATGATGATGATGATGATGTTGCTGCTCATGATGGTGCTGATGCCGCTGATGATGATGCTGATTATGATGTTGATGATGGTGATGCTGATGCTGATGCTACTGATGCTGATGATGATGCTGATGTTGATGCTGATGCTGATGCTGATGAAGGTGCGAATGCTGATGCTGATGATGATGGTGATAATGATCCTGATACTATGCTATGCTATGTTATATACCGTTATGATGACAGTGATGATGCTGATGATGATGAGGATGCTGATGATAATGCTGTTGCTAATGATACTTATGATGATGCTGTTGCTGATGCTGCTGATGATGATGCTGATGCCGATGATAATGATCATGATGAGGATGATGATGATGCTGATGTTGTTGATGATTATAATGATGCTGCTGATGATGTTGATGATGCTGATGGTGGTGGTGGTGATGATGATCTTGATGATGATGATGCTGTTGATGAGGATGGTGGTGGTGGTGATGATAATGATGATGCTGACAATGATGCTGATGATGCTGATGATGCTGATTATGCTGATGATGGTGATGATTGTGATGATGATGCTGATCCTGATGCTGATGATGATGACGATGACGATGATGCTGATGCTGATGATGATGATGATGATGCTGATGCTGATGCTGATGCTGATGCTGCTGCTGATGATGATGAACATGCTGCTCATGATGATGGTGATTCTGGTGATGATCATGCTGCTGCTGATGATGATGATGATGCTGATGCTGCTGCTGCTGATGGTTTTGTTTATGGTGATGATGCTGATGCTTGTCATGATTCTGATGATGGTGATGATGCACATGATGATGATGTTGATGATGATGATGATGATGGTGATGATGAACATGATGATGCTGCAGCTGGTGATGAGGATGAGGATGATGATGACGATGACGATGATGATGCGGATGTAGTTACTGCTGCTGGAGATGCTGACGATGTCTATGATGATGCTGATAATGAGGATGCTGCTGATAATGGTGAGTGTTGCTGCTCATGATGGTGCTGATGCCGTTGATGATCATGGTGCTGATTATGATGTTGATGATGGTGATGCTGATGCTGATGCTACTGATGATGATGATGCCATTGTTGGTGTTGATGATGATGATGATGAAGGTGCGAATGCTGATGCTCATGATGATGCTGATGATGATGCTGATGCTATGCTGTGCTTTCCTTGGTGCCATGATGATGACTGTGATGCTGATGATGATGCTGATGATGATGCTGATGCTGATACTGCTGCTGCTGATGTTGCTGCTGATGATGATGCTGTTGTGATGCTGCTGATGCTGATGATGCTGATGCTGATGCTGATGATAAAGATCATGATGAGGATGAGGATGATGATGATACTGATGTTCTTGATGGTTTATGATGATGGTGATCATGATGATGATGGTGGCGGTGATGCTGATGATGATAATGCTGATGGTCATGATGATGCTGATGATGATGGTGGTGGTGGTGATGCTACTGATGATGCTGATACTGATAAGGCTGATGATGCTGATGATGCTGATGATGCTGATGATGGCGATGATGCTGCTGATGTTGATGCTGATGATGATGATGACGATGACGATGATGATGCTGCTGATGCTGATGATAATGATGCTGATGTTGATGCTGATGCTGCTGATGATGATGATCACTCTGCTGCTGATGATGCTGATCATGATGAACATGCTGCTGCTGATGATGATGCTGATGCTGCTGCTGCTGATGATGATGATGCTGCGGATGCTGATGATTGTCATGTTAATAATGATGAGGATGATGCTGGTGTTGATGAACATGATGCTGATGTTGATGATGATGATGCTGCTGATGATGAGGATGAGAATGATGATGATGATGAGGATGATGCTAATGCTGCTGATGATGACGATGACGATGATGATGCTGATGATGAGGATGCGGCTGATCATGATGATAGTTGCTTCTCATGATGGTGATGATGGTGATGATGATGATGCTGCTGATTATGCTGTTGATGATGGTGATGCTCATGCTACTGATCATGATGATGATGTTGTTGATGATGGTGATGACGGTGCGAATGCTGATGCTGATGATGCTGATGATAATGATGTTGCTTCTATTCTATGCTATCTTATATACCATGATGATGACAGTGGTGATGATACTGCTGATGATGATGCTCAGGATGCTGATGATACTGCTGCTGCTGATGATGATGATGCTGATGATGATGCTGTTGCTGATGCTGCTGATGATGATGATGCTGATGCTTATACTGATGATAAAGATCATAATGAGGATGAGGGTGACGATGATTCTGATGTTGTTGATGATTATAACGATGATGGTGATCATGATGATGATGATGATGATGGTGGTGATGTTAATGCTGATGCTGCTGATGCTGCTGCTGCTGCTGCTGATGATGATGATGATGATGCCGATGACGATGATGATACTGCTGATGATCATGCTGATGCTGATGCTGATGCTGCTGATGATGATGATGATCATGCTGCTGCTGCTGATGATGATGATGATGATGATGATGATCATGCTACTGCTTCTGATTATGATGATGATGATGATGCTGCTGCTGATGATGATGATGCTGATGCCCTTGCTGATGCTGATGCTGCTGCTGCTGCTGATGATGATGATGATGATGATGATGATGGTGATAGTGATGATGATGAGTGTGCACGGACAGCCAATATAACATACAAGCGCGCACAGCTTGTGAAGCAATATGGCCACACATCATGCATAAAGAGGGTGGGCAACGGCAGTGCGTAAACACGCGGAACAAGCACGCGGAACAAGCTTCGGTACCACTCTCAGCAGCTCCCTGGTGGGCGTCGCCAGAAGGAAGATAGCCTTCGTCTCACAGGTGCGTAGGCCCGCGTCGGAGGCCACTCCCTTCGACGATCGGCGTTCGATTCATACTCCTGCTGCTGTCCCCAGCCGTGGCGCCAGGAGAGGGCACGGATAACAATCGTGGCTCTGGATGCATTCATTTTATCCATGCCGCCGCTTTGGCCCCTCGTGGGCTCGGAGCGTGATCAGGGGCATGGATAAGGCCTCAATCGCCTACCCAGAGATTTGATGTCTTGATTTTTCAATGCGGGGTTCCCGGAAGTCTCGACTGGCTTTCATGCGGAGTAGTTTCTTGGCAGTCCCGGGGCCCGGCGAGGGCCTTTGGAGGCAGAACTGGTCGGGGGCGGCAAAGAGGGGGGTGATGACTAGGGGTGGGTGGGTATCATGGCGTGGGCCATGACATGCCCCCAGATTTCATGGCGCCTCTT
>CAUYUJ010014961.1:41698-89198 GCA_963575745.1 Prorocentrum cordatum
CCTCCTCCTCCTCCTCCTCCTGCTCTTCCTCCTCATCATCCTCCTCCTCCGCCTCCGCCTCCCCCTCCTCCTCCTCCTCGTCCACCTCCTCCTCCTCTTCCTCCTCCTCATCCTCTTCCTCTTCCTCCTCCTCCTCCGCCTCCTCCTCCGAGGGATCCAAAAATCAAGGGTCGAAGGATCGAGGGCATCGCCCGCGAGCTCTCCCGCGGTGCGTTCTGACAAGGCTTTCGAGTTGCAGCCCGCGATGGCGGCGAGAAGCCCAGCTGAGGCCCAAAGAAGTCAAGGAGCAGCGGCGGCGCTGCGGCGAGGCGGCGCGGCGGCGCGGCGGCGCGGCGGCGGTCGTCCGCGGCGTCGCGGCGGCGCGTCTTCTCCGCTCATACGTCCGGTAGCGGTTCCCTCGGGCTGCCCTCGGCTGGCACCGCGGGCGCGGCCGCGGCCTGCGGAGGGGGGGGGGGGCGTGATCGCGTTGTGAGGCGGGGGTGTATCCATATCCATAACCACCGACTGGGGCATCGGTCTTCGGGGCCCTCGGCGGGTGATGGGTACAGGTGCATCTTGCTCTGTCTATAGATATACGTGTATATATATATACATATATATATATATGTACTACACAGCGATGTAGACGTAAGCACATCTACATGCAGGAACACACGAGGGGGCGGCGCGCGACGGCGGCGGCCTCCACCGAGGAGGTGCGCGGGGGGCCTCCTCGAAGGCAGGGGCCCTCGCTGGAGGAAGGAAGAGGAGGAGGAGGAGGAGGAGGAGGAAGAGAAAGAGGAGGAGGAGAGGAGGGGGAGGAGGGGGGGGAGGAGGAGGGGAGGGGGGGGAGGGGAGGGGAGGGGGAGGAGGGAAAAAAAAGAGGAGGAGGGGATAACTTTCGGAGCTCCGCGCGGATCTTGGCTCTGCGCTGGGCCCCCCTCCCTGGCGCGCGGAGGCCGGCAGCCCCCAGCGCGCGCCCATCCAAGAGGTCCGCGCGGAGCTCCGAGAGCTTGTGCCTACAGTCAACCCGTATAGCAAGGACGCACGAGATGGATGCGACGGCACTCAAGGGCCATGTCGACATTTTGCGAGCGGGGCGCGGCCAGCGAAAGCGGCCAAGGGCGGGCCGAAGGGTAAGGATGCAAGGGTAACCTTGGGAATTCGCTCATCCTTACCATGCGGGTTGACTGTGACTGTGTGTCGGTTTGTCCCTCTCGATTTTCGAGAGGGCCCAGAGGCTCCCGAGAGGGCGCGCGCCGCCGATACTGCGGGCCTCGGGCCTGAAACCAGGAGAGCTCATAGTCGAATCGACAAGTCGGGTCGGCGTCGGCGGAAGTCGGCAGCCAAAGCCGGAGAAGTCGGATCGGCGGAAATCGGCACGCTGCATTGAGAAACCGGAATCCACATCGAACTGCGACGTCAAATCGACATGGAAGACGGAATCGACCGCCAAGAGGCCCCCAAGACGCCCCCAGAGGACTCCAAGAAGCTCTCAAGAGACATCCGAAGAGACTCCAAAAGGCATCCAAGAGGCTTCTGGCCAGATGGTCGCCTCCTTCTCCTCCTCCTCCTCCTCCTCCTCCTCCTCCTCCTCCTCCTCATCATCATCATCATCATCATCATCATCATCATCATCATCATCATCATCATCATCATCATCATCATCATCATCACCATCACCATCATCACATCATCAGCACATCATCATCATCATCATCATCAATCCATCAATCATCATCAATCACATCATCATCATCATCATCATCATCATCATCATCCATCATCATCATCATCATCATCATCATCATCATCATCATCATCATCATCATCATCATCATCATCATCATCAGCATCATCATCATCATCATCATCATCATCATCAGCAGCATCATCATCATCAGCATCATCATCAGCATCATCATCATCATCGTCATCGTCATCATCATCATCATCATCATCATCATCAGCATAATCATCATCATCATCATCAGCATCATCATCACATCAGCATCAGCATCATCATCATCATCATCATCATCATCATCAGCATCATCATCATCATCATCATCATCAGCATCATCATCATCAGCATCATCATCAACATCATCAGCATCAGCATCAGCATCAGCATCAGCATCAGCATCATCATCATCATCATCACCAACACCATCACCATCACCATCACCATCACCATCATCATCATCATCATCATCATCATCATCAGCATCAGAATCATCGTCATCATCATCATCAGCAGCAGCAGCATCAGCATCAGCATCAGCATCATCATCACCGTACAGCATCATCATCACCACCACCACCAGCATCATCATCACCATTATCATCATCATAAGCATCATCATCATCATCATCATCATCATCATCAGCATCAGCATCATCATCATCAGCAGCATCATCATAATCATCATCAGCAGCAGCATCAGCATCAGCATCAGCATCAGCATCATCATCACTGTCCATCAGCATTACCACCACCACCACCACCACCACCACCACCACCATCATCATCATCATCATCATCATCATCATCATCACCATCCGCCTCTTCCTCCTCATCCCCCTCCGCCCTCGGAGACGAGTCGAGTCGAACCTTTTTCTGCGGCACGCACAAGGAGGGAGAGGGGGAGGGGGGAAGGAACTTCTTAGGAGGCTGCTCCTTACAAGGGACCGGCCCTGCTTCCACAGAGAAGGCCCGCGCCTTCGAAGAAGCAGGAGTGCTTATAAGAGGCCTTCCCCCCTACCCTGCGCGTGGCCGACCTTCGCGCCTCGCTCCGACACCGCCCAGACCGCGAGGCGCGGAGCGCGACTCACTTCGCGCCTTCGGGGTGGCCCCAGACCCTCGGAGTCTCCACCTCCTCCTGCTCCTCCCCCTCCTCCTCCTCCCTCTCCTCCTCCTCCTCCTCCCCCTCCTCCTCTCCTCCTCCTCCTCCTCCTCCCCTCCTCCTCCTCCTCCTCCTCCTCCTCCCTCCTCCCCTCCTCCTCCTCTCCTCCTCCTCCTCCCTCCCTCCTCCTCCTCCTCCTCCTCTCCTCCTCCTCCTCCTCCTCCTCCTCCTCCTCCTCCTCCCTCCTCCTCCTCCTCTCTCCTCCTCCTCCTCCTTCCTCCTCCTCCTCCTCCTCCTCATCCTCCTCCTCCTCCTCCTCCTCCTCCTCCTCCTCCTCCTCCTCCTCCTCCTCCTCCTCCTCCTCCTCCTCCCCCTCCTCCGAGGCGACCCCAACCTTGGGCCCCAAACCCTCAGGGCGACGACGGCCCCCGCGCTGCCTCGCCCGTCTTCGGGCGCTTCGCGGGCGGCTCCGCGCCCAGCCCGCCGGGGCCGCCGCCGGCGCCGCCGGCGGGCTCCTCTCTCGGGGGGGGCGCGGCTCGCGGAGGGCCCGGTGGCAGGCATCGCGCCCCGGGGGCGCGGCGTGCGAGGCACGCCCAGAGGTCCAACGCACTGCGAAACTCAAGACGGAGGTCTTGTGCCACTTCGGGAGCGGCCGAGAGGGGGGCGTCCAAGGGGGGGGGGTGCAGATCAAATCATGGCCGGCGGCATGTGCGGAGCCCCGGGGGGGGGGGCGGGAACGTAATGAAATAAGAAGAGGCGCCATGAAATCTGGGGGCATGTCATGGCCCACGCCATGATACCCACCCACCCCTAGTCATCACCCCCCTCTTTGCCGCCCCCGACCAGTTCTGCCTCCAAAGGCCCTCGCCGGGCCCCGGGACTGCCAAGAAACTACTCCGCATGAAAGCCAGTCGAGACTTCCGGGAACCCCGCATTGAAAAATCAAGACATCAAATCTCTGGGTAGGCGATTGAGGCCTTATCCATGCCCCTGATCACGCTCCGAGCCCACGAGGGGCCAAAGCGGCGGCATGGATAAAATGAATGCATCCAGAGCCACGATTGTTATCCGTGCCCTCTCCTGGCGCCACGGCTGGGGACAGCAGCAGGAGTATGAATCGAACGCCGATCGTCGAAGGGAGTGGCCTCCGACGCGGGCCTACGCACCTGTGAGACGAAGGCTATCTTCCTTCTGGCGACGCCCACCAGGGAGCTGCTGAGAGTGGTACCGAAGCTTGTTCCGCGTGCTTGTTCCGCGTGTTTACGCACTGCCGTTGCCCACCCTCTTTATGCATGATGTGTGGCCATATTGCTTCACAAGCTGTGCGCGCTTGTATGTTATATTGGCTGTCCGTGCACACTCATCATCATCACTATCACCATCATCATCATCATCATCATCATCATCAGCAGCAGCAGCAGCATCAGCATCAGCAAGGGCATCAGCATCATCATCATCAGCAGCAGCATCATCATCATCATCATAATCAGAAGCAGTAGCATGATCATCATCATCATCATCATCATCATCAGCAGCAGCAGCATGATCATCATCATCATCAGCAGCATCAGCATCAGCATCAGCATGATCATCAGCAGTATCATCATCGTCATCGGCATCATCATCATCATCATCAGCAGCAGCAGCAGCAGCATCAGCAGCATCAGCATTAACATCACCACCATCATCATCATCATCATCATGATCACCATCATCGTTATAATCATCAACAACATCAGAATCATCGTCACCCTCATCCTCATTATGATCTTTATCATCAGTATAAGCATCAGCATCATCATCATCAGCAGCATCAGCAACAGCATCATCATCAGCATCATCATCATCAGCAGCAGCAGTATCATCAGCATCCTGAGCATCATCATCAGCAGTATCATCACCACTGTCATCATCATGGTATATAAGATAGCATAGAATAGAAGCAACATCATTATCATCAGCATCATCAGCATCAGCATTCGCACCGTCATCACCATCATCAACAACATCATCATCATGATCAGTAGCATGAGCATCACCATCATCAACAGCATAATCAGCAGCATCATCATCATCACCATCATCACCATCATGAGAAGCAACTATCATCATGATCAGCCGCATCCTCATCATCAGCATCATCATCGTCATCGTCATCATCAGCAGCATTAGCATCATCCTCATCATCATCATCATTCTCATCCTCATCATCAGCAGCATCATCATCATCAACATCAGCATCATGTTCATCAACACCAGCATCATCCTCATCATTATTAACATGACAATCATCAGCATCCGCAGCATCATCATCATCAGCAGCAGCAGCATCAGCATCATCATCAGCAGCAGCATGTTCATCATGATCAGCATCATCAGCAGCAGAGTGATCATCATCATCAGCAGCATCAGCATCAACATCAGCATCATTATCATCAGCATCAGCAGCATCATCATCGTCATCGTCATCATCATCATCAGCATCAACATCAGCAGCATCATCGCCATCATCAGCATCATCAGCATCATCAGCATCATCAGCCTTATCAGTATCAGCATCATCAGTAGCATCACCACCACCACCATCATCATCAGCATCATCATGACCATCAGCATTATCATCATCAGCATCACCGCCACCATCATCATCATGATCACCATCATCATAAACCATCAAGAACATCAGTATCATCATCATCCTCATCCTCATCATGATCTTTATCATCAGCATCAGCATCAGCATCATCAGCATCAGCAGCATCACAACAGCATCATCATCAGCAGCAACATCAGCAGCAGCAGTATCAGCATCAGCATCATCATCAGCATCATCATCAGCATCACAGTCATCATCATGGCACCAAGGAAAGCACAGCATAGCATCAGCATCATCATCAGCATCATCATGAGCATCAGCATTCGCACCTTCATCATCATCATCATCAACACCAACAATGGCATCATCATCATCAGTAGCATCAGCATCAGCATCACCATCATCAACATCATAATCAGCACCATGATCATCAACGGCATCAGCACCATCATGAGCAGCAACACTCACCATTATCAGCAGCATCCTCATTATCAGCATCATCATAGACATCGTCAGCATCTCCAGCAGCAGTAACTACATCCGCATCATCATCGTCATCGTCATCATCATCCTCATCCTCATCACCAGCTGCAGCATCATCATGTTCATCATCACCATCATCATCATCATCATCAACATCATCATCATGTGCATCATCACCATCATCAGAATCATGACAAGCATCAGCATCATCACCATAAACAAAACCATCAGCAGCAGCAGCATCAGCATCATCATCATCATCAGCAGCAGCATGATCATCACCAGAATCACCATCATCATGAGCAGCATGTTCATCATCATCAGCAGCAGCATCAGCATCAGCATCAGCATCAGCATCATCATCATCATCATCAGCATCAGCATCATCGTCATCGTCATCATCATCAGCATCAGGATCAGCATCATCATCACAATCATCACCATCATCAGCATAATCAGCATCATCAGCATCATCAGCATCATTGTCAGCATCATCATTATCATCACCACCACCACCATCCTCATCAACAGCATCATCATCATCAAGATCATCATCACCACCACCACCATCAGCATCATCAACATCATCAGCAGCATCATTATAATCATCAACAACATCAGCATCATCATCATCCTCATCATGATCATTATCATCGGCATCAGCATCATCATCAGCAGCATCAGCAACAGCATCATCATAAGTATCATTAGCAACAGCATTATCATCAGCATCCTCATCATCATCAGCATCATCACTGTCATCATAACGGTATATAACATAGCATAGCATAGTATCAGGATCATTATCACCATCATCATCAGCATCAGCATTCGCACCTTCATCAGCATCAGCATCAGCATCAACATCAGCATCATCATCAGCATCAGTAGCATCAGCATCAGCATCACCATCATCAACATCATAATCAGCATCATCATCAGCGGCATCAGCACCATCATGAGCAGCAACATCATCATCATCATCATCACCAGCAGCATCCTCATCACCAGCATCATCATCGTCACCATCATCAGCAGCAGCATTAACATCATCATCATCATCATCAGCATCCTCATCCTCATCATCAGCAGCATCCTCATGTTCATCATCATCATGTTCATCATCACCATCATCATCATCATCATCATCATCATCATCATCATCATCATCATCATCATCATGACCATCATCATCATCAGCAGCAGCAGCAGCATCAGCGGCCTCCAATTCTTCCTGTTCCCTGTCGACTCCCAGGATGAAGGCGCTAGGAGGTCCCACGGGATGCCCCGAGGAGACCCCAAGAGGCACCCGAGAGGCCCACGAGAGGCACCCAAGAGGCCCCCGAGAGGCCCCAAACGGCCCCGAGAGGCCCCAGAGAGCGCTCCGAGGAGACCCAAAAGAAGCACGCCTGAGAACTCCGACACCCAACCCACGCACGGTGGCGGGATGGGCCGAAGGCCACTAGCGAGCCCCGGGGGGGGAAGTGTGAAAGAGAAGGTCTTCTCAGAATGCTCGAAGTCCCCTGGCGTTCTCAGAAGTTTTCGAGGCCTCCCCCGAATGCACAGAAGACTCCTGACAAGGCGGGAGGGTCTCTGAGAAGTCCCGCCGCACTCTGGGAAGGCCTTCTCCTGCTCTCCGTCCGCTGTCTTCCCTGCTTGCCCTTCTCCTCCTTTGCCGCTTGCGCTCGTGGCGACGCGGCCTTCGGAAAGCCGTTCGCGAGGCCTTCTCCTTCTCACCTCCCCCCTCACTCGCCGCCGAATCTGAAAGAAGAAAAGACGCCAGAAGTTTACGATTACGGCGTTTTCTCTTCTTCGAGAATAAGTAGCCCCAGAAAATAGACGCCCAAAGTTTACGTTTATGGCGTTTTTTCTTCTTCGAGAATAAGTAGCCCAAAAACATAGACGCCAAAAGTTTCCGTTTATGGCGCTTTCTTCTTCGAGAATAAGTAGCCCCAAACCATAGACGCCCAAAGTTTACGTTTATGGCGTCTTTTCTCCTACGAGAATAAACAGCCCCAACAAATAGACGCCAAAAGTTCACGTTTATGGCGTCTTTGCTCCTACGAGAACAAGCAGCCCCAAAAAACAGACTGCCACTGACCCGCGGGCGCACCGTGGCTGCCGCCGCTGGCGAGGCCTCCGCGCCCGCGGCCTCCGCGGCCGCGGCCGCGGGGGCGACCGCGGCGCCCGCTGCGCCCGCGGCCGCGGCCGCCGGGGCCGCCTCGGCAGAGAGGTCCGCCGGCGCGACCTCGGCGGCGGCGGCTGCGGCCGGCACTGGCGCCTCGGGCGCAGGCGGAAAGGAGGGGGAGGGGAGGGGGAGGGAGGAGGGGGGAGGAGGAGAGGAGGAGGAGGAGGAGGAGGAGGAGGAGGAGGAGGAGGAGGAGGAGGAGAAGGAGGAGTGAGGAGGAGGAGGAGGAGGAGGGGGAACGAGGGAGGAGTCCTCCTCCTCGTCCTCCTCCTCCTCCTCCTCCTCCTCCCCCTCCTCCTCCTCCTCCTCCCCTCCTCTCCTCCTCCTCTTCTGCCTCGTCCTCCTCCTCCTCCTCCCTCCTCCTCCTCTTCCTGCCTCGTCATTCTCCTCCTCATCCTCCTCCTCATCCTCCCTCCTCCTCCTCCCTCCTCCTCCTCCCTCCTCCTCTTCCTGCCTCGTCCGCCTCCTCATCCTCCGTCTGCTGCCAGAGATCCCGGCGTCGCAGTTTGCTCCGCCTGGTTTCGGAGCCCAGGGCCGTCACAGATCGAGCTGGCTCGGGGGGCCGGGGGCTCTCGTCGTGCCTTTTGTTCACCGTGTTGCAGCTCTTTCGCCAATTGCACCGAATCGCTGGGCAGGTGGGGAGGGTGCCGGGAGGGAGAGGCGGGGATCCCAGAGATCCAACGACTCCAAAAAAGTCTGGACAGGATCTGTTCGCCGGTTCTTTGGCCTCTGGGGGCCCTCGCGGCGCCCAGGGGCCGTCAAAAAGAGCGCCTTCGGATGAAAAGCCAGTCCCCAGGAGTTGGGGGAGAAGTCTAGGGACCCCGCATTGACAAAAAATCAAGACATCGGATCTCTGGGGACCGCTGGATTGCCACAAGCCCGAGCGCTTCGCGCGCGCCTGGGCTCCGTCGCAGTACAGGGTAACGTAACAGGTCTCAGGCAAAATGGAAAGTGGTGCCGCTCGAGTCTTTTTGCTGATGCTGCTGCTCCTTGCTGTCCTCTGCGGCTGCTTCCTGAAGGGCGCTGCTGCGTACTGCTGCTGATTGCTGCTGTGCCCATTCGATTGGGCATGTTTGCCTCTGCCCTTGGGCCTCCTCCTCCTCCTCCTCCTCCTCCTCCTCCTCCTCCTCCTCCTCCTCCTCCTCCTCCTCCTCGTCCTCCTCCCTCCTCCTCCTTCTCCTCCTCCCAGAGGCCAAGAGGCTCCCAGAATATCACAAATTCGCGAAGGCGTTTACGGTTGACTCCGGGGCCTGCTCAGGCTGAGCCCGATCTTCGGTTTGGCGGCGGCCCCTCCCCTTTGTTCCACTGCGTGCTCCCACACTTCCCTGATCAATGCAATCTGCCTGGGCTTCGCTGATGGATGGGCTGGTGGGGATCATTGAATCCGTCAAGAATTGTGATGGTGTTCATCCTCATGCAGCTGCAGCCGATCCTCCAATTCTTCAGTATCGCGCTGCTGCTGCGAATGATCATGTTATCAAGTTACGACAAACCAATTCGCGCTTCGAGCGCTTGGGCTCTTTTGTCCAAGCACGTTAGGAAACGTTAGTGTCAGCAAGACTGCATTGGCAATCCCACACTCACGAAACGTAGTCTGCTTACGCGTTCGTGCGCCACCCTTCACTCAGCACGCAGCCGAGCGCCCCAAGGTTCATACAGACGTGCGACTCAGAGGACTGGAGGGCTCGTGAGCGAGGAGTGAAAGAGACACCCAGAGGCGCTGAGCTGGGGGAGGGCGGGCCCTGGCTCTCTCCCAGGGGGACGACCCCCGATATCCCGGCGGCGATGACCCGCGCGCGGCGACCGTTTTCGAGTGTCGCGCGCAGGTCATCACCGCTGGGGAGTCAGGGTCGGCCATGGGGTAGCGCCGGGAAGGGGGGTCCGTCAGCTCAGCGGGGAGGAGGAGGAGGACGAGGAGGAGGAGAAACACCAATGATTGGAGGAGAAGGAGGAGGAGGAGGAGGCGGGGGAGGAGGAGGAGGAGGAGAAGCATCAATGATCGGAGGAGGAGGAGGAGGAGGAGGAGAAACACCAATGATTGGAAGAGGAGGAGGAGGAGGACGACGACAAGGAAAAGGAAAAGGAGAGATAACTAGTTGTCTTCTATTCGCCCAGGAGGAAGTACCCAGACAAGGCCAGGGTTCGAGAACGGCGACAGCGAGGATGACGAGGCGGCGAGTTCGAGGGGGCCTCCGACGGTCTTCGTCTCCGAAGTTCCCAGGGAGGTCCCACTAAACCGCTGTCCGAACGGGACCTCGGTGGTCATCCATCCTCGAACCTTAAGGCGGTCGTCGTTGTGGTCGTGGTCGTGGTCGTGGTCGTGGTCGTCGTCGTCGTCGTCGTCGTCGTCGTCGTCGTCGTCGTCGTCGTATCCATCGTCGTCGTTGTCGTCGTCGTATCCGTCGTACCCGTCGTACCCGTCGTATCCGTCGTATCCGTCGTATCCGTCGTCTCTGTCGTATCCGTCGTATCCGTCGTACCCGTTTTATCAGTCGTATCCGTCGTATCCGTCGTATCCGTCGTATCCGTCGTCGTCGTCGTAAGGAGGAGGAATGATGGAGGGAAGGAGTAATGAAGGGTGAAGGAGGAGGGAGAGGACGAACAACGCTGGGCCAACGACGACGAAGACGACGACGACAGGCGTCGGCGACCACGGCGCCGACGGCGATAAGACGACGACCCAGAACTCCGACGGCGTGACTTGTTCAGAACGTGGACCCTAAGAGGTCTCGACCCATTCCCCGTGACCAGTTTTTTTTCCTGAGTGTTTTGTTTAACGGTCCTGGGGAGAGGCGAGGCCCCACAGGGACCAAAAATAGCAACAATAGCAACAACTTCACGACGCGACAGGGTTCGGGAAAGACGGCGACGAGGATGACGACGGCGGGGGAGGCCGTTGTAAGGAGCAGAAGCTACATGGCATAGTGCCTGGAGGGCCAAAATATACTAAACCTCCGCATACGCAGACGGTCGCGGTCACAACGTCGGGCCCATGCTAACCCGAATAATGGCGAATGCCTGCACAAATGCCTGACGCCACTGGGGAGGGCCTGCCGTTGACAGCAATTGTAAAGGCCTCGTTAACGGGGTCCGAGTAGATGGGGCCCGAGGATCGCGCCGCATCGCCGATGCATCGCAGATGAATCGCCGATACGTCGTCGGTGTACCGGCGACGTCGGCGATGCGTCGGCGACGTCGGCGTGGAGACAGTCGGGATCCACACCGCGCCGCATCGCCGATGCATCGGCAATGCGTCGGCAATGCGGCGCGATCCTTCGACCTCATCTGCTCGGACCGCATCCGGGAGGCCCGGACCTCGAGGGGAGGGCGACGAAATGTGCACACCCACTTGGGGGGCGGAAAGATACGGATACGTGTTGTCCCCGGACCTCTCTTGGGGTGCGTTCTGACCAGAATTTCGAGGCGAATCCAGCGGTGACAACGAGGATTCCCCAGGAGGACCAGGAAAGGCCGAAAACGAAGGGGGACAACACGTATCCGTATCTTTTTCTCCCCCGACCCACCCTGAACCCGGCAGCGGTGCCTACCCATCCTGAAACCCAGCGGCGGTGCCTGCGCCGCGCCCTCCCGGTTCGGCCGGGAGGGCGCGCACGCAGCTCCTGGGTCGAGGCTGGGCCTGGCCAGGAGCAATGGACGTGTGCAGACTCCGTCGCCCCTGAGAGGGCGGCGGCCATCCTCCTCGGCATCCAGCGCGTTGGACGCCGAGGGGATGGGCCGCCGCCTGCGCGGCCGCGCCGCCTGCGCGGCCGCCCCCGCCGACGGCTCCGCGGCCTCCGCCGGTGCCGCCGCCGCCGCTGGCTCCGCCGCGGCGGCAGGCGGCGCCTGCCGGGGGCGCCCCATTGCCATCGCTCGGGCGGCCCCTCCCCGTGCATTTTCTGACTTCGCGCGTGAACTGTTTCGTAAGGTGAATCAATGTGCTTGCTTCCTCCTCCTCCTCCTCCTTCTCCTCCTCCCCTCCTCCTCCTCCTCCTTCTTCTTATTATTATTATTCGTATTATTATTATTAGTATTATTATTATTATTATTATTATTATCATTATCATGTTCATCATTATTATTATTATTATTATTATTATTATTATTATTATTATTATTATTATTATTATTATTATTATTATTAGTCTTCTTATTATTATTAGCAGTATTCGTCTAATCATTATTATTATGAGTATTATTAGTATTATTATTATTTGTATTAGTATTGTTATTATTATGATTGTTATTGTTATTATTGTTATTATTCTTATTAGTATTATTATGATTCTTAATAGTGGTATTAATATTTCTTCTTATTATTATTAGCATTCGTATTCTTATGATTATTCTTATTATTATTCTTAATATTATCATTAGTATTATTAATATTATTATTATGATTATTATTATGAGTATTCTTATTATTAGTATTAATAGTATTAGTGTTGTTATTCTTTTTATTAGTAGTCTAATCTTCTTATTATTATTCTTATTCTTATGATTATTATTCTTATTATTAGTATTAGTAGTACTATTATTAGTGTTACGATTATTATTCTTATTAGTATTATTCGTATTCGTCTTATTCTTCGTCTTCTTATTATTACTATTAGTATTATTATTCGTGTTATTCTTGTTAGTATTATTATTCTTAGTCTGCTTATTATTAGTACTATTATTATTCCTCCTCCTCCTCCTCCTCTTCCTCCTCCTCCTCCTCCTCAACCTCAACCTCAACCTCAACCTCAACCTCCTCCTCCTCCTCCTCCTCCTCCTCCTCCTCCTCCCCCTGGTCCTCCTACCAGGAGGGGGTTGGGGCGGAGGAGATCTCCCCGTGGCGTTCATTTGTTTCGTAAGATGAATCCACGTGCTCCTCGATGACCCTCGCCGGAAAAAAAAGCCTGGCGAAATACCCAACCTCATGCAGTTGCGAATACCGCAAAAGTGAATACCGTCTTGAGCGGAACTCCATCTGGGGCAGCGCCCGCATGCGGGCTATGCCGCCAGGGCCCTTGGTGGAGCTCCGTGTGGAGCCACGAAACGTGTGAGGGGCGTGCCGAAACGTGGGTGTCGACCACAGGAGGGCTGCGCTACTGAAACCGTAAGTGGAACTCCCTGTGAGGCCACGCAACGTGTGAGGGGTGTGCCGAACAGGGGGTCCACATGCGGGCTGCGCCACTGGGGCCTCCGGTGGAGTTTCCTATGCGGGCGGCACCACTGAGGCCTTCGGTGGAGCTCCCCATGTGGCCACGAAACGCGTGAGGGGCGTGCCGAAACGGGAGTGCCGCCCACATGCGGGCGGCGCCACTGGGGGTGGCGCCCACATGCGGGCGGCGGCACTGAGGCCTTAGATGGCGCTCCCTGTGCGGCCCCGTGTAAGGAGTGGGCCGAAACGACGGTGTCGCCCACAGAAGGGCTGCGCCACTGAAACCGTAAGTGGAACTCCCTGCGAGGCCACGCAACGAGTGAGGGGTGTGCCGAAACGATGGTGTCGCCCACAGGAGGGCTGCGCCACTGCGGCCTTCGGTGGAATTCCCTATGCGGCCAAGAAACGTATGAGGGGTGTTGACACGGGGGTGGCGCCCACATGCGGGCGGCACCACTGGGGCCTTCGGTGGAGCTCCCCATGTGGCCACGAAACACATGAGTAGCATGCCGAAACGGAAGTGATGATGACTATGATGATGATGATGATGATGATGATGATGATGATGATGATGATGATGATGATGATGATGATGATGATGATGATGATGAAGATGAAGATGAAGATGAAGATGAAGATGAAGATGAAGATGAAGATGCAGATGATGATGATGATGATGATGATGATGATGATGATGATGGTGTGATGATGATGATGGTGATGATGGTGATGATGACGATGCTGTTGCTGATGATGATGGTGACGGTGATGGTGATGACGATGACGATGACGATGATGATGATGATGATGATGGTGATGGTGATGGTGATGGTGATGATGATGATGCTGATGACGATGCTGCTGATGATGCTGGTGGTGATGATGATGACGATGATGGTGATGGTGATGGAAATGGTGATGGTGATGGTGGTGGTGATGATGGTGATGATGATGCTGCTGATGATGCTGATGATGCTGATGGTGCTTATGGTGATGATGATGGTGATGGTGATGATGATGATGGTGATAATGATGCTGCTGATGATGGTAATGATGGTGATGGTGATGAGGGTGATGTTGATGATTATGATGATGATGATGATGATGATGATGATGATGATGATGATGATGATGATGATGATGGTAATGATGGTGATGGTGATGGTGATGGTGATGGTGATGGTGATGATGATGATGATGATGATGATGATGATGATGATGATGATGATGATGATGATGGTGACGATGATAATAATGATGATGATGATGATGATGATAATGATGCTGATGATGATGATGGTGATGATGAGCGGAGCTGGGAGGGGGCAGCGGGAGGAGGATGAGGAGAGGAGGAGGGTCGCGGGGCGCTGTCTCTTCAAAACGAGGACCTAACACCACAGGATGGTTGGGAGAAAACGCACATCCGAGCGATGGCAAGCCCCCCAAAAACCAGACCGAGGCGCGCCCAAGGAGCGTCCCAAGAGGCGCGCATCTCTTCTGGCCCCGCGGCCAGAGGCGGCAAAGGGGCCAACTGCTCGCCGCTGCCGCCACGCTGACCCGCCGATGACAAGAAGGGGCCCCACCGCTTGCCAGTTGTTCGGTCGCAGCACGTCAAGGGCAACCCGCGCGGGCGTTCGATAGGCGGGGACGCGCGACAAACGAAGTGTCCGGCAGCAGGAGAGGGCGCGCTGCTCGCCATCACAGGCCGTCCGTAGCAGAGGACGCGGGAGCCAGGAGGTAGGGAGTGGCCTTGGAGACTCGGATCGGGGCTGCCAGGCGCGACCTCGTGTCCTGTCTCCGATGCCCCTCCTGCGGGGTCAGCTCACCTCGGCGCTCGTGCAGAACGTTCCGCCCGTCAAGATTACAAGAGCTGCGCGCCACCAATTGCTGACAGTCATTTGGCCTCGTCCACCGTGCAATCCGAACAATCCTGCCCCCACACCTCCCTCCCTCCAGACATTCGACGTCGCACCCCTAACCCTAGCACTCCAACCCTAACCATACCACCGTAACCATCAGCACGAACCCTAACCCACATACCCTACCGCACCTGACCTAACATCCTGACCCTACCACCCTAACCCTCGCACCCAAATCCTACCCCTACCACCCTAACCCGAGCACTCTAAATAGAGCATCCTAACCCTAGCTCTAACAACCTAACATGCTACCCGAACACGCAACCCGACCATCCACATACTGAACATAACACCTGAAATGTAACCCTACCCACCTACATGAACAGCCTAACACTTACCCTGACACGCTAGCCCTAGCACCCAAACCTTGACCCTAACACTCTAAACCTCGACATTAACCCGAACCGTAACACCCGATCCCAAGCCGTAACACCCTAACCTTCACACACAAACCATAACCGCAACACCATAACCCGAAACACTGCCCATAACCCTGATACCCTGACACCCGAATCCTAACACCGTAACCCTAACACCAAACCCAAACACCCTAACCTGACCCTAGCGCCCTAACCCTAGCACCCTAACCTTAGCGCTAACCCTAACACCCTAACCCTAACCCTGAGCACTTAAATCTGCTCTGCTAAACCAAACCCTGACACCATGGCACCATGACACGAACACTGAACCATAACACCCTAATACCCTAACCCAAACACCCCGACACCCTAGCACTGACACACCCTAACCTCAACACCCTACCCCTATCTTCCCCTAACCCTAACACCCTAACCCTACCACCCTGACCCAACAATGCGAACCCTAACACCCTAGCACCAAGACAAGCATCCTACCCCGAAGTACCCCTAACACCCCCATGCGCCAGAGCGCAACCTCCCTGTCTTCAGACCGCCACACACACCCGCGTCCCCCATCTGAGCCTACCCCCTCGAGCGCTGCCCCCGAACATACTGGGCCGACGCACGCCCTGAGGATTCGGGGCCCCAACACCGCGCGGTGACGGGCCGCGTGGCGACCTGGAAACCCCAAGGAGGCCCCACCCCGCGGTCCGCCACCGCACGGTTTGGGGGACCCTGGAGGCCCCGGTTGCCCGAAGCGTCCTCGGAGAACGACCCGAGCCCCAAACCCGTGCGGGAACCCCCACTGCCTCACCACACCGGCCCTCCTCCGCACGTCTGGGCTCCAGGCCATAGCTCGGGTCTCCAGCGGCCGACCGACGAAACGTCCGACAGCCTCGGTGACGACTCATGGGAGCCTCCCATGCCATCTTGTCGACTCTTGCGAGTCGAAGCTAGTCGACGCAAAATCGACCCTCATTAACGCTAAATCGACGCTAACCGACGGTGCTATCTCATCGACTCCCAGACGCGAATCGACGCTAGCGATATAGGTATGAGGGTACACAAGGCCCCCATGATTTGATACCAAAGACAGTGAGGCTCGGGTCGGACGGACGGGGGAGCGATCACAGCGGAGGTCTGCGAATCCGCTCACGCGGCTGGCTTTCCCGGCGCCCCCCGGCGCCAGAGGCGACCAGGTATCCAGGAAAGCGATCGGCGGCGGGGCCGAAACCCCAGCTGCATGTAGCAGATGTCGTAGCCCCCCCCCTTTTTCTATTCCCCCCCCCTTTCCTCCCATGATCTGCTACCAAAGAGAATCCCTCACCTATCCCCGCCCACAGGCGTCCCCACCGACTTACCGAGCGGCGCGGTCGCCACGCCGTGAACGGTGCCCCCGAGAGGATCGGCGGCCCCCGGCCGGGCTCCCCGCAGGCCTGTCCGGGCTCCGCGTCCTCGGCGTCGAAGTCGGACGTGTCGAGGACGCCTCACGGCCCGCCCGCCGCTCTCCTCGACTCCATTTCCTTACCCATAACTCTTAATACTCCTCCACCTCCTCCTCCTTCTGTTTCTGTTTCTTGTTTTATCATGTTTCGTTTTCTTCGTGTTATTAGTAGATTCCCTTCTTCCTTGTAGTATGATGATTCTTGGTTGTATCAATAGTGCTAGTATTATTTGCATTACTACTATTACTATTATTATCTTCGATTCCTGCTTTCCTTACCCATAACTGCTAATCCTCCTCCTTCACCTTCTCCTCCTCCTCCTCGCACTCCTCTTCCTCTTGATCATGCTCCTCCTCCTCCTCCTCCTCCTCCTCCTCCTCCTCTTCTCGGAGGCCCACGTGAGGCCGCCTGCAACGGCCGCGGGGCGGCCACCCGCCGCCCCAAGGGTTTTTGCCGCGGCCGCCGAGAAGGCCCTCGGAGGGCTACGTGCTCGACCGTGGACCCCTCTGCTTCGGGCGGGTGGTAATGGGGGGTGGCCCAAATGAGAGGTGAAGAAGGTCGAAGGTCGAAGGTCGAAAGCCAGCGTGCGCCGGAGCGCGCCCTGCTCGGGCTGCTGGAACGCTGCTTCTCACACGTTCTCTCAATCCCAACTTCTTAACTGCTGATGACGTCGTCGGTCCAACGTTTCAGCGGTGATGACTGCTGAGAGGTGAAGAAAAGGGCTCCTTTAGGACCCTTTTCTTCACCCCCCATTCGGGCCACCCCCCAATTTGATCACCCGCCCGATTGTGACCCCTCGCTCCCAGGTCTTCGGCTGACTTCGGCGGGCCCCGGGCGGTGCCCGGCGGTCTCCGGCAGTCTGCTGTGGCGGTCTCTCTGGCGCCTTCTGGCGGGCTCTCTGGCAGCTTCCACTGGTCTTCGGCACGCAAGTTGTAGGTCGGGCGTGTCCTCGTATAGGCGGATGTTGAAGGACTTATCTTTGTAATAATCCAAAAATCCTTTCAAAAAATGTTAAAAACATATTCACAAAATCGGCCCCAGACTATGTTGCACTATTTTTGAATCTTCCTCCCGTAGAGGGACATGCCCGACTTAGCGCAAGCTGGGTGGTTGCGTTCCACAATGGGCCCATGATCGAACACCTCAAGGACTCCATGCCGCCATTTTCGCGGGCGGAGAAGATGCCCAGAGACCCAACGCATAGGAGCACAGGAGGGCTCCCATCTGCTGCTGACTACCTACCAGGCCACCCCAACCCAACCCGAAGACCCGAATTTCGGGTTGGGGGGGGTAAGGGTTCCACATGTGTTTTCTCGATGTTTCCCGACCCCCCCCCCACTGGAAATCGAGAGTAAATCTGAGCCTTCGGGTTGGGTTGGGGTGGTTTGGTGGGTGGTGAGCTGCTGCTGCTGCTGCTGCTGCCGCTGCTGCTGCCGCTGCTGCTGCTGCCGCCGGACCCCGTCGTCGTCCTCTCGTGCGGATCCCGGTCCCTGCTGCCCCCCTCGGCCTCCTCGCGCTCCCCGTGCTCGCTGGCCCTGCCCTCCTCCTCCTCCTCCTCCTCCTCCTCCTGCTCCTCCTTCTCCTCCTCTTCCTCCTCCTTCTCCTCCTCCTTCTCCTCTTCTCCTCCTCCTCCTCCTCCTTCTCCTCCTCCATCTCCTCATCCTCCTTCATTCCTCTTCCTTGTTTAACTGACGCCTCCCTGTCACAGCCCAAGGCTGCGGTCGAAAGGGTGGGCCGGGCGTTTCACCCGACCACTGATGACCCTGAAGTCTAAAAATTGGCAACCGCAGCGCAGATGGAGTGCGGGGGGGGTTCGAAATGCGTCTCTCGCCTTGGCGCCGTGCGCTTTGGTTCTAAAAATGTGCAAGAGTTTCACGGATTCAGGGGGGGGTCAAAATGTGGTTCTCGCCTTAGAGCCGCGAGCATTCCGTTTGAAAACTGCAAGAGCTTCACGGATTGTGGACGGGTAGCTTTCAAAATGTGGCTCTTGCCTCAGCGCCGCGCACATCTGTTCTAACAAATTGCAAGAGCTTCACGGATTGAGGGCGGTTCCTTTTCAAAATGTGGCTCTCGCCTGAGCGCTGGGCACATTCGTTCTAAAAATGAACTTCACGGATTGAGGGCGGTTCCTTTTCAGAATGTGGCTCTCGCCTTAGCGCCGCGCACAATTCATTTTTAACATGTCCATGAGTTTCGCGGATGCTGTTTGTTAACGTACCAAAAAGTATGTTTGGGAACGATTCAGGGTTGTCAAGGCGCAACAGTTACGTTGATTCGCAGTGTTGAATTCTCAAGAACGTCGCTTGCACGATAAAAGATCGTCAAGACGCATTGGTTAGGTTAATTCGTGGCGTTGAAGTCCTGAGAATGGCGTTCTGGCACACAGGAGTTGCACACGGCTCCCCCCACCGGGTAACTCCCCCAGAGGAACTGAACCCTTGCGGGGCCTATGAAGAGGAAACTTAGAGGGCGGGTGTGTATTCCTCCCTCCGCACGCAACACTCGAGGATGGTGTTCTTGGCGCGCCGATGACGGCAACACCAATCCACTTTCCCTGTGGGACCGCGCCCCCTGCTCCAGTCCATGGCGTACCTTGTCCTGTTCAAGACCTTCGGCACCGCCTGTTTTCTGAGCCCTCCGGCCGCCTGAGGCCCCGCCCGCCCGCGCCCTGTCTCCTCAATTAGGGCTACCCGCGTCCCGTTTAGCTCTTGACCGGAAGGGACCCGCTCCCGACCCGCAGACCAAAAAAGTGTGTATCCCTCCCGGGTTGCCCTCGTCGTCACGGCCGGACCCCCCTCGAGCCTCGGGCCAGAGCGCGCCCCGAGAGAGGCCCGGGGAGCCGCGGCACACCGGCACCTCCCCGACCTTCTGGCCTCTGCGGCGCCCACGGGCCGCTGCTGCTCGACGCCTCGTGGCCCCGCGCCGCCGCCGACCAAGAGCGGCCCCGTCGCGGTCCTGCGCGTGGCCCCGTGCGCGGCCAGGTCCCCCCGCGGGGGGCGCGGAGGCGGTCTCGTCCCGCGCGTCGCAGTCAGGGCCAGGGCGGCCGACTGGAAGAGGCGCTGCACGTGGAGGGTCAAGCAGGCACCGATGCCGCTGCTCCCCAGGCCTCTCCCGGCGCGCGTTCTGGCCGGAAGTTCGCGGGGAGCCCAAAGGCCTGGACTCCTTCCCAGGGACAGGTGTTTCATCCTCGGTCTATGTCAGACGGTCGGCGAGTGCTCCCATTAGCTGAAAGAGGCGAGAAACCTCCGTCTTGATTTTCACCGTACGTTGGATCTCTGGATGCCCTTTCTAGGGGAACGAAAACTGACATAACATAAAAACCCGGAGGTCCGCACGGATTTCTCGGATCCGCGCTGGACCCCCCTCCCTGGCGCGCGGAGCGCGCCACCAGCGCGGATCCAAGAAGTCCGCGCGGAGCGCCAAAAGAGTAAGCTTATAGCGTTGTTTTTTCTTCGACCTGCGACAGGCCGCACGACAATGCCACGGAGAGGGGCCGCCTTGGGTGCCCAGCGAGAGCCCGGAGGTCATCTTGGAGGGTTCCGCGAGCACGGCCGCCTCGTCCTCCAGGGCCTTCGCCACCTCCGCGGCCGCCTCCGCGGCGAGCTCCTACCAGGGCCGCCGTGGTCGTCGTCGTCGTCGTCGTCGTCGTCGTCGTCGTCGTCGTCGTCGTCGTCGTCGTCGTCGTCGTCGTCGTCGTCGTCGTCGTCGTCGTCGTCGTCGTCGTCGTCGTCGTCGTCGTCGTCGTCGTCGTCGTCGTCGTCAATCTGCTGGGAAGCCCGCGTTCCCGTCCAGCTCGTCGTCGCCCCCCTTGCCCTCAATCCCGCCGCATCCCCCTCATTCTCCCATAATCCTCTCATCCCCCATCGCCACCCCCAATAAACCTCAGGTCGGGCATGTCCCCTTACAGGCGCATTTTGCACGAACGTTTAAAAATAGTTACAAAATAATGTTTGACAAATCTCCAAAATGCCCAAAGATAGTCAAGAATCGTCCCCTGACTATTTTTGACTCTTTTTGAAGATTCCTCCTGTAGAGGGACAGGCCCCACTTCACATGAACACTCTCTCTCATGCCATCCTGCCCCCCGTCTCCTCCCCCCACGCCACACTCCCCGCCCACGACTCACTTAGCCCCCACCGCCGCCGCCAGGCGGCACCGAGACACTCGCCTATCCATCCCCGTCCCTCCCAGCCCCATCCAACCCACCCCCCAAACCAACTCCCTCCCGCGGGCCCCTGGCCATCACACACACACACACAAACAAACAAACCAACAAACAAACACACACACACACACACACACAACACACAAACATACACACACACACTCTGAAGTGCATAATTTAGCAAGACATGTGATGAGCATCATCCCCTTGAGGCCTCCGAAGACTTCCAAGCAGCTCCAGCCCCACACTAGGATGCAGTGAGCGAAGCTCGTCAGAATCCAAAAGCCATTGGCGACGGTGAATATCATGATCAAGCAAGTTTTTCCACAAGAGAAAACGCCATCTATGTATGAGCTTGCTCAGACCCACGTACGTGCGCGGCCTCCGAGGGGCCTTGAGCGCTAGCCTAAACCTGAACAGCTCTGGAGCAAGAGAAACTGAAGTTACAAGCGGCAGAGATGAGACAAGGAGAGAACAAGTGGGAGCAAAACGCGGGCAGCTGGCAGTCGGTGCTGACGACAGTGCTGGGGTTGGCGCTGGCAACGCTGGCGTAGGCGCTAACTGGCCTTCGGGCACGAAACAGAGACTAGAATAAGCACTGAGAAAACACACACGCACACACACACACACACACACACACACACACACACACACACACACACACACGCACACACACACACACACACACACACACACACACACACACACACACACAGACCGTCCCAAACATTGCAGGGAGGGTAGCTTAATCAGAATTCAACTGGAGGCTCAAGGTCAGAGCCGCATCAGGCACCAAGGGCCCCCCTCGATCGGGGTCCTGTGGGCCCTCACGGGGGCTCCGATTCTCGGAGGGCTCGAGTGAAAACAGAAAAATACCTCGCAAATCAAGACGGAAGGCTCGGGCCCTCAGAGGTATGATCTGCGTTGTGGATCAGTATGTACGTGTACCCCACACAGCGCTGCCCATCAAAAGTATCTAAAACGTGCTGCCCGTGAAAGAACCGCCAAACTGCGAAGACCAAGAGGAAGAAAATTATGAAGAAGAGCCCGCTGTTTTAAGACAGATATGTCATTCCCTCTCATATTGAGAGCATGCACGCGGCACCTGTCCACAAAGAACTTACTGCAATACGCGTGCCCCAAGCGATAGCAGCATCAACTGAAGTTGGGAAGGGTGACGACAATACATAAGAGTCTGTAAATGCAGCCGCTGCCATTGGTGCTGCTGCTTCTAAGCCAGACTGGAGCTTGGTCCGACGATGTCCAAACGCAGTTTTGGCTAACCAGCTAGCTGAGGCCAAAGGAACTGCAGCCATGAAGGTGGTCATCATATGCTCGCAGGCATAGTCTGCAACCACGCGCATCTGTTCCACAACAAGGCCTGCCTGGTAAGCGCTCCAAATACATAGGCTGCACATACACATCGCGAAGCATCGGATGAAGAGCTTGGTATAAGGGAAGGTCTGAATACAGCGATTCACGTCCGTTATTTTCCACCTTCGGCGCTGAAGCACCCTGCAACGACATGTTTGTGGTCGTGTCGGTGGTCTGAGTAGTGTTCGTTCAGGTGAGCTTAATCGTCTGCATCGTCTCCGTGTTCCAAGAACCATCCGCTGCAAGGTGACTGTAGATCAGCCCCCCAACGTCCTTGAAGGCGCTGACGGTCTTGATGGTCTCGGTCGACGCGCCGAGCGAGTTGAGCTTGGTCTTCCACTGCGCCAGGCCCTTGCAGGGCTCGACGTGGCCCCACCACTCGCCGCATGCGATCTTAGTGTCCGTGGGCTCCTGGAGGGTGGTAGCGAGCTCCTGCATGTCACTGCGGTTCGCGCCAACGCCGATGGTACCGATCAACTCCATGTGGGTCTCGTAGTCGATGAGGGCGTGCGCCATGGGGGTCGCGCTCAGGTCGGGCTTGACGCCGCCGCTGGGCGGCGCCAGCGGTGGGGTAGAGCCGCGCCCGCGGCCTCCGCCCTTCATTGGTGGGTCAGAGCGGCCCTCCAGGAGGGCCCGAATCGCCCTCACGTCATCGGCGGCGCCCTCGGTCGTACGCTGGAGCTCACCCAGCTGGCGCCCGTGGGTCTCGACGGCCTGGGAGACGCCCTGAAGGCCGGCCCGAAGACGACGAACGACACCGCTGCGCTCAATGGCCTGCTCGAGGCTGTCCTGATTACCGTTGGCCTGGGCGGGGGATCCGTTGACGAGGGTCGATAGGCGATCGACGGTCGTGCGGAGGCGGCTCTCGCCACTCGGGCGGCTGCTCTGCTGGTCACGTTCGCGGCCCTCGAGCACTGAGATGACGGCCTCGGCCATCTCGCGCGCTGGCGGGGTTGGGACTGACGACGGGGCCTGTGAGGCCTGGTGCTGCTGCTGCTGCTGCTGCTCAGCGAGCTTGGCGCCAAGGTTGCTCATGGCACCCAGCGCGGTGACCTGGTCCACGAAGCCGTTCATTTGACCGAGCAGGTCGCAGGAGCCGCCCTGCGGCGCCATCGGCTGAGAGTAGCCGCCGTCGTAGGGGCCGCCGTAGCGAGGTGCAGGGCCACGACCAAAGCCCTTGCCACCGCCGCCACCTTTTCGGCCGCCGCCGTAGTTTCCCCAACCCTGGGGACGTCCACCGAACGACATGACCTTCGATGGTGCTGCTGAGGTCAGTGAAGGTGTCAGAGCTGAAATACTCTTGCAATCCTGACCCAGCTGGGCCAAAAGATGCTGCGATGACGGGATCAGGTGCTTGCTGGTGCGGGTCGCTAAGGTCAGGCATGCTTTCACGAGATCTTGTCGGGGCCCTGGAGGGAACATTGAGGCCCATACCGACTTCAGGATATGTGGTGGGTAGCCCAGCCGAAAGAATTATCCTGGCGAAGGACCCAACCATATGCAATTGTGAATACTGCAATTGTGAATATCTTCTCGGTGGAGCCCCCTACGGGGCCACGAAACGTCGAGGGGTGTGCCGAAATGGGTGTGCGGGACGCATGCGGGCACACCCACTGGGGCCTTCGGTGGAGCTCTAGCCACGAAGCGTGTGAGGGGTGTGCCTGCATGCGGCCGGCCTTCGCTCCCTATGGGGCCTACGGAACGAGGGGTGCCGAAATGGGCGTGCTGACGCATCGGCGCGGGCAGAGCTCCCGACGAAGCGTGTGAGGGGTGTGCCTGCATCGCTGCCTTCGCTCGAAACGTGTGAGGGGTGTGCCGTGACGCATCGGGCACTGGGGCCTTCGGTGGAGCTCCTATGGAGCCACGAAACGTGTGAGGGGTGTGCCGAAATGGGTGTGGGGACGCATACTGGGGCCTTCGGTGGAGCTCCCTATGGAGCCACGAAACGTGTGAGGGGTGTGCCGAAATGGGTGTGGGTGACGCATGCGGGCGCGGCACTGGGGCCTTCGGTGGAGCTCTATCGTGTGAGGGGTGTGCCGAAATGGGTGTGGGTGACGCATGCGGGCGCGGGCACTGGGGCGGTGCGCTCACGTTATGGAGCCACGAAACGTGTGAGGGGTGTGCCTGATGCATGCCTGCTGCCTCGGCCGCGCGCGGCGGGAGCTCCCTATGTGTGAGGGGTGTGCCCGCATGCGGGCGCGGGCACTGGGGCCTTCGAGCTCCCTATGGAGCCACGAAACTGTGCCGAAATGGGTGTGGGTGACGCATGCGGGCGCGGGCACTGGGGCCTTCGGTGGAGCTATGCGTGTGAGGGGTGTGCCGAAATGGGTGTGGGTGACGCATGCGGGCGCGGGCACTGGGGCCTTCGGTGGAGCTATGGAGGAAACGTGTGAGGGGGCCGACGCATGCGGGCGCGGGCAGAGCCTATGGAGCCACGCGTGTGAGGGGTGTGCCTGACGCATGCGGGCGCGGGTAGCTATGGGGCTAGTTGCTCAGCGAGCTTGGCGAAGCAAGTTCATCATTGACCGAGCAGGTGCAGGAGTCCACCCTGCCGTTCATCTGGAGAGTAGCCGCGCAGAAGCCGGGCCCCTGTAGCGAGGTGCGTAGCCGCCGACCAAGCCGCCGTGTGCCGACCGCCGCCAGGGCCTTCACGAGGAAAGCCGCTTGCCGTTCGCCCCCCACCTTGGGGACGCCGCCGCCGACGTACATGCCCGACAACCCGATGGTGGCGCTGACCGAACGACATGGCCGAAGGTGTCAAGGCTGAAATACTGAGGTCGGTGAAGGTGTGACCCAGCTGGGCCTGAAAAGCTCTATGCTGCCTGACGGAGATGGGCCAAAAGAGGTGCTGCGCTGGACGGGATCTAAGGTGCAGGCATGGGCTTTCACGACTAAGGTCAGGCGGGGCCCTGGCTTTCACGAGGTTTGTCGGGGCCCATGGAGGCGAACATTGTAGGTGGGTACATGCAGACTAGCCAATACAAAAATAACATGTCGATACATATCAGAACCATCCAATTACCCAGAGTAAGGCTGTAGGCACCCCATCGGTGTATGCGCCCCTTGAGTTCTCCCCGAACTTGTCCTAGCGTGCTTGTAGCCATAGTACCATAGAAGAGGGAAAGGGATTTATTTTTGTAGTGTCTGTAGTCGCCCGTGAGTGCGAAAGCTTCGTTCTTGTGAATCATAAGTACGCGTACGCCCATATAAGATATGTGTAGGTCGACCTCCAAGTAAGATACAACTACAGTCCCGCAGTCCAGGGCCTTGGTCTCGGGCTCGATGTTAAACTTCACAATTCCTGAATTCACCTCGGACATAACTATGGAGAGGCAGATATGGCAATACAAATTGGAAAACATCGGTACATCATCTACATATCGTCCTGTGCAGAGTCTCTTCCGTCTAGTCGGCCATTTACAATCACAATGCCATTCTTGTTCGCTAAGGACAATATGTAAGACCACACCGGATAAAGGCCCGCCAATAGGGATCCCCCGTTTTTGTTCCATGCATGCGTTTCCTAGTCGGAAGTACCGCATACTCATGAAACCTGCGAGGGCTCTCTTGAGGCTGCTAAAGTAGAATACGACGCGATCCCAGAGACGAGCCTCAGCGCGTCCACCTAGGCGGCAGTGAGAACGACGGGTGCGAAAAACACCCACCGTGCGGCATTTGAATATGTTATCCAGTCTCATGAACAAGCGGTCCAGGCAGCCCCAGATGAGGGGAATGGGAATGTCCTCATACGCCTGCCCCGCATCTGCCACGAGCACGCCTGGCCCTCGCAGCTTCTTCCCACAACGCGTGCAACAGCCTGAGGGAGGAGGTGGAGAGAGGGTCTGAGCTTCCTTCACCAGACGAGGAACGGCCGCGCCCAGTGATCCGAAACTCCAACCAGGCCAGGCCAGGTCACAAAGATATCGTAGTGCACGTCCAATAAATCTGCATATCTGACGAGATGGCATACCGATAAAACTACATATATTACGCACGCAAGAATGTCCAGGATCTTTACATTGACGACGTCCTGCGGGGGGGGGAAACCACATCACCTCGCCAACACTTTAGCTTGATGGTAGGATAGATGCACGGTAAGTTGTCATATTTGAAGGTCCCCTGACATCGCCCCCGAAGGCTTTTAGGAATAGATATATCATACAGAAACCGGTAGAGCGTGAGGATGTTGGTGAGCGGGGCGGGGCAACGGCGCCAACGCGCGCGTGCACGGCTGAGCAATGATATCCACCGAACCACGTGGAGCCTAGGATTGAAAAACCAGAGCGTGTTGGGGTCCTTATCTTCGACTGAGCAGGAAATGCTATCGCGGCAGCTCTCGATGACCGACGCCAAACTCCCTGGACCAGCAGCCGCCTGAGGGAGAGAGCAGTGTGTCATTTGTTCGGTGCAACTCGTCTGGTTCACCTTCACGGCGTCAAGCTTGAGGGTGGCTGGAAGGCCGGCGGGGTTTACACCTGCTCGCCGAAGCCACTGAACAAAAGCGATGCGGAGATCCACATCCGTGCACAATGATGGAATAGCTGTTCGGCCGTTGACTGTCGCTCTATACATATCCTCGCCTCTCGACGCGCTGTTCAAATCCTTAACAGTCAGCTCGTCGAGGTTGCTGAAATCAAACTTCTTGAGGCAACCGCCCCAGGAAACAAACTGCTTTTTGAAATCCGGGATGGGTTTTATCACAATTCGTTTAGCTCGGCGAAACACTTGGTACCAGGACGGTCGTTCCCCTCGGACATGGTCAAACACTTGACGAATCCAGGATCGGGCCAGCGGTAACTGCGTAGCAGAGCCGATAGCACACACCAGGGGTCCTGGAGTGGGTAGTCCGAGGGCCTGTAGGTATACGCGTAGGGTACCTTGAACACGTAGCCTATCATGATAGCGTGGTAGTAGCCACCCACCCACCCACCCACCCACACCCCACCACCACCCCACCGCCACCACCCTACCTTCACCAGCCATGCTGAACCAGCGGCAAAGCGGCGCAGCAGAACCAGCAGCACCAGCACACCGCGCAAGGCAGCACAGCAGCAGCAGCAGCAGCAGCCTGGGAGCAAGACCACCACCACACCCACCGCACGCACCCACACAATGCGCTACCACTCCGCGAAGGGAGGACCACGTGCCCAAAAGTACGGCAGTGCTTTCGATGGGAGGGGTGAAATGTCGATTGGCCAAACTCCGGACGGCGCTCCCGGACTCCTCTCCCCCCCCCTCTCCTCCTCCTCCTCCTCGTGGGTCCTCCTCCCCCCCCTCAGCCCCTCGGTGCCCTCGTCCTCTCCTCCCCGTCAGCCCGGTAGTTATCCGAGTCTAGAGGCTCGCGCCTTTCGTGGCTCCCGCCCGAGCCCAGCGATCTCCCACGTCGGCACGCCGTGCACTCCTCGAGTAAGCCCAAGTGGATGATCTGATGAGGGGTCCATTTTCTGCTCAGCCGCGGCTGTGCTACGGCTCCCGTGAATTCCAGCAGCTCGCCAAACGTGTTTTTCCTTCCTCGCGGGATGGTTCTTAGGTGATCGGTAGAAAAGCTAAGTCACGTTTCGGCGACGAGTGCCAAATGAGTCAGGAGTTGAATCGCAAGACAAATATGAAGGGTCTATGAAAACTGCTTTCGTGTGGGAGAGACTGTGTTAGCTCGAGTTAGCGCTGCGAGCTCCCTCGTGGCGAGGCCTGGGCCACATCGCGGATCCGCTGGAGATGAGGCAGAAGCTGACGACTGTGCTTAAGGTCCTACCCAACACAGGCTGAGATGACGAACATGATGAAATGATCTGTGCTGAAAATGACGATTTGAGGAGATAAGGAGGAAAACGGCCCAGACACTGAGGTGGCGGCGATGGGGTGGCAACGAGGACTGAACTAGGAGGCCCGGCGTGGCCGCGAGATAAGGTGTGACTGGCCCGGAGCGAGGGTCGAGGGGCTCCACGGTGAGCCGGAAACTGGGGGAGCTTGTCGCTCCCTCCTGAGCTGCCGTGCAGGCAGGTATGCAGCATGGAGCAAAGCACCAAAACATGGTTGCTCGCATATGCGGATGTGGCCCCCGCGCCAGAGGTCAGCCTCCAGAGGGAATCCCCTCCACCTGACGCGCACACTCCTGCGCGCTAATTTAGCAGACCTCGATGAGCCACTCCCCGGGTCACCGCCTCGGCTTCCAGCGGCTCGAGACCGGCGCTAGCGACAGTGAGGAAGCTCGTCAGTGCAAAAAAGCATTGGCGAGGTGATATCTGGGAAGGAGTTTTTCCACAAGAGAAAAGGCCAGCTATGAGAGCTTGGAGGGGGAGGGACCGTGGGCTCCGAGGGGAGCACAGACTAGAGCGAACCTGAAGGAGCGGAGGAGAGAAAGAAAGTGACAAGGGAGGAGAGAAAGGAGAGAAAGTGGGACCGCAACTCTCCAGCTCCTGTCCTCCTCCGCAGTCCTTGAGAAAGCCCCGTGGGGGCTTGGTGGCCCGCCTGCCGTCGGCGGCTGCTGTAAGAGCGCCTCCTGGACCCGGCTGCGCTCGCGCGGGCGCCGACACCAGGCGGCGGCAACTAGGCACACCTACGCACGGCACGGCTACACGCACTACCGCGCGCTAAACCACGCATTAAAATACCACCACATGACACGCACCAACACAGGCGCCCACACACACAAACAACAAAGCTTCGCACACAACACGCAAGGCAGATGCACGCTTCACGACGAGGAGGATGAGGAGGACAAAGACACACAGGAACTTCACCGCACACACGCACCACAACACACACAACGGCACACACGCAAGACGGCACCAGCACCACCACACACAGACACACGACAGAGACAGTCACAGAAAGAACACTGCACACGAGACACAAGCGCATGCCTAACCACGGCCTCCATCCCTGCATCCGACGTCTCCCGCCCCCGAGGGATTCCGCCGCGGGAGAGACTCCCCTACAATACTCTACATGGTAGGCTTCCTACGTCGGGAGCAAAGGCCCAACAAAAAATAGCGAAAGCAGTGCACAGAATGTGCCTCTACACACGGCCCGGTACTGAAGGCCCCAAGTCCAGGCCTGAAGTGGTGTGATCCGGAGTTGTGGCGCTTCTGCCACCCGGCCTGGATGCAGTCGGGCGGGTGGTCGGCAGGGGCGAATGGTGCTGGCACGTGGGGCAAGGCGGTGCTCCTGTTTCACCTTGCTTGGCCCCCTCTGTCCTCACCTTCCATTCAGCTCGCGAGCGGGGCTGGAAGTAGGGGGGCAGGCCTTCTCAGAAGGTCACTGGGCCCCCGGCTCCCGACAGCCCTTTCGCCTTCTCCGAAGCACCTCGTCTTTCAGAAGGCGCGAGGGCTCTCGTCTTGTCTTCGCCTTCTGAGAAAACGAGATCGCCTCAAACCCCCCCTCGCACTAGAGAATGAAATACTGTCGGGCGCAGCCCCCCGAAAGAAGTCTATGGCCAAGCATGGGCGTGATCCGCATTGGGCGCAGGCGGGGGACCGGCGTGGCTCCCCGCCGGACCCCTGTTGGGCTTTCGTTAAACCCCGCGGGCTCCCTCGCAGGGCATGCGGCCACTCGGGATGCCGAGCACGCCCCCCCGTGGCGGCGGGGGGGGGGTTGAACCGTCCCTCGGGCGCACTAGCGACCCAAGGCCCACAAAAACACACCGGGAACAAGATTCGGCGTGTTTCCGCGTTTCCTGGCCCTCCTCCCCTCCTTCCTACCGTCCACGTGCGCCCGCACCACGTTACAGCGGCCGAGGGGGCTGGGAGCCCACCGAAGGTCCAGTGCTACCTCCGCATGCGCCCGCCAAAGCGTACAGCGCCAGTGCCCCCAGAGGGGTCCGCCCCAAGGTCGGAGGCTCCGTCCGGAGACTCCCACTCACCAGTGCATGTGCTTGCCTGATGCTGCACACCCAGTAAGCGTTCGTGGCCCCTAGGGCTCCCACCGAGGAGGGCACCGACCGTCCGGGCACCTCCGGCACCCAACCTGGTTTCGTGGCCCATTGAGCCCACCAAATGGCGGATGCCAAGTCCGCATGTGTCCCCACTGGAGTACCGACTGGGTGGCCCCCGAGGGGTCCATCGAAGGTGGCATGCTTACGTGCTCATCGTCCGCACACTCTCCTCAGCGCTCCTCTCCCCAGAGGCTAGCCCAGGAGCGGTCCTTGCAACCTCCGTCCTTCCTCCACGCCAGTACTCTTCGTCCTGGCCTTTTGATCAGCCCCACGAGGTCCCTGTGCTACCGTCCAATGCAACCCGCACCCCAGTACGGCGCAAATGGCGGCATAGGGGGCGGCCGCAGGTGCGGCGCGAGATCCGCGGCGTCCAGCACTACACGAAGAGCACGCCCTCCTTCCCTCCTCCTGCGTCTCACCCCCCTTCTTCCTTCTTCCCCCATCTCCTCCTCCTCCTCCTCCCCTCCTCCCCTCCTCTCCTCCCTCTTCCCTGCTCCTCTTCTCCCGCCTCCTCCGCTTCGCCTCCCTCCTCCTCTCCTCTCCCCCCCCCTCTTCCTCCTCTCCTCCTCCTCCTCCCCTCCTCTCTCCTCTCCTCCTCCTCCTCCTCTCCTCCTCCCCTCCTCCTTCCTCCTCCTCCTCTCCTCCTCCTCCCTCTCTCGTCCCTCCTCCCTCCTCTCCTCTCCCCCTCCACTGATGGTCCGGGTGTCCGTCAGACGCAGCCGCTTCCCCCAGGGGGGGCCCGGTCGGGCCCCCCCCAGATTCCGCCCCGAATAGCAGAACAATAACAACTTAGGGACGCGAGTCCCGGGGGCAGACGGGAGGGAGAGGAGCAAAGAGAAGCACCACAGCACATCACCATATCAGACTAGCAGCGGGAGGGAGGGGAAGGAGCAGGACCAGGGCGGCAGCCAGCGTGGCCGGCGCGTGGCGAGCGGGGGGGCCCGAGGGCCTGTGTTGGGTTCTCCCTCCTGCTGGTCGCGTTGCCCGCTGAAGGGGAACTGGGACACACAAGCAAATAAACGTATCCCCCATATTTTCCTGCATTTCCTGGGTTTTTGTCTTCCCCCCTCCACTTCCCCTATTTTCCAATCTTTTCCGGGGAATCGACGATGAATTGTGTCTGTGTGTGTCTTTTCCCCTCCTGAGCTTGGGCCACCGCCCTGCAGGGCGCCCCAGGGTGGAGGCAGCCGGCCGAGGGAGGTGCAGACAGAGTGCGCAGGCGCGCAGAGTTGAAGAGGGGCGTGGCGGCTGGCAGGCGGCGTGGCTGGGGATGCGGGCGGCGGCGGTGGCCGTGCGGAGACCTGCGGGGCGCCGCCTGCTGGCCAGGATGGCAGAGAAGCCTTGCACATCGGACCCCCCCCGAAGCGGCCACCTCCCCAGGACAGGTGCCCTCCCCTTCCGAGGCAGGAGCAGGGTATTCAGTCTTGCCCCCGGGGGGTTCCACTTGCCAACCGCCCACGGTTGCGTCGTGGTTTGCTTTTCCGACCCCCACCCCTCCGTGGATCTTCCTCGCCAGGACGGCCCGCGGCGGGAATCGACGATGAAGCCAGAAGGAGTGGAAGGTTGGAGGTTGGTGTGTCTTGTCTGAGGGTTTCTGGTGTTCTCGCCGTACCTCCTGAGCTGAAGTGGGTGAGAAAGCCCCGTGGGGGCCGCCGCCACTGATGTACACGCCGTGTGCGTCTGCTGTAGAGAAAACGGAGTCCGTGCCACCCTGTGATGCTTCCGTCATGCGGTGGCTTACGTGTTGGCGAGGATAGTGCCGAACAAGGGAATGGGTGGGTAGCAGTTGGTGGCCCTGCCGCTGTGAGGCAAGATGTGTGTGTGTGTGTGTGTGTGTGTGTGACGATGTTGTTGTCCCTGCCGTTGCAGAGAAGGCGCGGCCTGGCGCCGGCCTGTGGCGCCCTGAGATCCTCGCCTCGGGGCGTGCCGCGCGGCCCGAGGCGAGGGTGGGTGGGGGGGTACCGTCCTGTAGGGTTGCCGCCTCCTCTGTCGCTGCGGCGAGGCGGCGTGTCAAAGCGTCCGAGGTGGGGCTCGTCCTCCTGCTTGTTGCGGCGAGACGCCGCTGTCTTCGTCGTCGTGCTGGTCAGGGTAGTCCGCGAGACTGTCGCGCGGGCTGTCGGCGAGGCCGTCTCGGGGGGCGTCCGTGGGAGGTGTGGGGGTTGTCGTAGACCGCGGCCTTCTTCGCGCCCGCTTTGGCCGTCGCCGTCGCGGGGGTCGTCGCGGGGGGTCGCGTGGGAGTGGTCGTCGCAGGGGTCCTCAGATGCCGTCGTAGAGGGGCGTGGAGGGCCGTCCTGCGGCCGGTTGTGTTTTCGTCCGGCCAGAAGTCCGTGAGGGAAGCGCTGCCCGCGCAAGACGGAGGCCGTCGCGGGGTTCGTCGCCCCGTTGTGGCGAGGGGCCGTCGTGGGGGGCGTCGCGCAGAGGCCGTCGTAAGGGTTCATTGTCGTGGTGGGTCGCATGGGCATTGGAGGAGTGGGGGGCGCTGGCCGTCGTGTGGGTCGGGTGGGTGGTCCCCGTCGTTGGCAATCCCTACTCGGGCATGCGGCCCTTCCGAGCCCGCCGCCGGATGGGCGGGCACTATGGCCCGGAGCGGCCTCTATGGCCGCTTCCCCGGGTATGGCCCCTCCGCGGGTCAGGGCATGCGGCCACAGACAATCGGGTGGGGGCCGTCGTGGTGATCGAGGGCCGCTTCTTAGCGTCTGCCCCCCGCGGGCTCCCTCGCGGCATGCGGCCACTCTGCCGAGCACGCCACGGGGCAGGCGGCGCCAGTTGGCCAAGCCATCGGCCCCCATGACCGCTTCCCTTCCCCGGGGTCCCGGACGGGCTCCCTCGCAGGGTGGCCACTCGGGGCGTTGCTGGGGGCGCGTGGGGTCCGTCGTGGGAGCCAAGTCGAGGGGGCGTTCGCGTCGTCGGGTAGTCGACGGGGTCAGGGTTCCAGGAGGTGGCTTCGGCTGTCCCCACCAGGTATCCCCCCCCCGCGGGCGGTGCGGCCACTCCGGATGTCGAGCCCGCCGCTGCGCCAGCTTTGGGCTGTAGCGGCCCCTGTGGCCGCTTCCCCGGGTATGCCCCGCGCGGCTCCCTCTCAGGGCATGCGGCCACGCGGGGTGCCGAGCCCGACGGGGCAGGCGGTGCCAGCTCTAGCCTTGCCAACGGCCCCTGTGGCCGCTTCCCCGGGTATGCCTCGCGCGGCGGGCTCCCTCGCAGGGCGTGCGGCTGCTGGGGGGGCGTGGAGTCCGCGACCGTGGGGTGAGGAGTTGTGGGGATGTGGGTGGTAGACTGCTGGAAGGGAGGCGGAGCCGTCGTCGCCTCCGTTGGGGTGGGTCTCGGTGGGGAGGCTCCATTCCCGCCTTCGCCAGCTGCCAGGCGAGCTGGGGCGAACCACAGCCTCCGTGCCTTGAAAGTGCGTCTGCGCGCGACAACGACTGTACCCGTATAGTTCTTGATGCCCCGTTGTCAGTCAAGCGTGGCCAACTCCCTGGCCATGCTGCGTCGGCGCGGTATGCCTTGGCGCTCTGGCGAGGAGGCCCGTCCGGGCCCGTCGGCAAGTCGAGAAGGTAGGCAAGTTCTGTCGCGGGCGCCGCGGAGGAAATTGCGCGGCCGGGCGCCTCGCCCGGCAGTCGCCCGCTGCGGGAGGAAGGCCGGGCGGGAGGTCCACGCCCCCTTGTCGGGCAACGGCTCCTCCTCCTCCTCCTCCTCCTCCTCCTCCTCCTCCTCCTCCTCCTCTTCCCCCCTCCTTCCTCCTTCCTCCTGTCCTCCTCCTCCTCCTCCTCCGGAGGGTGCCTGGCGTGGGTGGGGCACGACCAGGAGGTAGCCAGAGGATCGGCAGCCACCCATCCCAAGGAGCGACCTGGGCTCCCTGTTGTTGGGGGAAGAGGCGTGGCGGGCAGGGAGGCATGGCCCATGGATGCGCTTTGGGCGCTTTCTTGGAATTCTGGGCGGTCGTTCGACCTCTCAGAGAACAGGGCTCAGTGCGAATGGTGTCTTTGTGCAAATGGCTTCCCACAGTTTGATCGGTTCATCCATCATCCAATGACGGCATCATTTCACCTGTCTCAGAATTCTTTAATCACTGAATGTCAGGTCTCAAGTCTCCCGCGGACATCCGTTCCGGAGGCTAACATTTTTTTGTTTTGTCTTTTTGTCTGTGTGTTGACTTTTCACTCACTTGAGGCTCAGGCCTCAAGCGACCTTACAACAATTGAGGACCGCGCGAGCCAGTCCGGCCGCCTCCTCCTCCTCCTCCTCCTCCTCCTTCCTCCCCCCCGGCTGCCCAGCCCCCCCAACCCTGGTCCCCTCTCCTTCACCTCCGCGGGGGGGGGGGACGCTCTGGGGCAGCTGGACCAAGGCGCGTGGCGCGGCGTCGCCGCTCCACCGACGGTGTGGAGGACCGAGCCGCGGGCGGGCGCTCGTGTGCGATTTTTTCCCTCCTCCTCCTCCTCGTCCTCGTCCTGCTCGTCCTCCTCCTCCTCCTCCTCCTCCTCCTCCTCCTCCTTCTGCGCCTGCCGCTGGGCGGGCCCGCCCCGCTCCCTGCCTCCTCCTCGCCCTCTCCGTCCTCCGCGTCCTCCTCTCTCCCCCTCCCCTCCTTCTCTCTCGTCCTAGTGGAGCCTTGAGCATGCGGGCATGTCCAACTGATCCTCGGTACCCTCGAGTCCTCTTCCTCCTCCTTGTCCGGGTGGGCCTCCTCCTAAGCGGCTCCGCGATATCCTTTTCCTCCTTCCTCCTCCTTCTCGGCGTCCTCCTCGTCCGCGGTCCTCTTCCTCCTCCTCCTCCCGCGGGCAAAAACGAGGGGTGGAAAAGTCCGTGCGCCTTCCGTTGTCGGTCTTGTAATTCGGATCCGCGCGGCCGTCCAACAGCGACTGGATCTTCTCCGTGTCGCCGATGCTGATCGCCTGCCCCCCCACCCCCAAGGGCGTGGGCGTGACCTCCTCCCGCCCTTTCTGATGCCTCTCCCCGAGGAGAAGGCGTCGGAGGAGGAGGAGGAACAAGGAAGACACAATATGCTGCTGCACATGATCATGATGATGGTGCTGATGATGACGATGATGATGGTGATGACGAGGATGTTGCTGATGATTGTGATTATGCTGATGATGTTGATCATGCTGGTGCTGATGGTGCTGGTGGTGATTGTGATGACACTCCTGATGGTGCTGATGCTGATGTTGGTGTTGCTGATGCTGGTGATGAGAGGTTGATGGGGATGACACGGATGATGGTGGCGATGCTGCTGATGATGGATATGCTGATGTTGATTATGATGCGGATGCTGATTATGATGATGACCGATGACGGTTGTGATGAGGATCGTGGTGCTGATGATGGTGCTGTTGCTGGTGATGCTGCTGCTGTTGATGATGGGGATGATGAGGGTGATGAGGGTGATGATGACGACGATGACGATGCTGATGATGATGGTCATTATAATGGTCCGGATGCTGCTGCTGGTGCTGATGCTGCTGATGTTGCTGCTGCTGATGCTGATGCTGATGCTGGTGGTGGTGGTGCTGCCACTATGAGGATGATGCTGCTGCTGCTGAGGGGGAGGAGGAGGAGAAAAAAGAACATTAGCCTGGCGAAGGACCCATTCAAATGTAGTTTAATTACCGCAATGATGAATGTCATCTTCGCCCGCGCCCCCTACGGGGCCACGAGCCGTGTGAGGGGCGTGCCGACCTGCGCTGCGGGGCCCACAACGTGAGCGAAGACGATAGGTCTGTGTGCGAGAGACTGAGAGCGAGTGAGCCGGATTGTGGATGAGTCTGCGCGCGCTTGAGTCTACGTGCATAAATGTCGACGCCCATGTCGGCACGCCTCTCACGAGGATCGCGCCCGCTTCCTTCCCGTTCTTCTTCTCCCTCTTTGCCCGTGCACGCCCACGTCCAAGGCTTCAGGCGCGGCGCCGCACGGAGTCCCCGCGACGCGCGCTGGTCGCCCCGAAGGGGTCCCGGCGACGCGCGCGGGTCGTCCGCTGCGCGGAGCAGAGAGAGCGAGCAGGCTGGCTCCCGCCCGGGATGCGCGGACCGAAAGCGGCCCCAATACGTCGAATACGATGAAAAACCTCCGAACATCGAAAGTCGCCGCCAAGCGAATTCCGCCACTGGCCCGCCATGCGAGTTCGGCCACGGAGACCTTAGGTGGAGCTCCCTGTGGGGACACGAAACGCTGTACTGGGTGGTGGATGACGCATGCGGGCGGTCCCACTGGGGCCTTCGGTGGAGCCCTCTATGGGGCCACGAAGCGCTTTGCTGGGTGGTGGATGACGCATGCGGGCGGTCCCACTGGAGCCTTCGGTGGAGCTCCCTATGGGGCCACGACGTGCTGTGCTGGGTGGTGGATGACGCATGCGGGCGGTCCCACTGGGGCCTTCGGTGGAGCTCCATATGAGGCCACGAAACGCTGTATTGGGTGGTGGATGACGCATGCGGGCGGTCCCACTGGGGCATTCGGTGGAGCTATGGGGTCACGAAACGCTGTGCTGGGTGGTGGATGAGTGGGGTCGCGAAGTGCTGTACTGGGTGGTGGATGACGCATGGGGGCGGTCCCACTGGGGCCTTCCGTGGAGCCCTTTTATAGAGCCACGAAGTGCTGTACTTGGTGGTGGATGACGCATGCGGGCGGTCCCACTGGGGCCGTCGGCGGAGCCCCCTATGGGGCCAGGAAGCGCTGTACTCGGCGGTGGATGACGCATGCGGGCGGTCCCACTGGAGCCTTCGGTGGAGCTCCCTCTGGGGCCACGAAATGCTGTGCTGGGTGGAGCCTTTGGTGGAGCTCCCTATGGGGCAACGAAATGAGGGAGGAGGGGGAGGAGGAGGAATGAAGGAAGGAGAACGCGGGGCGCTGTCTCTTCAAAACGAAGACCCAACAACACAGGTTGGTTGGGAAAGGGAATCATATTGCTGGCGCCTAGAGGCGGTTGCAGCAGAGTGCGGCTGCTGGTGCCACCCCCGAATCTGCATTGGCCAACGTTGGGGGGGGGTATCCGCGACCACATCGCCCGGGAATCTAGCACTGTGGCCTGCCGTTCCAATTCGAGGAGCTCTACGCGGACGGGTCGGCGCTCGACCCGGGCAGTGCTAGTCACGTTGAGGCAAAGCAAAGCCTGCCGTCGGTCGTCCTGCACGCGAACGCGAGCGAAGTCGTGGATGGCATCAACGAGCGCGACCACCATGCCACGTGCGCTGGCAGTGGCTCTTGGTGCCAGCTGTGGCGTGTCGTATGGCAGGCCATTCATGGCCTCGGCGGGCTCGGGCATGACCATTTCGAAAACGTCAAGATCCGTGGGCACAGTCTGGCGAGGGACATCGCCCCGGGTATCACCGCGCGTCACATGCGCGGCAACATGGACGCCGATGCGTGAGCCAAGAGATTCACGCGGCCGTTGGCCGTCGGCCCTCACGACCGAGCCCGACTGAAGCGGACCACCCTCTTCGTGGGCGGCATGGTCGCGCGGGTGGCCAGTGCAGGGGCCCAGGCGGCGACGCTGCGCGAGGACACCGCGACGGGAGGCAGAGTGCTTGCCCTCCCGCTGGGCCCCACTGCCCACGAGTTCGAGGTCAGCGGCGAAGGCACCACCTGGCTGTGCACGCGGCACGGTCGGCAGGCCTTGAAGGCCAACTCCCACGGGCAGCTGCACTCGAGCGCGTGCAGGGCACGGCCTGCGGCCCTGGGCGCCGAGCGGCCCGCCAGTGCGGCGCGGGCTCCGGGGAGCAGGCCGAGGGCCTTGGCGAGGCTGCGCAGCACGATGCTGTGACCCACCGCGGTGCGGTCAGCACGTGGGGTCTCCTCGTCCAGAGGGCTCCGGAGGTGTCTGCCAGGGCTCTGGCGGCGCCCCGGCGGGCAGCCCGGGGGGGCCTGGCGGCCCCCAAGACAGGCTCGGCGGCACGCCACAGGGCCGAGCTGGGTCAGCAGCGGCGGGCGAGGCCGGCGCGGCTACCGCCTGCGCACGAGGTGCTGCGTCTGCGCCCGCGGCGGCAGCGCCGCGACCTGCTGCTGGACGGCCGCCACTCCGAGACGCGCAAGGTGCTCCTCCAGGGGGAGGCGCAGGCGGCGCGGGCCGGACCGCCGAATCCGGAGCGGGCTGACCCGCCGAGTCGGCGTGAGGCGGAGGGCTCCCAGGGAAGCGGCGGCGCGGCCAGGGCGTGCGGCGAGGCAGCCCGAGCAGGTCCCTCGGCCGACCGGGCCCAGGGATTTGCGCGAGCAAGCGGTGATGAAAGCGGGCGCGCCCGAGCCCCGCGCAGCGCCGCAGAGGCGGCCGTGCCCGCCGAGGTGACGAGGGACCAGCCCGCCGCCGCCATCATCCCTCCCGCGGGGGCTCCTGCAGCATGAGCGCGCTCTGCTCGCTGGCCTTCTTCCCCGCGTCCTTCTTGCCCCTGGTGCCGCCCGCCTCGGTCAGCAGCTTGATGACGGCGTTCGCCTGGCCCGCCCCTCCCCGCCGTCGACCCCCACTGCTCTCGCTGGGGCCATCGCTCCTGCCCTCTCCCTCGCGCTCATCTTCCATCCCTCTTCCCTGTGAACAACTTCGGGGGCGGCCAAGAGGGGGGCGTCCAAGAGGGGGGGGTGCAAATCATGGCCGGCGGCATGTGCGCGGCCCAAAGGGGGGGCCACGGACGCAATGAAACAAAAAGAGGAGCCATGAAACCTGGGGGCGTATCAAGGCCCACGCCATGAGATCCATCCCTCCCTAGTCATCACCCCCCTCTTTGCCGCCTCCGACAACTTCCGCCTATCGCGCCGCCAGGTGTGTCCGTAGGCTGGGGCGGCCGTTTCGCCTAAGGCATCCATGCAGTGTACTGGCCCGAAGCTGCACATGTCCAGCAGTTGCGCGGACGGAGGCCGATACCTTGTCAACAGTGGGCTCCAGCCCAAGACGTCCCACCAACACAAGGGCCACATTTGTAGCATGGAGCAACAGTTACACGGATGAGCAACAGCTCCGTGCAGATCGACCAGCTGGCGAGACGGAAATGCGAGAAGGTGGGGCCGAAGGCCGATCCATCGGTGAGAAGCTTATTCACGCGACAGACCGCTTGACGGCTTCTTGCACAAAAGAACGCGGCAAGCACCTTCGCCCAACCAAGGAATGGTCAAGCCCCGCGGATCGGGCAACAGCCCCCGCGGCAAACTTGTAAAGAGCTTGGCGCAGATCAAAAACACATTCCGCCGCCCTGCGAACATCAGACGCGATGTGCTCGCGCCTGTTGCCGGAATCTCCAGTGGAACAGGGTTCTTGGTGCTCCTTGGCAGATCTGGCATTCGCTACCCTCCGCAAGGTGGTGCCCCTGCAGCCTCTGCCGCGTCCGGGTTCCCATGCAGTAAGTATTCCTAACGCAACTTCGGAGGTGGACATGCCAGAGCTCGGCTTTTTCCTCGTTCGTGGCTGTCCACGCCTGGTCCCGCTGAGGAGGTCTGCGCAAAACCTTGTTCTGCTTAGGTCGGAGTCTCAGCGCTTTGACGTTGGCACTGCATTCTGTGTTTACATCCGCATAGCCTCGAACCTTGCGAGGTGCCAACGCCAACAGATCGACGTGCTCGCCGTCAGCTTCGCGAGACATGCGCGCCGAGACAAGTGCCCGGCCTACCTCGGCCAAGCTGAGCAGCTTCACGCGGGCAGGGGTGGTGGAGGCAGTGCAGGAGCCTGTTCCAAAAAACAGCCTGCGTGACTCCCAATGCCGGGCCCCCCTTCCCTTCCAGATCGCTTGCCCGTCAGTGTACAGCGCTGGAATTCCAAAGATCATGCGGGCCAATCTGTTGGCCGAGTGCGGGCGACCTCTCCACTTGAATGAGGTGGCGGTCTCAGCTTCCTGCTTGCGTGAGCTCCTGCTCGCCGCGCGCGTGGATCTGCCCTGGCGCGACCCCCGCGACAGCGGTGCCCCACGAGGCTCCCGCCGGAGGCCCTGACCGGCAGATGTTCCCAACGCTAGCCCCGGCAGCTGTAAGTTTCCGCAGCCCACGGCTCGAGCGCCGACCAAAGAAGCTCGCGCGGACCTGCGAACGATTCTGCTCATGCCGATGCTTCTTCTAGGTGGCGGCATACGAGCTCTCCCCCCACCAACCATCGGTTCTCCCGAATCGATGTGAAGCGAGGGTAGGGTTCGGACTTAGCCACGTGCTCGACGAATTCCGATCACTACCCCCGCCTCCCATCAAGCTGCCTGAATCGTTGATCAGCGAAGGTAGGATTCGGACTCTGGCGCCGATGTTCGAAACGGGTCACTCTTACGTATCGCCGACGGTTGGAAGCGGGCGGGGGAGTCTGAACAGGTTGGGACCCCAGACAGTCGGCCATGAGGGGGGGATGATGCCACATCCGCTCAAAATCGATCCCCAAACCCCTCCCAAGGTTCATCTGGTGAAACCCGTTTGTCACAATCCCGGGGCGCGGAAGCGGCCCCCGGAGGCCGCAAAAGGCCTACGACCTTCCCGAACCCAGGACCTCGAACCTGCCCGCCCTCCCTGCTGACCAGGCCAGTGCTGGGCCACCTCGGACCGCCACACGGCCCCCACCTCACGCATCGCCCACGGAGACCCAGGCCCCCCATTTGGCCTCCATCTTCCGCACCCTCCGCGCGGCAGGCGCCGCGCAGCAGCGGCCAGAGGCTTCGTCCGCAGCGGCCCCAGAGGGTGAAGGCCGAGGGCCCTCCATGCGAGCAGACCAGGCGGGGTGCACGGAGGCTACTGTCGAGGAACAAGCGAAGACATGAACGTGAAGTTGCGGAGGCACGCGCGGACTTCTCGGATCGGCGCTTGGGCCCGTCCTGGCGGCGCCTCTGGCGCTGCCCGTGGCGCGCTCCGCGCCACGGAGGGGGGGCCCAACGCCGATCCAAGATATCTGGGCGGAGCTTCGAACATCTATGTTTATACAATTTTTGTTGGGGGCTCCCCGAAAGTAGCATCAAGGAGACGGGCACTGGAGGAATTCAGCCTCGTTTTTTTCCAATGTTTTCGGGTCCCCAGGGCCTCCCACGAGCCCTGGGACAGGCAGGAAACGACCAAGGATGAAGAACTGGCTTTTGGGAGGGCCCAGGGGTCGTCGAGAACCCGTTTCCCCGAGGATCCTTCTCCGCCATGGCGGAATGAACTTGCCAGGGTGTGGGCGTGCAGGCATGCTTTTCTGCGCTTGCCGGAGCGTGCCTTCGCCAACTCCTCCTGGGTGGACGCGGCCTCCTTGGCGGCGCGCGCGCAATCCATCGCCGACTCGCTGCCGCGGTATCCCAGCCTGGGCGCGAACGCCGCGCTGCCGCCCTCCCCCCCCAGCAAGCGCTGACGCCCCCCGCTGCTCCTCCCCTCTCCCCTTTTTTGACCACCTGCTCACTCAAACACCCTACAGCCTGCGAGCCTTATGTCGTGCGTGTCCCCCTACAGGGGAATTTTCGACGAAAAACAAAAAATACCCCAACCCAAAAATAGCCCAAACAGGTCAAACAAATATTCCAAAAATAGTCCCCAGACTATTTTTGGATTATTTTTGGACTATTTTTGGGGTATCTTTTATTTTTCGTCGAAAATCCCCCTGTACGGGGACACGCCCGACTTAATGCGAGCCGCAACCCCTGACACAGACCAACGGGAAAACTAGCCTGTGATGGCCGCGCCTGGCCGCCTGCGCCGGCGGGCGCGTGCAAGGCGACGACGCTGCACTGCAGAGGAGGAGGAGGAGGAGGAGGAGGAGGAGGAGGAGGAGGAGGAGGAGGAGGAGGAGGAGGAGGAGGAGGAAGAGGAGGAGGAGAAACAAAAAGAAAGGGGGGGCCAACCTAAAATCGTGGACAGGCCGGTGCGCCCAAAATTAACCAACCGTCGCTTGTGGGCGGCGGCCAGGGTGTGGCTGGCACGCGTGGGGTAAGAATATGCCACGGTCCAGAGGAGGAGGAGCAAAAGGAGGAGGAGGAGGAGGAGGAGAAGGAGGAGGAAAAGGAGGAGGAGGAGAAGGAGGAGGAGGAAAAGGAGGAGGAGGAGGAGAAGGAAGAGGAGGAGGAGGAGGAGGAGGAAAAGGAGGAGGAGGACGAGGAGGAGGAGGAGGAGGAGAGGAGGAGGAGGGAGGAGGAGGAGGAGGAGGAGGAGGATCGGCCCGCCGCGAGGGAACGCGGTCGTGGCGGCACGACGCGCCGCGACCCGAGGACCGACCAACTCATATGGCCGGGGGGCCCGCCCGGCTCTTCGGGCCTGGAGGGGCCTGGTGGGATCTCCGGAGGGCCAGGATTTGGCCGCAGCGTTCAGGGGCCGGCGGCTTGCCAACCTGCGCAAAACTAACTTCCCACTGTCTGTGCCCACTCCACCAGGACACTGGGTAGGTAACTGGTGTAGCTTTCCACCACCTGTACTGGTGGTGCTACGTAGCCGCGCACACTTGGAACACCACAAGTGAACATTCATCACGAGGGGCGAATGAGACGGGTGCACATGCTTACCTCCAACCCCTGAGGACGGGAACGCGGCAGGCGAAATGCGAAGCTCACAGTTGTATTCAGAAACGACAATCTTGCCACGGCAAGGGTTCTCTCGCACCCAGCTCTCGACTGAGACTCTCGTGGGTCCTAGGTGACAGTGAAAGCAGAACCAGCGCTTTTTGTCCCTAGGATGCTGCATCATGCAGTGGCCCGGCTCGAGACCGAACCCCCTGCCGGAGTGCAGCTCTCTTCGCGGGCCTCCTCCCGGGAACGGGGCGCTGGTGCTCGACCCTGGGCTGCGAGCTGGCTTCAGTGGCTACTGCTGCTAGTCGCTTAGGGACTCGCCGGAGGAGGGTTTGATAAACTTGTCGCGTATTTGGCTCAGGCTGGATATCATTCGGGGCCTCGGCTAGGCCTCGCTGTGCTAGGGTATTAGCTAGCTCGTTGCCTAGTGTAGCGTGCCAGGGCTGCTGGGGCTCTAGGAGGCTCACGGCATCAAGATGAGAGTTGCGTTTCTTGATGGAGACGTGGGTAATCTTGTCGGGCCTCTGGAGGATCGCCTGCTTGATGCGCTGCCACCACTGCTTGTGAGGGCCCCTGGGGTAGAGCCAGAACCTTGCACGCCACCCTTGAACACGAGCGAGTCCGTCCAGATCTCCAGGGGGCCGCCCGTGAGCAGGAGGCAATAGAACAAGGCCGCGAACTCTGAACACGGGACTGTCTGGTCACCGTCGACGGTACCGAAGCCTAGGAACATAGGTTCGTCTGGGAGGTCCTCGAAATCGAGCGCAACGCCCCACCCAGCCCGAACGATTCTGACGCCAGCAAAATGTACGTACCCGTCGAGGTAGGCCCTGTGGGCCACGATGTGGGGTGCCTGGGCGGAGGCGAAGGTGTCGATGGTAGGGACTGGGCCTGGCATGTCGACGCTGTAGATGGTCTGGGGCTCGTTTCAGTCGGGGGCCCGAGGGACCTCGTTGAACCTTGCAAAGCGAATATCACGGCATCAGAACATATGCAGGAGGAGGAGGAGGAGGAGGATGAGAGAGAGAGGATGACGAAGAAGATGAAGATGATGATGATGATGATGATGATGATGATGATGATGCTGATGATGATGATGATGCTGGTGATGATGCTGATGATGATGATGGTAATGAGGAGGAGGAGGAATATGAGGAGGAGGAAGAGGAGTAGGAGGAGGAAGATGAGGAGGAGGGAGGAGGAGAAGGAGGAGGAGGAGGACGCGGAGGGGGAGGGGGAGGGGAAGGAGGAGGAGGAGGAGGAGGACGAGGAGGAGGAGGAGCACGCGGACATAGCCGTAGATGTAAATCATTGTGGTCGCTGATCGGTTGTCCCTGGCGTTCAAAAGGTCGACCGTCGACAATGCGGTGCGTCTCGAAATGCGGGATGTTGTGCGCGTTCGTGGAGATGAAGCACCGATCAATCGCGGCCTCGGTCATGTTGGAGGTGCATCTGCAAGTGGCAGCTTAAGTAGTGACCCCGATCATCTGCGAGAAGAGCCGCTTCCAAAAGACAGGCTGGTACTGGTATCTGGTGGCTGTCGAGGCGTCGCTGGGAAGCCGCGAGCTCTTGGGGGGAGTCTCGAAGATGTTGAAGTCGCCGAACAAGACAATGTTGCGCGTGTCGGGGTTGTCAGCGTTGCGCTGCTGGGCGGCGTTCCATGCAAACGGAAATCGAAAACGGTCCTGCGCAGAGAGCTCGTGGTTGCGCACGTTGAAGATAATGGTCTCGCGTCGGCGTTCTGCGCCAAGAACGCGGAGCTCAGCGACGCGCCCAGGAATGGTGGAGGTAGATCCGCGCAGTGGGCGTTGGTCAGCAGGAAGTGCGAGCTCAGCTTTGTCATGAGGCACAAGGAAGGCAACTCCGCTGGCCGTCTCGGAGATCCCGTCGCCGTCCTGGTAGGCGGAGTGGAACGCCTTGTGCGCGTGCGTGGAGCTGTCGACCAGGTGCTGCATGTCCGTATAATTGCCGTGCGTCGCATGAAGCGCAATGACAGCTCGCTGGCGCATGGATGGCAGCAGAGTGTTGCGCTTGAGCGAGCGACGAGTAGTCGATCGTCCCATGAGCGCCTGATTGTTCCAAGGCGCAACGTTGAGGCCGTCCGGCGGTGGCTTCAAGAACCAGGGCAACCATCGGGTGCTAGAGCCACTGTGCTGCGGCCAGCGGGTCGGCGAAGGAGGCAGCCAGCCCGGCAACCAGTCGATCATGTTCTGCAACTGGGATGCCAACAGGTGCAGCTGCGCCAGACCACCGAACTTTTGTGGGAGCATCAGGAGTGGCGCCAGCAGTACCTTGAACGACGGCAGCCCCGTTGACGGAGAGGTGACCACCGCTGCGGTGCGTGCGAAGGTCTATGTCGGGGTGCTCTGCCAGGATGAGCTTGCTGAGCCTTTTGATCTGTACTTCTTGCCGAACCATGCGAGGGGACTTTCTGCAGAAACGTTGAGTGTGATCGTGCAGTTGCAGCTGTCAACTTGAGATCGCCGCCAATCCCGTCCTTGTCTGAGTGCTCGATGAAGTGCTTGAGCTCTCGGAAGTGCCTTGAGATCACCACCTGTGAGGGTGAATGAAATGCGACGAGCAGGACCCTCATTGTTGATGCGGAAGGCGTTGATGTCCGCGTCTGCAGCCGCGAACCAGGACGTGAGGGCAGACTTGAAAGTGGTAGTGGTGAACTCGGATGCAGCGCCGCACCAGAACGTGGCAACACGAGGGGCTCTGTCCCAGTTGCCGATGGAGTCGATGTCCAGCGATGGATGAAGTGCTTCAGCATTTTGGATGGCTTGCTTGATGCTTTCCACTGGCGCTTGGCAGTCAGCATTGAGAAGTTCAACACGGTCAGCTCGTCCTGTAAGTTGAACAACGTCCCAGTCTGCAGCCTCCTGGCGAGCGCAGAGCGTCCCTGTGGTCTTCGTGATGGTGGCCCGGAATTCGGAATTCCGCCTGCGCGGCGGCGACGACCCGCTTGGAGGTGGCCTCAAAGGCAGCAGCGGCCTTGTCCACCTGATCTTGTAGGAGGTCCTGTAGTTCTTTCCGTTGGTGGGCAGGAGTGGCAGTGGCGGCAAGCTTGAGTGCACCAGCGTGCCAAGGGTCTTCATGATCAGCGTTTTTGCCACCTCCTTTGTCTCCTTGAGCGGCGGGCTGTCTCTTTGCGTCGTCTTGTGAACCAGCAGTGGCGATACCAGGCTGTCCCATCGCGTCCGGTTCTTCACAGGGAAGCAGTGGCCCGCGCCAGCCACAGAAGACCGCGCGTGAAGTGTAGGCTGCTCGCAGGCGAATGCGACAGCAACGGATATGAAGCTCACCGCTGCGGGCACAGTGGCGGCGAGGAACGGCGGTCCTAGCTGGCCCCGGTCCAATGGCCTCCGTGCTCTCGCACGGGGCGGAAACATCTTGAGCCCAAATGGCTACGGATGATGATGATGATGATGATGAGGAGGAGGAGGAGGAGGAGGAGGAGGAGGAAGAGGAGGAGGGGGAAAGACCGGTGTACACCCAAGACGCATCTAGGTGGTGGTGCGAGGCGAACACCGACCCAGCACGAGAAGCGCCCACGGGCACCCACCAACCGCACACCGGCCGAAAACCCAGCACACTCAACCACTTACACAGGAGAAGCGAATAAGACCCCCCAAGCGCAAGCACTGTTGTGGGAATCGAGCTACGAAGAGCGGAAAGAGGAGGAGCCATGACAAGAAGCGGAACATGCTCCCCACCACAGCCTCTGCTGTTGCCGCTGCCGCCGCCGCTCCTCCTGCGCAGACCTCTGGCGTCTGGAGTCTGCCATCCTGGGGCCGTGTCCGGGCCCCGGGATCGTCAGACAACGACTGCGGCGAGGTCATCGGATAAGAAGCCACTGGGCAAGGAATCCAGGGTCTGAAACGTCAGAGAAAGCCCAATGGAAGCTTGGCCATGGATGCCACCGTCGCCCCAGGGTCGGCAGCCTCCTGGGCACACTCTTCAACGAACGCCCCTGCCGTATGGACGGGACGCGCCCCCCAGGCAAGGGGTCGAGAGGTCCAAGGGCTGGCGTTAGGCTGGGCATGTCCCCCTACAGGCGGATGTTGCGCGAAAAATCCGCCGACCCTGTCGGCGTGTGCCAGGGGCTTGGCTGTTCGAGTCGTCGTCTCCGTCGGTCGTCGCCTCCGTCGTCCCCTTTCCCTGCAGTTTCCTTCTCAAGCTCGTGAGCGAGAGAAAAATCTAGCAGTGTCGTAATCGAGTCGAAGGGAAGCCCCTTCCCTTTGATCCCTTCCCCAAGGGGGAAGGAGGGGGTCCCGGGGGGGTCCCGGGGGGGTTGGGGGGGGGGTGGGTGGGGGGGGTGGGGGGGCAGATTCGTTTTTCCTCGGGCGGCCTAGAAACCTCGAAAACACTCCAAATGAGGTCCGAATGCCCAAGATGGCCCCCGAGACGGCCCAAGAGGGCCCCGAGTCGCCCAAAGATCGGCCGAAAACGCCCAAGATAGCCCCAAGACCGTCCAAGAAGCCTCCAAGACGTCCCAGGCCCCCTCCAAGAGACCCCCAGTAAGCCCCAAGAGGCCCCCACGAGGCTTCCAAGCGGCCCCTAAGAGCTTCCCAAGAGGCCCACAAACTACCCCAAGAGGCCCCTAAGAGCGCTCGTCGTCGTCGTCGTCGTCGTCGTCGTCGTCGTCGTCGCCATTCAGGGTCGG
>CAUYUJ010014961.1:96698-104198 GCA_963575745.1 Prorocentrum cordatum
GGCACCCAGAGGCGCCCACCAGGCGAAACCTCTGCGGACCCAAGTCAGCGCACGGGGCGTCTTCCAGACGGGAACCTCTGTGGACCCAGCCTGGCCATCGCTCGGACGTCCATGCCCTGTGTTTTCTTCGGTTTCGTGCGTGGTTTTTTCGCCAAACGATCGAGGATGTTCCTCGATGGTTCTCGCCGAGAAAAAAAATGCACACGTCCGAGCGATGCCAAGCAGCCAGCGCATGTTACTCCAACGAGGCACCCCGAGGCGCCCACCAGGCGAAACCTCCGCGGACCCAGGTCCGCGCACGGGGGCGTCCACGAGGCGCCCGCGGCCTCCCGCCAGGCGAAGCCCCGGCAGGCCAATCCGATTCCTTGGGTGTCCGAGGAAGGCTTCGTGAGACTAAGCACTCTCGGGCAGACGCCAGAATCCACCATCACTGCTCGGGGAATAATAACACTATGAGGACAAACCACACGCACCTCTGCAGGCCAGATCGATTGACTGCAAGCGCCGTCCCGACAACACTTCGGGGAAGGGAATGCAGCCACACTCTATCAAAATTCAGATGGAGCAGCGGCCACACACATTCTTTCCGTTCCAACGAGGGCTGGGGGGTGGGGGGCGGTGATTCGCCTGAGGCGTCTTCTGGGCGCCCACGGGACGCCCACTGCCTCCTGCCATGCGAACCCCCGGCTGACCCGTCCAACTCCTTAAGGTGACAAAACTGGAGATCACCTGCGAACAAGCACGGGGAACTACCCGCGCTGGATCTGCCCGCTCCGCCGCGCCTGCTCCGCGGGGCAGGCGCGTGCGCGCGGGTGGCTCCGCGCACCCAACCGCCGACACGACGGTCGTCGTCGCGGGGCGGCCATGGCAGAGGGCAGGATCTCTCGGCATTCAGTCGATCAATTGTCTTGGCCCGAAAACTGCATCGAGCGGGGCTGCATCAGCACGGCGTCGAAATCGAGTCGAACCGGCCGCGCCAAGACACACGACTAAGCCGTGTAAGCATCGGGCCTGCGGAACGTCGAGAACGCATCTGATCGAGACGGGCGGAATCGGTAAATACGGTCAGGAACTTTTGGATAGCGTGTCGTTGCGGCGGGCCCAGCGACACGCTACCCTTTGCGAGCGCACAGCGTGTCGCTCCGTTCCGCTGGGCGGGAGGCTCGGAAAGACTCGGGACGTCGAAGCCTGGGACGCGGGGACTGGGCACTGGATAGCGTGTCGCGGCCGAAGCGTGGTGGACCAGGACCGGCGGAGCGACACGCCATCCCAAAGCTTCCGACCGTTATCGGATCGCCTGGATCAGAATTGACCCTGGAGGGGGCGGGGGAGAGGGACGCCGAGTCCGCCGCCCGCTCCTGCCCTCGATCGCCAGCTCATCGCCGTCGTTGTCGGCGTCGTCGATGTCGTGGTCGGGGTCGTTCTCATGAATGTGCTCATCGTCGTCGTCGTCGTCGTCGTCGTCGTCGTCGTCGTCGTCGTCGTCGTCGTCGTCGTCGTTCTTGTCGCCACGACCATCGTCGTCGTCGTCGTCGTCGTCGTCGTCGTCGTGGTCGTCGTCGTCGTCGTCGTGGTCGTCGTCGTGGTCGTCGTCGTGGTCGTGTCCGTAATCGTTGTGTCGTGGTCGTCTTCGTCTTGGTCGTCGTCGTTGCCCTCGACGGACGGCTCATGCCTCCGACGACCACCCGGCGGGTGGCCGCCCTCGTCTTTGCCACCAGCCTCGCAGCGGATCTCGCGCCAGGCCAGCGCCGATGCAGGTGCGTTAGCGTCAGATGCGAGCCCGCGAAGGCCGGTGTGTGTGGCGGCATGCGGCACCGCGCCCTCTGCCCGTCCCTCCCCCTCCGCCCTCCTCCCCTCGAGTCCAGGCGTCGCAGAAAGGCGACGGCGGTCTTTCTACGTTGGCGGCCTCCTGGGTCCGTCTCCTGGCCCTGAGACCGCCGAGACACAATCCAAGATGAGAAACCGGATCCCGGGAAGAGGTCGAGATCTCCGTGGACCCGCGTCGCGCACAAGATGTGCCGTCGGAAGAGAAGGTTCCCCTCCCCCTCTCTTGTTTCTCTCCTCATTCCTTGTCATCCCTCCCCCTCCCCTCCCCACGCCACCTCCAACTGCTCCTCCTAGCACCGCCAAAAACCTTAACACGATCCCCCCAACCCATTATCCATGTCCTCCTTCTCCTCCTCCTCCTCCTCATGCTCTGCTCCTTGGGTCCCCGGATATCTCCGGAGACTCGAACGAGGCCAAGCATGGTGGATGATGAACAACAACCTCGGACCTCGAACCTCTAACGGGGGGTACGGCGACCCCCGTCCCCGACTTTGTGGGAGCTTCGACATGGCAACTCTTGCGGGCCAGTCTCGGGGAGCTACGATGGGGCGCGCGTCCATCCTCGATAGGGGTGCGTCCGAATAATCACCCATGGGAGTATCCCCAAATTTCCTGTCTTTCCTCAGCGGCCAGTTCGTTGGGGGGGATCTTGGGGGCGAGAGATCGCATGCGAACCTCGATCCCTCCTTCTTCCTCTTCCGCCCTGTCGAGCCTGCCAGCGACCCGCCTTGCGCGCAGCTAGCCGCCGAGGGCTGCCACCCGCCCCCGGGGGCTTTGCCCGAAGGGGCTGGAGGCGTTTGGCGGCTGGACAATGGAACAAATATTCGCCTGCAGTGGATTCGAAGAGGTGGAGGTGGAGTAGGAGGTGGTGGAAGATGACAATGGGAACGGATTAAGATGGGCAAGGGGAGAAGGAAGAGGAGGGCAAAGACAACTTTTTCGTGCGACGCCCGCATCTGAGGGCGAGGAGAAGGAGGAGGAGGAGGAGGAAGAGGAGGAGGAGGACCAGTTTTAATCCAAGACGCATCCACGATGTTGCCATCAACTCTCCTTAAGTTCCCTCATTACGTCCCTACAACATTTATTTTCATTGTGGAGATTGCAATGTTGGAAGAGAACCGGCTGAGAATTCTCAGTCGTTCCACGTCGCAATTCCTTGCACTTCTGCGCCGCGGTTCAACGCGGCAATCGCGTCATGACGTGTCAGAAAACCATTCCAGGGACTTCGACGCCGCGAATCAACGCGACTGTTGCGTCCTTCCTAAGCCATGCTTGAACACCATTCCTGGGACTTCAGCCATGCGAACCATCGAAACTGTTGCACACTTTCAGAACGAATGTGTGCGGCGCTACGGAGGAGGAGGAGGAGGAGGAGGAGGAGGAGGAGGAACAGGACCACACCCTGGGCCTCCCGCAGCGGCTTGGGACGATTCGGACACCCGGAACGTTCCTGGCGAGGCGCAGCTACTGGAAAGCACTCCGAGGCTGGAAAAATGATGGGGACCGAGCGAATCGTCCGAAAATGACGACGACGAGCGACGAGGAGGAGAGGGGGATGAGGAGTGAACACCCCCTGGGGAGTCCTGGGTCCAGGCCGCCACCCCCGTGCCGCCGCTAGGCCCGTGACTGCAGGAGTCCCCGCGCTCGGGCGGATTGCTTGGCAACGGCTCTGCACCTGGCCTCCATAAGAGGACACAGGGGATGAGGAGAAGGAGGAGGGAGGAGGCCTTTCTGTGCGGCGGCGGCGGTCACCGGATCTTGTTCTTCCGCGGCTTAGCCGGCGGCGTGGCGGTGGACGTCGGCGGCTCCTCGGGGCAAGGGCTGGCGAAACAGGTGGAGGACGGGGAGGATGAGGGATGAGGGATAAATCATGTTCGGCTCCCTCCTTCCTCCTTCCTCCCGCAGCCACCAAGAATCAGGAATCAGGGGGGCGTCCAAGAGAGGGGCGTCCAAGAGGGGGGGTCACAAATCATGGCCGGCGGCATGTGCGCGGCCCCGGGGGAGGGGCCGGGGAATCATTGAAATTCGCCGGCCCGACGGGCCAAGGGCGTGCTAAGATCTCGGGTAACTGGTTAACAATATCGCTAGTTCGCGCGCGCGCGGGGCCGCCCCTGGGGGTCCCTGGACGCAAAGTACCCCCGCAAGTCCCGGCCAACCTCCCGCCAACCCCTGGCCGGGTCCCGGCCGGGTCCTGGGCAGGTCCCGGCAGGCTTCCAAGAGCCTTCCAGGAGCGCTTCAAGTGGCCTCCAAGAGAGCTCAACATGGCCCGAGACGGCCCACGAGCGATCCGAGACGCCAAATATGGTTTCCAAACAGCCCAAAGCGCCTTCAAGACGCGCCAAGAGGCCTCCAAGAGACCTCCCAAGAGGGCCAGCAGAGGCAGACATTAGTGACTTTCCTTCAGTTTCTGAAGTTTTTTGGCGTTCTCGCTTTTTCGGCTTACCGGCGCCCTGAGACGGCCCAAGAGGCTTCCAAGACCGCGTCAAGACGGCCCATGAAGCCTCCAAGAAGGCCCCAAGACGACCCAAGATGGCCCCAAGACAGCCCAAGAGGCGCCCAAGAGAGCCCCAAAACGGCCCCAAGAGGGGCCCAAAAAGGGGACCAGGAACCGCAAAGTCCAGCCTTCAGCCCCAAGTGGCCCTCAGACGGCCCAGACGGCCCCAAGAGGCCCCCAAGATGCTCAAATGGGCCTCCAAGAGGCACCCCAAGAAGCCCAAAGAGGCCCCCAAGAGGCCCCAAGAGGCCCCAACACGGCCCCCAAGAGGCCTCAAAACTGCCTCCCAAAGGCCACTGAGAGGCCAACCACGAGAGCCCAACCAACACCCGTGGGGCCTCTGACCCGCCACCCACCGCCTCCGAAAAATGGCAGCCGCCCAACAACACCAAATTGACAACAACACCCCGGCAAACGACAGCGGCGAGGCAATATGGGCCGGCGGAATGAGCGAAGCGATTAAATAAAAAGAGGCGCCCCGAAACATAGGGAGATATCATGGCCCTTCCCATGATTGCCCCCCCCCCTAGTCCTCATACCGCTTTTTGCCGACCCCTCCTGGGGCCTCCTAAGGCCTCCTGGTGCCTCCTGGGGTCTCCTGAGGCCTCCTGGGGCCTCCTGGGACCTCCTCGGACCTCCTTCCTGGAGTCGATTTAGCCAGGGTCGGCTTCGCCCTGTCGGTTTCGGCCGGTCGGCTTCGCCCGGTCGACTTCTTCGGCTTTCGCCAGGTCGGTTTTGCCCGCGGTCGGTTTGGCGCCCGCACGACCCGAGCCGCACGCCAAGGTCCGCCCTGTCTGGCCCGACACGCCCGCCAGGCACGCGTGCTAACTCGATGGTGCCTCACACTTCCATGTCCCGCCCGCCCGACCCGTCCTGCCCGTGAGGGTTATGCCCGACCGGCCCGACCCGCCCGCCGTGCACGCGTGCCAACGCTGGACACACAGGCTCTGGAGCGTCTGCTGTATAGGCCTGTTGTAGCGAGGGGGGAGGAGGAGGAGAAGGAGTAGCTAGGAGGAGGAGGAGGAGGAGGAGGAGGAGGAGGAGGAGGAGGAGGAGGAGAAGGAGGAGGAGGAGGAGGAGGAGGAGGAGGAGGAGGAGGAGGAGGCTCGATGAGGAGGGAGGGGTGAGGCCGGCTGGGTAGGCTGGAGGGTTGGAGGGGGTAGAGAGGGATGGGGGTGGAAGGCGAGGAGATCACCCAGATGCCGCAATTCGGCGGGGAGGGGAGAGGAGAAAGAGGAAGAACGAGAAACGGGGAGGAGGGGTAGGAGGACAAGGGATGTAGAAGATGTCGTTTGGGGCAAGCGATCGAGAGACTTCGGAGGAGTTTTGCACGATCTGCACGCACACGCGAAAAGTGAGGCCGTCGACCCTGCCTGTCCAGGGCGGCGTTCTTTGCCTTGGCTTTGGCAGAGTACCCTGGCCACCTGCCTCGACCGAGGCCGCATAAGTTGGACTTCCTTGCATCCCGCAAGATTTTGTCGCACGGTCTACCAACATGTCTCGTGGTGCTGGCTGTGCTGATGCTGCCGCAAGCCAGGCAAGCCCTGCCCTGCAAATGCTTACAATAATACATGCGATTGTCGGGATGAGCTACGTGGCTGCCTGTTAGCAGTTCGGCGCAACGAGGCAATACTCCATTAACTGCAACGGGCCTGCATGATGACTGCATCCAAACTTTCAGTTATCTCTGTTTCTGGCTGCATGCTTCTGTTTACAAGTGGCATACAACATCATCTTCTGGCCGCGAGAGACTTCGGAGGATGACGGAGGGGGGAAATTGATGATACATATTAGGAGGAGAAGGATGAGGAGGAGGAGAAGGACGGAGGGAGGATGCGGAGGATGGAAGATGCGGAAAGAAGACGAATAATAAGCAGAGGAAGATCGGGGAGGTCTTCGGAGGTTTCCACAGAGCCCACGAGGCATCCGGATGCTCGAACAGGGCAAGAGACGCCAAAAGATGTTAAGGAGAAACATGATGAAGATAACCATCTCCTCCGACGTCGCAACCTTTTCATGACGTGCCCCCCCCGGGCATCTGGACACCTTCCCCAGAGCCGGCTCTTCATCAGGAGTTCTGACGGCCTCAGAACCGGGAAGCGGCCCACAGGGCGGCCGAAAACCTAAAAGAAGACTGCCGTGGCGATTCTTTTGAGACGGCCAGATCTGAGGGGACGACGACCACGACGATAACGACTTCACGGTAAACGACGACATCGACGACGTCGGTGACGAGGACTTCGTCCTCTGACGTCGTTTCTGTTTTCGACTCCGACTTCGTCCCCAACGCGTGACCCTGGGGCCTCTCGACCAGTGGACGGTTTCTTGACCTCAACTTATTTTGACGGCCTCAGGGCCCGAAGGTGGCCCTCTGAAGACCGGAAGCAACGACACAATCTACTCCTTGCTTTTTTGCTCAAGGTGTTGGAGCTCTGGGACGACTCCGGCCAGCGAGGACGACGACGAAGACGAGGAGGACGCCGCGCACCGCAATGGAGGACGACCGAGGCCTCCAGGCTCGAGCTAGGGCCAGCGAGGAACGAAGACTTGAGAGGAGAAGGACGGCGAACGAGGAGGAACACGACAACGACGACGGCCACTACGAGGGCCACGACTCCGAAGACCGCAACGACGACGACGACGTCGACGAGGGCGACGACGTCGACGAGGGCGACGAGGGCGACGACTCCGACTTTGACGACGACTTCACGCCGCCGAATTCGACGACTACGACGAGGAGGAGGAGGAGGAGGAGGAGGAGGAGGAGGAGGAGGAGGAGGAGGAGGAGGAGGAGGAGGAGGAGGAGGAGGAGGAGGAGGAGGAGGAGGACGACGACCGCGACGACGCCGTCCGCTGCAGGGTGCGCTGCGTCGCCGGCGGCGTCGAGGGGGACGAGCCAAGGCGCGGCGCCGGCCAGAACGGGCTCGGCCGCGGCGGCCACGGCGCCGCCTCGGGCCAGCCGAGGGGGCGACGGGGGCCCTCTGGCGGCCCTCTGGCGGCGAGGGCGAGGGCGACGAGGGCGGCGGCAGCGATGATGACGAGAAGGGCGAGGGCGAGGGCGACGAAGCCGAGGGCGACGACGGGGGCAAATGAGAGATGATGAAAGAGGGGAGAGGAGGCAAACTAGGTGCGCTCGCGCCCTATCTGACATCCTGCCCCTCCCAGCTATCCCTTACCAT
>CAUYUJ010014961.1:109198-126698 GCA_963575745.1 Prorocentrum cordatum
GCTTCCACATCCTATTCACACCGCCTAGCTTGTACGACATGCCACGTATCTTGCAGCTTGCACCTGCAGAGCTCACACCATACAGCTTAGCCCCACATAGCATGTACCACATAGCTTACACCGCATAGCTTTCACCTCCACGGTGCAATAATGCACTGTGTGGGGTCTATTCTGGCTAACAGTATTACTGCTGTCAAGTATCGCGGTCTGACTCGGGTCACATCGCCGACGCGGCGCGACCCTACGACCCCATCTGGGAGGCCTGGAATACTCGCGCGTGGTCCCTCTCGAGCTGGACCCACTTGCGAGGGCCACCGAGTCCCAAGCGGGGCAACCGCGCCCCTCGCCATCCCTTACACGACGCCCAGGCGTCCTGAACCTCTCTCTCCTCCTGCGCCGCAACTTTCGGCGGTGACCAAACCTTCCTTTAGTAAACCTCCCTTTAGTGAAAACGGCCTGGGACCGAAACCGACGGACCTGGACCCGCAAAAATGACGGCCGCGACGCCCTCCCGCGAACCGAACACGGCCAATTCACTAATCGACGTGTCAGGGTAGGAGGCCTGTCCACCCCCGAAACTTCTCATGCCGCGGGCCCACGGGGATCTTGCACCCCTTCCCCTGTGGCTGGCCTTCTGCCTTGCGCGCTCTTCCGGCCCAAGCGGGGCAACCACGCCCCTCGCCCATCCTTTACACGACGCCCAGGCGTCCTGAACCTCTCTCCCTCCTCCTGCGCCGAAACTCCTCATGCCGCGGGCCCGCGGGGATCTTGCACCCCTTCCCTTTGTGGCTGGCCTCCTGCCTTTTGTGTACTTTTTCCGGCGACCCCCGGGGCCGAGGCGCGGCCTCCGGAGAGGCTGCAGCCGTGGAGACGCCGCCTGGCGCGCTCTTTCTGCGAAGGGAAGGGAAGTGGAGGAGGAGGAGGAGGAGGAATATGAGGAGGAGGAGGAGGAGGAGGAGGAGGAGGAGGAGGAGGAGGGCCCTTTGACCGAGGAAGCACCGCCTGGCACGACCTTTCTCCGAAGGGAAGGGCCCTTGACCGAGGAGACGCCGCCTGGCACGCTCTTGCTGCGAAGGGAAGGGAAGGGCCCTGGACCGAGGAAGCGCCGCCTGGCACGCTCTTTCTGCGAAGGGAAGGGAAGGGCCCTTGACCGAGGAAGCACCGCCTGGCACGCTCTTTCTGCGAAGGGAAGGGACGGGCCCTTGACCGAGGAAGCACCGCCTGGCACGATCTCTCTGCGAAGGGAAGGGGGGACCGCCTGGCACGATCTTTCTGCGAAACACCGCCTGCCCAGATTTGACGGAAGGGAAGGGCCCTTGACATCCACCTTCCGAATCCTTCCGCGCGGTAGGTGCCACCGCGGCGCGGCCGCGGCGGCGGTCGCCGCTGCGCGGCACCTGCCGCGCGAAGATACGGAAGGCAAGATCGGTCAGCATCGAATCGGGAAATCGGATCGAATCGGAATGTGCGCCGGATCTGGCTGCATTGGCACGGAATCGAAATCTAATCGGATCGGCTGCGCCAAGATGCACATCAAGGCCGTGCAAACATCGGGCCGCATCGAGTCGTCGGAATACCAGAATCGTATCGGGTCGAGGTCAGAACCGACACCGAATTTGGAGGCGGCGGGTGGGTCTGAACTGGTTGGGACTATAATCAATATTTTTTCGCCCTGGATCCGTTGTTCACGGTCCTGGGGCCCAAGAATGGCCCCCAGAAGCTGACAACTACAAAAAAGCCTCCCGAACCTCAAAACCTCGAACCTGCCCGCCTGTCGCGCTGGCCAGAACCAGTGCTGAGCAACCTCAGGCCCCCAGACGGCTCCAACCCTGAATCTGATCGGTCGCGTCTGTTTGGGCCTGGGGAAGCAGCGGAAGGCGGCGGTCGAGTGCAGGGCGAGGGCAACCAGATTTGAACTTGGATTGGCAAGCCAAAAGCGATGTGACAATCTTAGGGATGTGCCCTCAGAACCTGAGGGAATCCTTGGGCCCGGCACCGAGGTAAGGTGATGCCAATAATGGGGATATGGGTATGCTTCAAACTGGTACGGCGGATTCGTGTCGTGACGACCTCAGCGCTGGCTTCTGATACCCGGTGTATCGTTCAACCCTGAACGATCGGCGGTTTATCGATTGCCAGATCGTTCAACCTTCAACGCCCACTGGGCCGCTGGCGGCCTTCAACCTTTCACGCCCGCGGCGGGGTCGCGGCGAGTCGACACGACGCGAACCTACCGCAAGAAGGCCGCCTGCCAATGGCCCGGCCGCCGCGCCGGCGCCGCCCTTCGCCGCGAGCGCGGTGACCGCGCCCGGCGCCGCAACGGCTGGCGTCGCTGCGGGCGGCCCGCTGGCCGCCTCGCCGCCGCCCAGCGCCCGCTCGAGGCCGCGCGCGTCCCTCGTGGCGGCGGGCGCGCCGAGGCTGCCCCTCGCCGCGAGCGCGGTGATCGCGGCCGCCGCCGAGGCGGACGACGCCACCACGGGCGCGCCGAGGCCGCCCCGCGCCGCCAGCGCGGTGATCGCGGCCGCCGCCGACGCCACCTCGGAGACCCGACGTCGCGGCGGGGCCGAGCCTGCCGCCAACGGGCGCGACCGGGGCCCCCGGCCCGAGCCCTGCGCGGCACTTCTCGAGCCTGGCCGGTCCGTGAGGCTCCTGGGCACGACGCGCCGCACAGCTGGACGCCAGAGTGGCGCATGGTGCACGGCCTCCTCTAGGGCCGCGCCAGGGCTGGGGAATCCTCTAGGGCCGCTTCAGGGCAGGGGAATCCTCTAGGGCCGCGCCACGGCTGGGGAATCCTCTAGGGCCGCGCCAGGGCTGGGGAATCCTCTAGGGCCGCGCCAGGGCTGGGGAATCCTCTACGGCCGACGCGCCAAGCCCGGAGGCCCTCGCGGCGGGGGCTCCGGGCCCCCCCAAAAAACTGGGCGAGGACGCCCGGCGGGGAGACGCCGCGACGCACGGTTTCGATGGGGGCTGCGAGCGGCCCGCTCCCCGCCTCGGCGCTCGGCGCCGGCTCGAGGCAGCGCCTGCTGCCGGGGGCGGGCGGGGCGCCCGCGCCCAGCGACGTCGCGGCCCCGGCGCGGGGCTCTGCGGCCGGCTCGGGGCCTTCGGCCGCCGCGCCTTGCGGTGGGGAGAGGGGGCCCTGGGCATCCCTGATCGTCCCCACTGCGCACAACCTCAAGCAGTGCACCGTCCTCAACCGACGAAGGAATCGGCGAGCCTCGAGCAATGCAGACTGTCCAGGTACAAATACACAAACGATCGCTGCAGAACAAACTGATGCTTAAAAAGTACGTGTGACGGCGGCTGAAAACTATGAAAGATACATCGAGGAAACGGAATACGCCGAGGCCATAGGGAGGAGGGTTTCAATGCGCCCACGGACACCGGAACCTCCAATCCCAACCTCTGACCTGGGACGGATCATGTCGCAGTAGAAGAGGAAGCCCCAAACACAACCACCAACTCAACTGTGCTGAGAGAAAGGGATGCGTGAGCCGTCACCACAAAGAAATCGAGTACCTTAGCTCCACGACAAGCACGACTTCTGTACCATCAAATGCAATGTATACAGTTCGTCGCTCCGCACGTCGCAAAGAGCGTCTGCCTCTTTGCCCTTGCTCGCCATCGCGAATGTCTTTATAGATCTGAGCGGCTCCAGCTGGCGTGGGCGAGCCAGCAACGCTCGGCCGCGCATCACGCACACATCGCGCAGACGCGGGAGGCATTGCGACACTCCCCACGCGGGGGCGATTTGTTCCAGTGCGGTTGCGGCCTTTTCAAATAAACAAGCACGTTAATCAAAACATACAGCAACAAATATATAAGCAACTAAGCATGTATATCTATGCACATCTGCCTCCGTGCTTCGAGGCAGGAATTGGAGTGTCTTTGGGTCCTGCGAACTTTGCTAAGTGGCCAGGGCTCCAAATTGCCGGATTTCCCGAGAAGGGGTGCCGCGTTCGCAAGCCTTTTGGGGCTTCCTGCTCGACTTTTCCGAAGGCCAGGGGTGCCCAAGACAGGCCAAGAGGGCCGCAAGAAGACCCCCAGACGGTCCAAGCGGGGTCCGAGCCACAGGTTTCGCGCCCCACCGAGAGTTTAGCATGCCTCAGCGCGCATGCCCCGCAGCCGCAGCTTCCTACCCACACTGTCCTCCTGCGGCGCGCAATGTATGAAGAGAGGGCAACTCTCTGCGCTACACGCATCTGCATAGGGTTGGGTGCATCGCCAAGCTAATCTTTCAATTCGGGCTCCACGGCAGTCCTGGCCCGTTTTCCAGGGACGGCTCCGCATCCTGAGCTGTTTCTGGACGGTCACAGGGCCCAGCGAGGGCCCCCTGTGGCCGAAAACTGTTTCTTTTGATCTGTTGTGTGCGTGTATTTTTACCCCCCCCCCCCGCCACTCCCCCACAATGCGCTGGTCGGCGGCCATCCCGGGAGAGAAGTGATGAGGGGGCGGGCCTTCTCGGAAGGCTCGGGAATCCCCCGGCCTTCCGACAAATTTTCTGAGCCTTCCCCGGAGACGCGGGAATCTTCCCAGAGGGCGCGAGGAGCTTCCGAGAAGTCCTGCCGCCTGCTGAGAAGGCCTTCTCCTCCTCACTTCCCCCCTCGCTCGCCGCGGATCTATGAAACGACGACGACGTCGACGACGACGGCGACGGCGACGACGACGCCGAATCGTGCGCTCTGGAGGTCTGAGCCCGCGGCGGCCTGCGGCCAGCGCCCTGGGCCATCCGGCGGCGGTCTCCCCGCGGCCGACGGGGCGGCGCGGCCCGGAAGAGATCTTGGTGCCCCTGGACTTGCTCCGCCTCCAGTTTGGCGTGGGAGGCACGGTCGTCGTCGTCGTCGTCGTCGTCGTCGTCGTCGTCGTCGTCGTCGTCGTCGTCGTCGTAGCCGCCGCCGCCGCCGTTGTCGTCGTCGTCGTCGCCGTCGTCGTCGCCGCCGTCGCCGTCGCCGGCGCCGTCGCCGTCGCCGTCGTCGTCGCCGTCGTCGTCGTCGTCGCCGTTGTCGTCGTCGTCGTCGTCGTCGTCGTCGTCGTCGTCGTCGTGTCACTGATCGGCGGCGAGCGAGGGGGGAAGTCAGAAGGAGAATGCCTTCTCAGAGGGCGGCGGGCTTTCTCTGAAACCCTCTGGCCTCCTGAGAGGTTTTCCGTGTCTTCGGGAGAGGCTAGGGTAACTTCTCGGAAGGCCGGGGGACTTCCGACTCGCCCGTCGGGGTCGGGACCTTCGGAACCGCGCACTGACGCAGTCACATCGGCGGATGTCTGGGATGCGCGATCTTCGTCGCCGCCGCCGTCTTCCCCAGATCAAAGGCGGTATCAATTCCCCCGCACATGCTGAGCGGGGGTATGTTTTTTCCCCACCCGCATCGCACCGCGTCTCACCTCCCCCCTCGCCCCCACTCCCGTGCCTCACCCGCGTCGTGCGCGCGTCTCCTTTCCTCTCCTCTCAGACACGGATACACATACACGCACAGACGTATGTACGCATAACACACCACGCAGCACAGACGCACGCACAGTTTTCTGGCTCGCCCTCCGATTCAGCGGGGCGCTCGCAGGGCATGGCAGGACAAGGGTTGCACCCTCTCGACACCAGGGGGGGCGGGCAGGGGGTGGTTTCGGAGCTCCTTGGCTCATCGGCTGACCCAACACGACGCTCGCAGAGCGTGGCAGCACCGCTCCCTCGGCCGTTCCTAGAGGTGCCGAGCGGGGCAAGGCACATGTCGCGCGCCCTTTCGCCAGGCAACTTTTCTGTCTTTATCTTAACTCGTAGTGCTCAGATCCTAGTTCGCACTCTGTGCTACCTAAATAAGCACACTGATGCAATGGCCACGTCGAGTCAAACGCCTGCCCCTTCCTGCTCGACGCCAGGGCGGTAGACACAGTTGGAGAATCAACCGTTCTCCGATCGCCTAACGGTTGGATATGTTGAGCTTCAGCCTGATCCTGAAGCTTGCAGCTCATGGCTCAGGACTTCGAAGTCAATCTCAGGCGAAACGCCTGGACCACCCTGCAGGCAAGTCGGATGTAGCAACGAGGAGGCGAGATTAACATGGACAATGGGACTTACAGGACTTACAGCCTTCGCGTAGCGAAACAACATGGAAGATGGGAGGAGGAGGAATATGAGGAGAAGGAGGAGGAGGAGGAGGAGGAGGAGGAGGAGGAGGAGGAGGAGGAGCAAGACAATGAGGAGGACGAGGGCCACCAGCATGTCCAATCGCAACCCGGATCGGAGCGCGTTTGCGTCAGGACTGCGCGCGAATCGGGAATTGTCGGCATCAGCAGAGCGTGCTGCGGGACACCACCATGGACAGCAGGGGCATTGCGCTTGCCAGTCGCGCGGCGGCCCGTGGGCAGCCTTGGTGCGCAGCGAACGACCCGTGTCCGCTCGGCTGCGACGACTCCGACTGCTCTTCGGCACCCTTGGACTCGTTGTGGTTGCCCCAGTCAACTGTCAGCGGCGGCAGCGGGTCCAGCTCGATCGGGGGGAGGTGCAGAATGTCAGAAACATTTCGGTGGCAGTCCACGAGGCTCTGGCTGATCATCCAGCGGCCCTCCACGCAGTGAGCACCCGTCGAGTACCCCCCGTCTCCGTGAGGTGAGGGGGGGCGAAAGGGGGGGACTTGGTCCAGGGGGAAACACTGACTTGCAATCGGCGATGCATCGCCGATATATTGGCGGTATGTCCTCGATCTCACAACCGCACGTCCATGGGCTGGGTGAGGCACCCGGGCCCCAATATGCGACGAATGGGCGATTGGGGGCTCATGCTTCGGTGAGGAAAACGGGAAGACGCATCTGGCGCTGCGGCCGTTCCAAAGCGCACGCTCTGGAGCGATCTATATCCTCATCCTGAGCCGGGGCCAGTCTAGAAGAGAAGCAAAAGCGCATGCGTGACCACAGACGCTCGAAGGTCCGCACGGATTTCTCGGATCGGCGCTGGACCCCCCCTCCCCGGCGCGCGGGGCGCGCCGCCCGGCCAGTCCGGCGCCGAGCCCCGAAATCCGCGCGGACCCTCGAGACCGTACGGTGAGGGCATTGGATATCCAGGGTCTGGAAGCCATTGGAAATCCAATCGTGGGTTGGCCATAGGTATTACTGCCGCCCTCATCAGATCAGGAGCCCCCCCCAGGGACTGAAGCTTCCTGGGCACATTCCTCAACCAACGCCCCCACAGTATGCTCAGGTTTTCCCCACGTCCTATGTGGGGTTCTTGTTTTCTCTGGACACCCCGCGCAGGAACAAAAATAACACACCCCATCATCGTCATAATCGTCATCACCGTCAGCAGCATCATCATCAGCAGCATCAAACGGATCAGCATCAGCTACAGCATCAGCATCAGCATCATCAGCAGCATCATCATCAGCAGCATCATCATCATCATCATCATCGTAGTCAGCGTCGTCGTCGTCGTCGTCGTCGTGGTTGTCGACGTCGCCATCAGTATCCGCACCAGTATCAACATAATCATCAGCATGCATCATCATCACCATAAGCATCATCATCAGCATCAGCATCAGCACGATCATCATCATCACCATAATCATTATAATCATCATCCTCTTCATCACCACCGCCACCCTCACCATCATCATCAACATCATTACCATAGCCATCATCATCACCACCATCATTATCACCACCACCGTCACCATCATCATCAGCATCATCACCTCAATCATCACCATCAGCATCATCATCACCACCAGCATCAGCACCAGCATCAGCTTCAACATCAGCATCATCATCATCATCACCATCATCATCACCATCACCAACACCATCACCGTCACATTCATCACCACCGCCATCATCATGACCATCATCACCAGCATCATCATTATCATCATGATCATCATGATTGTCATCATCACCATCACCATCACCATCACCATCACCATCACCATCACCATCACCATCACCGTCACCATCACCATCACCATCACCACCACCACCACCATCACCATCATCATCATCATCATCATCATCATCATCATCATCATCATCATCGCACGCACTCACTCGGGCACTCACTCACAGGCACCCGCATCCACGCATAGACAAACCTCCCGCAGTCCGCACTCACTCACACACTCACGCACTCCTTCACACACCCACTCACGCACTCATATTGAGAAAGATTCGAGCGAGTCTCGTCGGTCAGTGAATCGCGAGGAAGTCTCGAGCGGGACCCCCCTCCTGTGGCTTTAGGCCACCCGACTCATGTCAGGAATCCCAGGCGGTCATCGGCATACTATAGAAGGCAAAACACTTGAGCACCCCAAGTTGGCGAATTGTGAAGATGTCTCGAGCGGGGGCCTCGTTTGCGAGTGAATCGCCAGGAAGTCTCTTGCGGGAGCCCCCTCCCCATGGCGACCCGGGTTCTTGCTTAAATAGGTCCAGGCGGTCAACGGCATACTGTGCCAGGCATAGCACTTGAACGCCCGTCGGAGGCGAATCGTGAGGATGTCTAGAACGGGGGCCTCGTCTGAGTAACTGACGAAGAAGTCTCTAGTAGGGATCCTCTCCCTATGGACCCCCTTCGTGACCTGAGGGAGAATCTCGAACTGGAAACCTCTCCCTATGGTCCCCCCATGCATCCATGAGGCCTCTGACCCACCACCCACGCACGGTGGCGGGATAGGCCGACGGCCACTGGATCCGCCGCCCCCTGCTTGCAGGGGTGCACGGCGTGCTGGACGTTTCAGGTTTTGGTTTTGGTTCTTTTTCTAAAAGAACTCCCCAATGGGCTTCGGCCCGTCCCGCCGGCCACCCGGAAAGGATGCCCAGGAGCTCAATTCCCCAATTTCCTGCCCCAGACGGTTCCAAGATGGCCTCCAAGATGCCTCTAAGACGGCCAGGATGGTCTCTAAGACGGCTAAGATGGCTCCAAGATGCCTCCAAGACGGCCCAAGATGCCCTCCAAGACGGCCAAGATGGCCCCAAGATGCCTCCAAGATGGCCCAAGAGGCCTCCAAGACGTTCTCCAGGAGAGCCCGAAGAGGCCAAAATCATTGGTTTTCCTTAGGTTTTTGAAGGTTTTTTGCGTTTTCTTCTTTTCGGCCTTCCGACGGCCCAAGAGGCCCCCAAGATCGCCCAAGAGGCCTCCAAGAAGGCCCTATGACGGCCCAAGGGCCCCCCAAGACGGCCCCAAGAGCGCCCCAAGACGGCCCAAGAGGCCTCCAAGACGCCCAACATGGCCTCCAAGACGGCCCTGAAGCGCCCCAAGAGGGCCCCAAGACGGCCCAGAGAGGCCCCCAAGACGGCTCCAGACGGCGTCAGACGGACCAGGAACGCCCTAAGACGGCCAAAGAGACCCCCAGGAAGCCCCCAAAGGCCCCCAAGAGGCCCAAGGAGGCCCCCAAGATGCCTCCAAGAGGCCTCGAAGAGGCCCCCAAGAAGCCCCCAACAGACCCCAAGGGTGCCCCAAGAGACTCCTAACAACCCTCATCCTCCTACTCTATTTCTTCCTCTTCCTCTTCCTGTTCATAATCATTCTCTCCCATGTGTTCCCCGAAAGCTTTCCAAACCGACTCGGGGAACTCATGGTCCGATAGCTTGGCCAAGCTCTAGTCCAACTTTCGGCCACATCGGCGTTTCCAAAAAGGCAGGGGGCGGCGGTGATTCGCCGTAGGCGTCTTCGATAAATGCTGAGTGAGAGGAGGGGAGGGAAAAAGAGAGGAGGGACGAGGGCGAAAAAGGATCACATCAGTCGGAGCGCCCCGGATCGGCGGCACTGGCCGAGGCCACTACAATCTCGAACTGGAAACCTCTCCCTATGGTCCCCCCATTTCGCGCTTACACTTAGAAACGGTCATTGGCCTACTGTAGCAAAAACAACACTTGAACGCTCCAAATGGGGCAGACCGCGATGACGTCTCGAGCGGGGGCCTCGTCGGTGAGTGGGTACCGGAAAAATCTGGAGCTATGCCCCCCCGCTTCATGTTAGTAATCCGAGGCGGTCGTAGGCATACTGCAGCACGCATATCACGTGAACGCTCCAACTGTGCAAATCGTGAGGATGTGTCGAGCGGGGGCTTCGTCCCTGAGCGAATAACGAACAAGTCTCGTGCGGGGGGCCCTTCCCTATGGGGCCCAAATTTCATATTAGTAATCCCAGGCGGTCATCGGCACATTGTAGCACGCGTTGCACTTGAGCGCCACAAGAGGGGACAAGTCGTGAGGATGTCAGGAGCGGTTGCCTCGTCTGTGGATGAGATATAAAACAATCTCTGCCCAAGCATTCAGATCAATCGTCCAAACCCGCAGAAACCAGGTGAGGAGTTGTTCTGAATTCGTTTGGGATGTTATCGCGCGGGGTCCAACCGTCGGCATATTTTTCCGACCCCTCCTGCGTTGGGTTTTCGTTTTGATCAACAGTGCGGTCTCGACCATCTCTTTCTGCCTCCCTCCTCCTCTCATCCCTCTTCCTCCTGCCCGTCCTGCATCTTGCCTGCCTCCTGCTTGCCTGCGGGTCTGCCTCCCAACTCGCCATCCCTGCGGGGCTGCGAATTCTGAGAAAGTCGTCACTTTCGAAGGCTGCTGGATAATCCGGTGGCATGACACGCTACGTAGATGCCGATTCGACCTCACCATCCCTGGGGGGCTGCGAAGTGAGAAACTGCCGCCACTTTCGAGGGCAGCTGGGGGGTCCAGCGGAAAAAAATATTCGACCTCGCCGTCCCTGGGGGGCTGCGAATTGCGAGACGGTCACCATTTTCGAAGGCAGCTTGGGAATCCACCGGAATGACGCGCAATGCACATTCAGATTCGAATTCGCCATCCGTGGGGGGGCTGCGAGGCTGTGGCATCTTTCGAGGATTGCTGGGGGGTCCAGCGGAATGACGCGCCGCAGACTCACATGGGCTGCTCGGGCGTCCAGCGGAGTGACGCGCCACGCAGAATCAGAGTAGACCTCGCCGTCCCTGGGGGGCTGCGATTTCGAAGGGTGCTGGGGGTCCACCGGGATGACGCTCTTCGTAAAAAGTCAGATTCGACCTCGCCATCCCTGGGGGGCTGCGAACAGTCGCCACATTCGAAGGCTGCTTGTGGGTCCAGCATAGCGGCGTCCTACGTTGACGCATTAGTCTTGATTTCCTTTCCTGCGGGCCGCCCGAAGACCTGGCGTCGCGCCTGCGGGCGTTTAGCTCCCGCACTGCAGGGTGCAGGAAGGAAGCGAAGAACCTGGCGGGCGAGCTCGGCCTCACTCGCTTGTTGCACTAACTATGAACAGCTGACTTTTTGGCACGCCAGAGAGACATTGCGCGGGCCGTACTTCTCGTCCAGCGTTCAACTGGACAGTGATCTTGCCTCTTTCGTTATCCTCTTCCTTGTTCCACCGTTTCACTGCTGCTGTCGCGTTAACTGTTCGGCCCTCTTCTGTCCTGTTCCTGCCCCTCGGTACCACCCACCTTTCCTCTTCGAGCCTGGGGCCTCAGTCCTCGTCCATTTGTTGTTGTTCTGTGAGTCGTGCAAGGCGCGCGCACGCTTCCCATATACCTTTTACAACCAATGGTATATCATGTGTTGTCATCAGCCATGATATTCTGGACCAGCTCCTCTTGTCACTAAATGCAAGTGGCTTGGGTACGGCCGGGCCTCAGACAGAGCCACATCCTTCAAGAACATGAGACCCCCCGCCGGGCAAGCTGAAACACATTCGAGGATATCCTCCCCCAGGATGCACAATAATATCCAACACCGCACGAATAATGTCGGGGTACCATCCCTTAACCGACCTCAATCTTGTAATTCGGTCCGGCCGTACGTCGCAGGTTGTTTCTCTTCGGCTGTCCCTCCCTGTCGGCGCCCCTGTTGAGGGCACTCGACGAAGTCGTACTCGCACACCTCCTCGCCACTCCCCGTGCAGCTGCTCCCGTTCTCTGGCGCGGCCCTGGGGCACCCCGCGGGCTGGGGCTCGGAGCCCGCGCGGAGGTGTCCCGAGCGACCTGCCGAGGTCAGCCCCGCGTCCGAGGAGGCAAGACGAACAAGGAACATGGAAGGAAAATGAGGAGGAGGAGGAAGAGGAGGAGGACGAGGAGGAGGAGGAGGAGGAAGATGAGGAGGAGGAGGACGAGGAGGAGGAGGCGGAGGCAAGATGAACAAGGACTATGGAAGGAAGATGAGGAGGAGGAGGAGGAGGAGGAGGAGGAGACCCGAGCGACCTGCCGAGAGCAGCCCCGTGCCCGACGAGACCTGCCGGCTGCCGGCGTGCTGCGGGGCATCGCGGCGCCCCTGCCCTGCGCGGTCGGACGACCCTTCCGGCAGCGGCCGAGCCGCAGCCCTTCCGGCCCGAGCGAGCTCCTGCGCACAAGTGTGATCACTTTTTTGTTTATTGATTATTAATTTCAATACTTATATATATATATATATATATATATCACTTGTTAGTTTCACACTTATTTTTTGTCACACTTGTTTTTTTAAACCAAACTTGTTCTTTATCCCGTCCCCACCTGGAAAGCGTTCCCAGACTGAGGGGCCACTATCTGTGGGGGGCTGGCATCAGGGGGGGGGACACATCGACTCGGAATCGGCAACGCATCGCTGACGGATCGGCGATACGCCCCCAGTAGTGAATCCGCGCGTTCCTGGGCAGGTTAGAGCTGTGGGGCCCCTATCGCCGATCAGTGGGCGATGAGGGGTCGATGCGTCCCCCCCCTATGCTTATCCCCGCCTATCGTTGCGCATGACAGACATGCAGAAACGGCTTGAAACAATCAGGACGGATGTTTCTCTTAATTTTCGGTCTCTATGGGGCCCTTGCCAGGCCCTGGGGCCGTAACAAGCGGCCCAGGATGAAACATTGGTCCCGAAAAAAAAGGTTGGGACTTCCGGGGGCCCAGCACTGGAAACATCAAGACATCGCATGTCTGGGTTGGCTCCGCTGTCTGCAAACCCTCGACATCATGCTTTTTCTGTAACTACGGCCCCCAGTAGTGTCGACCCATTCACGGGGACCCGTTTTTCATCCTGAGTCGCTTTTGTGAAGGGGCCCATGGACACACAAATTAATAGACACAAATCCCAGGATTCCTCATATGTCCAATATTTTCTTGATGCTCGTCTTCCCCTTCGCTTCCCATATTTTGGATATTTTCATGGGGATCGACGATTCTTAATGTGTGTGTGTGTGCCTGTGTATGTGTGTGTGTGTGTGTGTGTGTTTTCCATCCGGTTCCAAGACTCGGCGCGGGCCCCCAAAGGCCGAGACTAGCGAAGAACCTTCCGCCGTGATCTTCTCATTGCTCGGGGGTGCCAGCAGGGCTCGAGCCCAACCGCTCGCTTCGTTTCTGTTCTGTCTTCGGCTCTCCTCGCTCGGTCTTCGCCCCGCCCCTGCTGCACAACGAAGAGCCAAAAACGAACAACGGCCCCCGAAGTCGCCGACACACCGTCCAGCTCGAGCCCTGCCCTCCAGGCGGGGACGGATGCCGTCTCCGCCGGCCTTCGCGGCACCCGCGCGCCACCTCGAGGGGCAGGGCAGGCAGGCGCCCCGAGGAGTATCGTTCAACCGCTCCCCCCATCCCCAGCGGCGTGGCCTGGGCCCCACTGGCCGACTTATCCCCCTAGATGGGGATCTAGGCCGTGACCTTCGGGTTTCGAGGGGTGCATCCCCAACTGGGGTGGTAATTCGGTGGGGGTCTCGAAGGGGATGGGGATGGGGATCGGTCAAACGATGCTGACTCGGGGAGCCCCGGCCCGCCGCGGATGGGGACAGGTCCGACGCCCCTGAGCTCCGCGAGCAGCGGGCCAGCGAGGGCCATCCACTGCAGCTGGGCCCGTCCTAGCCTCAAGAGGAGCAAGGAGCCGCGTAAAAACACACACACAAGCTTTCGGCGCTCCGCGCGGGCTTCTTGGATCTGCGCTGGAACCCGCTCCCTGGCGCGCAGAGCGCACCAGGGGCGGCGCCGGAGGCGCCGCCAGGGAGGTCCAGGGCAGATCCTACAAATCAGCGCGGACCGTCCAACGTTCGTGTGTGTATAGTTTTTTGTCCCTCGAAGCCTGCCCATTCTCTGTCTGCACCCCAGGCCTCTGGCGTTGTGGTCTTCTTCCACGGCGTGCACCTTACCCCCCCAGGTCTGTTTCCCCGCCGCGCCCAACCCTGGCCCTCGAGGAGGACCAGAAAACAGCACCAGGACCTTTGCACGAAACCGCTATTGAGTCTGAAGGGCTATCTCCTAGCACCCTGGAAGGTCAAGGGCGGGATCGGCCTTTCCGCTGCGGATTCCTGTTTTGGCGGGGCACGGGGCATGAACACGCGCCCCCCCCCTCCTTGGAGGCGCCCACATCTGCGCCTGGAGATGTGGGCCTCCTCCCATGAAGCCGACCCCCGGGCCTCTCCCGCAGCGCATTATGACCAAAACCTCGAGCCAAATCGTCGCCACGGCGCCTCCCAAAAGCTGATACTCCTCCTCCGCCTCCTCCTCCTGGATCTCTTGGTCGCATCCTGATGCGGGTCTTCTCCAGCCGGATCGATCCGTGAGGGTCCAGGAGCCCCAAATGCGGCAAAGCCGCCGGTCGTGATTTTGGACGCCGCCTGCCCACGGCGCTGGACACTGAGATGCGCCGTCGCGAACAAATTGGAACTCCGTTGGAAGTCACGACTGGAGCCCTCGACCCCGCGTGTCTCCGGGGCATTTCTCGAGCCGGGTCGATCTGCGAAGGTCCCAGGTCCGGACATTTGGCGAAAACGCGTGGCGTGAACACATGTCAGCGCCCGGGTCATCTCGGGGGGGTAGAACAGCAGAACAGCTGCATGCGCGCAGACTTTCGGAGGTCCATGCGGACTTTTTGGACAGGCGCTGGGGCGCCCTTTCCCCCCCTTACCACCCAGAGTGCCAACTGATAGCTCTCAAGACCTATCGGGCTGCTCAAAACGTTCGCTAGAATTGAAATTCAAAAGTCCTGGTGCTATTTTTTGGCTCTCGCTGGACAGTCACGGTCGGATTCGATCGCAAACGGATCTGACCTGGCCTGAATCGGCGCGGGATCGGATCGGGACCGTGTCGCTTGGGACCGCGGATCGGGGTTGGCCCCTGCAGGCTGGAGAGGGAATCGGCTCGTGTCGGGTCGGATCGACATCGGACCAGATTTTTGGAGATCGAATCGAGTTGGGTCGTGAGCAGTCACGCACCCCCTTCCTGCGGCGCCTCCGCCGCCAGGTGCGGCGCCGAAGGCGCCGCCCGGGGATGTGGGTGGAAGAGGGCCTGGCACCGACCCAACAAGAGGCCCGCGCGGACGTTTAAAGCAGTAATTCTATAACGCGGGGTATGGCGATCTCAATCCAAAACTTTCTGGGTTTTCGACTGGACGAACCATTGTGGCCAAACTCGGGGATATTCGATGGGGGGAGGGCGTCCATCTTCGACAGGGGTGCGTCCTGACAGTTAGCTCCACCAAGGGTGTATCCCCGAGTTCGAATTGGTTTCTGGGAACTCGGGGATTGGGGAAGAGAAAGCGCCTGCGACAAGACGTCCACGCGGACCTCCGAATGAGCTGGCAATGTGGCACCTGGCAGTATGGCAGCCTGACAGCTGGCACGGGCCCGGTCGGCTAGCAGTATGGCAGCTGGCAGTGCTCATCGGGCAGCCAGCTGACAGCTGGCAGCATACTCGTGATGCCAGCTGGCAGTGCTTGGACACCTGCACAGCCCGTTGGTCCTCGAGAGCCCTCTCGCGCGGGCGCCCCCCCTGAGGCGGGCCGCTCCCCCGCATCCCCGTGGGTTGGCTTTCCGTCGCAGGCTGCCTTCTCGACGACCCTGCGGCCGCGACAAGCTGCCCCCAGAAGCCGAAGGCGCAGAAAAGCCGGGCGCCGCGATCTCTTGACGACGCCCCGACCTGATGCGGAGGAGCCCTCGACCTCCACCAACGGGTACCTCGTCTCTGTACCACTTCTCTTCGCCCATCATTTTGGCCACACTAACACGCGCGGCAAGTGAAACGAATGAGGGAGGCCGCGGAACATGTGAGGGGTGTGGAGGCATTGGTGCGGCAGCGCCATGCGAATCCTCCAACTGGGGCCTTCGGTGGACCTCCCTACGGGGCCACGAAACGTGCGAGAGGTATGCCGAAATGGATGCGGCGGAGCCGTGCGAACCCACCCACTGAGGCCTTCGGTGGAGCTCCCCATGGGGCTACGAAACGTGCGAGGTGTGTGCCGAAATGGGTGCGGCGGCGCCATGCGAACCCTCGCACTGGAGCCTTCGATGGAGCTGCCTAAGATGCCACGGGACGTGCGAGGGGTGTGCCGAGGTGCGGCAGCGCCATGTGAGTCCTCCCACTGAGGCCTTCGGTGGAGCTCCCTACTGGGCCACGAAGCGTGCGAGTGGTATGCCGAAGTAGGTGCGGCGGAGCCATGCGAACCCGCCAACTGGTGTCTTCGGTGGAGATTCCTATGGGGCCACGAAGCGTGCGTGCGAGGGGTGTGCCGAAATGGATGCGTCGGCGCCATGCGAACCCTCCCACTGGGGCCTTCGGTGGAGCTCGTTATGGAGCCAGGAAGCGTGCGAGGGGTATGCTGAAATGGATGCGGCGGAGCCATGCGAACATCTCACTTGGGCCTTCCGTGGAGCTCCCTATGGGGCCACGGCGCGTGCGAGGAATATGCAGAAATTGGTTGGGCGGCACAATGCGAATCCTCCCACTGGGGCCTTCGGTGGAGCTCCCTATGGAGCGACGAAGCTTGCGCGGGGTGTGCCGAAATAGCTGCGGCGTCACCATGCGAAACCTCCCACTGGGGCCTCCGGTGGAGCTCCCTTTGGAGCCAAGGGACGTGCGAGGGGTGTGCAGACATGTGGCTGATGCCCATGCGTCTAATGACGATGGTGCTGGTGACGGCAAGGGTGATGAATGATGATGCTGCTGCTGATGATGATGCTGATGATGATGATGCTGATGCTGCTTATGTTGATGATGCTTATGATGATGATGATGCCAGTGCTGCTGATGATGCTGGTGCTGCTGACGATGTTGATGATGATGATGATGATGTTGATGACGGTGATGGTGACAATGATGATGAATGCTGTTGATGATGCTGCTGTTGATGTTGAGGATGCGGATGCCGATGCTGAGGCTGATGCTGATGTTGTTGATGATATGACTGATGATGCTACGGACGAATAGGATGGTGATGTTGATGATGATGCTGATGACGATGATACTCATGAGGCTGATGAAGATGATGATACTGATGATGATAAGAATGATACCAATGATGCTGATGATAATGCTGATGATGATGATGATGACGACAACGATGATGCAGCTGATGATGATGCGGATGCGGATGCTGATGTTGCTGTTGATGATGGTGATGGTGATAAGGACGATGAGGATGGTGATGCTACGGGCGATGACGATGATATTGATCATGCTGATGATGCTGATGATGTTGATGATGATGAAGATGCCAATGCTGCTGGTGATGCTAATGGTGATGACGATGATGATGCTGATGATGATGACGATTACGATGACGGTGCTGATGACGACGATGATGC
>CAUYUJ010014961.1:131698-151698 GCA_963575745.1 Prorocentrum cordatum
CCGGGCCCCGGGTGCCGAGGCGGCCCAGGAGCTCAGAACCGGCCTCGAACTTATCCCTATCCCCAAGATCGGCAAGCTAAAGGCGATGACCATCTGAGGGCTGTGCTCCCAAAAACTGAGTGGATCCTCAAGACCAGCACCGAAGTAAGGTCATGCCAAACATAGGTCGGGGATCTTCTGTGACCCGGGTCAATCCAAACCCGGGTCAGTCAGGCTGAGCAGGATTTCACAAGATCCTGCAGGATCCTGCGCCCGAGCCCGGGTCAAGGCACCCCTGGCTCGGCAGGATGCTGCACGATCCCGCGCTCTGACTGACCCCCCTGTCTGCACTGACCCCCGCCTCAAGGCTCCCGAGCAGGGATACCCATCGGTCGGAAGAAGTAGGTAGAAACATGCAGCAAGAAGGCGTTGAACGGAGACTGGGTTCCGTGCGCCCCCCCGAGAGGACGGAAACGGTGAAGCCACTCGGTCATTGAAGTAGGAAGGCGCCCTTAAAGCAGATTGGGATCTGGGCACCCAACGATACCTACTTTCAGCAACCGATGGGTAGGCTTAGGTCGGGCCTGTCCCCCTACAGGCAGATTTTGGACGAGAAATTCAAGATAGTCAAAACATATTCAAACAAACAAACAAAAGCAAAACATCGTCCCCAGACTATTTTTTGACTCTTTGGGAGTACTCCTCCTGTAGAGGGACAGGCCCGACTTCAATATACCTGCTGTCAACGACCGACATCGCTCGGACGTCCCTTCCCTGTGTTTTCTTCGGTTTCGTGCGTGGTTTTATCGCCGAATGATGAAGGATGCTCCTCGATGGCCCTCGCCGAAGGAAAAATGCACACCTCCGAGCGATGCCGAGTGCGGTCAGCGACCGACGGGTGGGCACGCGCTTCGCACTGGCCCGCCCGCAGCCGAGAGCCGCGGCCTGCGGGGCCCCCGGGGTGCCCCGCGAGCTCCGGGCGGGAGCCCAAAGGAACGACGACGACGACGTCGACGACGACGGCGACGACGACGACGGCGACGAGCGAAAGCGAGAGCGAAAGAGAACGACAGCAGGGCCACAAGGACACGAAGTAGGCAGCGAAGGGCAACAACGGGACCACGCCGCCGGCAGGCGGGCGGGGCCCCCGCCGAGGCGCGCCGGCGACGAGGCACTGCGCCGGCCGTGCAGACGTGCCGCAGCGGATTTTTGCGTGGATTTCTGTGGATGCAAAGCCCCGAAAGGGCGAGTGAAAAAGAAAGTGAATTTCGCGTGGATGTTATTAGTCTTCCTTCCTGGCCCAAAGACGTCCGCACGAAATGCACCTCGAAATCCGGAGCGAAATTCTCCAGGACACTGCGGGCCCATCCTAGCGTTTTCCGAACGGAATCCGCTCTGCGATGCTGGCGCCATGAGACGAGGCAGGGCCCGCAGGGCCCCGCAGCGGAGGCGGGCCAGGACGGCCTCGGGGCAGCCTGGCGGCCGACCCAACGACCCAAACCCCCTCGAGTCGTGGAAAGAAATCACGACGGGCGGTTGTTCGCCATTTCTGCAGCCTCGGGGGGCCCTTGCCGGGCCTCGGGGCCGTCCAAGAAAGGCCTCAGGATGAAAACGCGGTCCCGGGGAACGGGTCGAGGCCTCCAGAGCCGGCCCACCAGCCGTCCCTCATCGGCGGCGCGGGAGGCCAAGGCATCGATGGACGGACTGATTGATTCCTGGACTGCTGTTCTGTCTTCCTTGGCTTGGCTGCCCAGCGATGTTCCAAAACGGTGCTGTCGCCGTGCGTGTTGATGCCCGTGTTCTGCTTCAGAACTGCCCCTGGGCCAATCGGGCGTTGCGTTGCGTTGCGGGCCATCCTCTGGTTGGCAACCAGGCGGCAAGAGGCTTGAAGGCCCCCGCTGCGTCTCCCCGGGAGATTTCCGCCAGGACGGGGGGAGTCGGGCGGGTGGTAATGGGGTGTGACCTACGCAGGGGGTGAAGAGAAGTGGCCTTAAGGGGCCCTCCAGTGCCCCTGTTGGGGACAGCAGGGGCCCAAACGGGGCCCTGAATGGCCACTTTTTGGGCCCTTTCTCCACCCCCCATTTGGGTCATCCCCGATTATGGGGGGCACGCTTACATGAGCAGGATTTCAAACAGCACTGTGCTAAGCATGGCTGACCAGCGGCCTCTGAGCGAGCAAATGTACACACAGCACGTACTTTTCATGGCCAAGCTTGCCAGACGCCCTGGCACGGACCCTGTGCGTTTGTCTGTCTTCGAGCCTGATGGCTTTGACTTGCGCGCGCCGTCTGGCCCTAGGAAGAGACACCGCCCCAGACAGAACCGAGGGACTGGGGCTTAGTGGGCCCTGGAAACGACAGGGCCGTTTTTTCACCGGTTCCGTTCTGCGGTTTTTTTGCCGGCTCCGACGCCGTTTTTTTACCGGTTCCGTCGCCGTTTTTTGACCGGTTCCAGCTCCGGTTCCAATCCTGGATCTGTTTTTTTGCCGTTTCTGGTCGCCGTTTTTTTTGCCGTTTCCATTTGCAAAGGACATTTTGTTGGAAACGGTAAAAAAAACGGCCCTGCCGTTTCCAGGGCCCACAATGGACTGGGGAAATGCGCCTGCGGGTGCCCGACACGCCCGCTCGCCTTGGCTGCGTACTTCTGCCCGGAAGGGCGGTGCCGCGCGAGCGTGGGCGTCGGCAGTGCCATCGCGGCGCACTCGGTACACTTTTCCACCTCTGCCAGCGCACCGTCTGGTACAAGGCTTCTGACTGACTGACTGACTGACTGACCGATGATCACGCGAGCGTGGGCGTCGGCAGTACAATCGCGGCGCACTTGATACATTTTTCCACCTCTGCTAGCGCACCGTCTGGTGCTTCTGACTGACTGACTGACCAATCATCAGGGGGACTGGCATAGGGGGGGGGAACCTCGACCAGGGATCGGCGATGCATCGCCTATAGATCGGCGATCGGCCCCCGATAGCAAGCCCGCACGTTCCTGGGCTGGGTGGGGCTATCAGACCCCTATCGGAGATCAATGGGCGATTGGGGGTCGATGCATCCCCCCATGTGCCTCCCCCCTGTCGTTGCCCCTGACATTACCACCCGCCCGAGGAAGGGGAGCCCCTGTGCCATCGACATCGCTTTTCCCTGGCAGGCGGGCGCCGCAACAAGCCCAGCCCAGCGCAGCCCAGCCCCGACACGGCCCACCTTCCGGAGCAACTCAGCCCAACCCTCCGAGAGAACTGGCTGGGGGAGAGATTTGAGGCCTCCCAGATGAGGCAGGAGAGCAACTTAAAGTTCCCTCGCTCCCTCTCTCCCTCTCTCTGCAGCCAGCAGCCGCTGCAGGCCCAGAAAGGAGTGCACGGAGCAGCTCCTTTGCTGCCAGCGGGCAGAGGTGGACTCCTGAACCGGCGAGGCGCAGTCCAGTCCCATCTCTCGAGGCCTCCGAGGTGGGGTCCGAGCAGATGGGGTCGGAGGATCGCGCCGCATCACCGATGCATCACCGATGCATCGGCGATGCATCGGCGACGGAGGCGATGCTTTGGCGCCGCCAGCGCGGAGAACATCGGGCTCCACATCGAGCCGCCTCGCCGATGCACTGGCGATGCGGCACGATCCTCCGACCCCATCTGCTCAGACCCCACCTGGGAGGCCTGGAGAGATGGGATTGGACTTCGCCTCGCCAATTCAATAGTCCACCTGCTCGTTTGAATCAAAAAGGTTGCCTTGTGCAACCCTTTGGGCTTGCAGCAGCTGGCCACGTAACTAGAGAGAGAGAGAGAGAGAGAGAGAACGAGAGAGAGAGAACGAGAGAGAGAGAGAGAGAGAGAGAGCGAGAGAGAGAGAGAGAGAGAGCGAGAGAGAGAGAGAGGGCTTTAAGTTGCTCTTCTGCCTCATGGCTCCCTTGGCCGACGAAGGACAAGCAGAGCATCTGGGAGAAGACGGAGGGCGGGAGAGCGGGAGGGACAGAGAAGGGGGGGTAGAGGGAGGGAGGAGGGGAAGGAGCGCCACAGGGAAGATGGGCTGGCACCTCCCACCAAGGCCAGGCCCCTCCCCGACCCACGACCCCCCGATCTTTAGGTCGGGCATGTCCTCCTACAGGCGGATCTTGGACGACAAACACAAACAGCCAAATACTACCCCCCAAATGATCCAGAATAGTCGAAGAATCTCGTCCCAAGACCTTTTTGTGTGCGACTTGTTTTGCATATTCCTCCTGTAGAGGCACGTGCCCGACCCAACCCGATCTCGGACGGCGACGGGCGGCGGCGACCGCGCCTGCCCTCACTCGACGGCGCCGCGGCCTCCTCGGCGGAGCCGCCGGCGGCGCCGGCGGCGGCGCAGGGCTCCGCGCTGGGTGCCGACCTGGGGCGCGAGCGGCGGGCCCCCCGGGGGCCGGCGACTCGGCGGGGCGCGGTCGGCAGAGGGCGCGGCTCGCCAGGGGGGGGGGCCGGCGAGGACCTCGAGGGAGCTCTGCCCTGAAGGGGCCCTGCAGGACACAGGGACAGCTGGGCACAAGGAACAGGACTCCCCATCTTCTCCTATATTTTTCTGGGGGTTTTCGCCTTCCCCTCCAGTTCCTATATTTCCCTTATGTTTTCCGACGATTCATTGTGTCTGCGTGTTTTTTCTCCTCCTGACCTGCAGAAGACGCACGCAGGCGCCGCTTTCCCTCGCGAGTGCCACAGCGTGCCTGTGAACACCACAGTAGCCTGCGAGCGCCACAGGACATCCGCGGTCGCCACCGGACGACCGCCGCGACGTGACTAGAGGGGGGGGGCGGGGCCAGTCACGCGCGTGATCGCTGGGGGCTTTTCCGAACGGGTTCTACGAAGCTTCCATGGTGACGTCCTCCTCCTCCTCCTCCTCCTCCTTTTGCACCTTCTCTGGGGAGAATTGTCGAGATTGTCCTGGTTCGGTGCCAGTCCGCATCTGGAACAGAGTGTGATACAAACGCAGTGCACAGCAGAAGGCCGCGCTCGTGGAAGCCAGGCTAGTTTGAGCCTGAGGCAAGTGAGACCAACCATCGCCAACATACTTTACGTACAATGAGACATATGTAACCAATTGATTCCACTTAGAATGTATGGTGCGGCGCTCCGCTTTGGAGAGGGACCTAAAAAGGCTGGAATGTGTACTTCTTTTGAAATATTCTTGCTCAACCATCCCTGTTTTGGGGGGCCAGAACCAACCCCTGCATTCCTGTATCATGTCACGGCCCCTCTTGCCTTGGCAGATGCATCCACGGCAAATACTGGCAAACGAAAAATTACTGGAACCGTGAGCGGCTATCAAGATTCAATGGAACGTCGGATCGGCGGAAACAGTACCAAACACGGTGTTGTGGCCTGGACACGTCTGAGACTGGGGCGGCCTCTCGGCATGCCTGCGTCTGCAGCATACTGCGCAACTCCAGAGAGGCTGGGCCGCAGGTGCTTCAGACTGTGTGCCGGTCCTGAAGCCACAAGCCCCGAACACGGGCTTCTGGGTGACAGAGGGCGCTAGCGCCAACAGGACGCAAACGAGTCGGCGGGCAGGGTGCACAGGGGGTGGATGGGGCCGGAGCGGAGGAAGAGGACGCGCTCCCGCCAACACAACGACCCCGATCCCCTGGTGCCCTCCGCTAAGCAAAGAGCTCCGCTCGGTAAGTAACTGTAATTGCTCGCGGCCTTCCCTCCCCGTGCCTCTCTTCGGAGGCGGGCGCGGTGATTGCCATGCTCGGGGGGGCCACGTATGTTAAATACGCCTTGAGGGCCTTGGTGCTTGTTAACTGGGACTCTACTTACGAAACTGCTGGCATGGTACGCCCATTAGCTCCTAACTTGGGCTATGCATCGGCCGCAACACTGCCGAGGGCGACCATCCATTCTTCTGAGCCGAAGGGGGAACATGCTGGACCCACATGCGCAAAGACCTTAGACCTAGTTACGCCTCCGCACAGCGCCCCACTGTGCGGAACTTGATCCCCGCAGCACGGTTTTATATTCATGAGAACGTCCCTGGGCTTCTGGTGAAGGCCGATCGCTCCGAAGTAACTAGCGCGAATTTGTGCAACTAGGGGGGGGCATGGGTGATAGCAACTTGGACCGCGACCTGTTCGGCGGCGGGGCTAGTTTGAAGGAGCAAGTAGCCTACTTGGCCCATCTTCCTGGAGATCACCTCACTCTCGGCCGAACACTTAACGAGTCCCCAACCCGCTCGATGCACGTTACTATGCCAATCCTGAAAGGCGGAGCCGTCACTGTACACTACCCCCACTAAGTCTCAGCCCAGGAGGAGTTCAATCAGCAGATCACCGCGCGAAGCTGTCATGCCCGATTCCCTCCGGAGGTGCAGGCTGGACACTGGGAACAACTCGAAAGCCCAAGATGAAGTGCTCATGTCCGGGATGCGGTAAGACCTCCCAGACTGCTCAAATCAGGTGCTCATCGCGAAGAGCGGGCACAAGAGCAACTGACGGTGGAGGTCCTCGCCTGCACTCCCGCGAAGACATGTTGTGCCCGTCTCGTGCCAGTGCAGCGCAAAAAAGGTGATTTGTCCTCTGCTCAGGCAGGGCCACGCGCGCAACACGTTTCGACAAGGGAGACGAAGCTGAGAAGAAGGCGAATAAGGACACCGGCTCTAAAACGGGTCGAGTGCTGGGGCCACGGATGCAGGAGGAGGAGGAGGAGGAGGAGGAGGATGAGGATGAGGATGAGGATGAGGATGAGGATGATGATGATGATGATGATGATGATGACGACGACGATGACGATGATGATGATGAGGAGGAGGAGGAGGAGGAGGCAGAGCCTCTCCTCAGGACTCCTTCCTGCCTCGTCCAGCGCCCACGCCGACCTTTGCAGCGGGATGACCTCCCTCTTCTTTCCTCCTCCTTTTCGCCTCGTCCTTCTTCCTGCCCCTCCCTACCCTCGTCCTTTATGCCTCCTTCCCTGCTCTCTTCTTCTTCTTCTTTCCGATTCTGTTTCTTCCTTACCTGCCCTCCTTTTCTGCTCTCTTTTCCTCCCTTACGCCTTCATGACTCGTCTTCTTCTTATTTTTCTTCCTACCTGCCTCCTTCCCTACCCTCCTCATTTATGCATTTTTTTCCTTATTCCTGCTCCTGCACCTCCGCGCTCCCTGAATTCCGACGTCGCTAAACATGTAACGTCGTGGGAAATGACGGCCGTTGCCCTCGACTCCACCTTTCCGACACATGTCGCGAACCGTATCGATCCGCGAGGGCCCCCTGGTCCAGACCTGGGCGAAAAACGCCTGGTGCGAAAGACATGTAACGCCCAGTTTGCACGGTAAGTGTATTGCGATCGACGGAAGCTCCTCCCCCGCTCCCAGAGAGCCAATGTCTTGATTCCCACGTCCCCAGAAGTCGCGACACATTGCCCATGGGCCAGCTTCGCATCCCGAGCCGATGTACGACTGTGCAGGGGCTCGGAGAGGGCCCTGAGGGCCCCAGCAGGCCGCAGACGGTCACCGAAAACTTCTGGCTTGAGTTTGGCCTGAATTCTAGTACACCCTGCGAAATGCTTAAGAAATCATGGGTTAAGAAATTCATAGTCTCAGAATTCAAACAAAGATCCATAATTTCTATCGAAATCTTAGGATTTACATTGAAACATTAAGAGCAATCGAGACCATGGCGGAAAACGTGAGTTTTCTTAAGCATCGCCCAGGGTGTATGTCTGGGTGTCCTGTCAGTGCCTCGCGGCGTGGGCCCCCCTGGGGATCTCGACCCCTTCCCGAAGGCCAGCTCTTCCTCCCCAGCCGACCTCAAGACGGCCCCGGAGGTGTTGGCAAGCAGCCCTCGGGGGCCGAAGCCGGAACCGAAAACGGCCAGCCCTATGCAACGCCTGCATTTTGGGGCCCAGCCGCTGCCCAGCCTTGGTAGTTGGACGCCCGAAATGGGTAGGGAAAGAACGGGTCCAATGCCCAACAACAGCTGTTGTCCCAGACCACCGGCGGCCGCTGTTGGGCGGGCGGCCTCCTGTCTCGAATGGGACACAGGCCGCGGCGGCGCGGACAGCGAGTCCTCTTCAGGATGAACAAGAACTGCTGCTGGGCATCGTGCCCATTCCTTCCGTGCCCCTTTCGGGCGTCCAGATGGCACCACGCATCGGCGGACCCCCTCCCTGCACGGTTTCTCCCGGGGCCGTAGGGGACCCGAGGAGGAGGAGGAGGGGGAGGAGGAGATGGAGGAGGAGGAGGAGGAGGAGAAGGAGGAGGAGAAGGAGGAGGAGAAGGAGGAGGAGGAGGAGAAGAGGGAAGGGAGGAGGAGGAGGAGGAGGAGAAGGAGGAGCAAGGGTCGCCTAAGCCCTTCGGAGAAACCCTCCACCCCCCCCCCCTCCCCGCCGGCGACCCGTCGCTGACGGAGCCGGGCCCCGGCGAGGCCACCACGACGGCGCCCAGGCCGAGCTCGGTCGGCCGACCTGGCGCCGCCACCAGGTCCAGGGCGAGCCTGGCCGGCCGGCGTGCCGGGGGAGGTGCGCGCCGAAGGGGGAGGCCAGGAGGCAAGATCTCCGACGGTGCGTTTTTTTTGTGTTAGAAGTAAAACATGCAATTATTTTAATATTGCTTTTCTATAGTTAAATCACACATGCAGTATCATTATTATTTGTTTTTTCCTCCTGGCGTTGTTCCCCGATTGCGGCCTCTGGGGAGCGTTGCTCTGGGCCTCGGGGCAAGGGCCAGCGCTGATCAGAGACGAGAGGCTATAGTCCCTGGGAAGGGGTCGGGACCTCTGGGGCCGCGCATTCAGGCCGTGTCGTCGTTGGATGCCTGGACGAAGGGGGTTAGCGTATCATAGAACGAGGCGTGCGTGCGGACGAGTGGGGGGTACGGGAAGCGTTCAAAGAAGAAAGGGGCCGTGACACATAAAAAGATTTCATGGCCACGGCCATGATATCCGAGAGAGCGCGCCACAGGAGACAGCGCATGGGGGGGGTCCCCTCTAGCTAGTTACCGTACCCCCTCCCCCCCGTTGAACCTCCCCTGTCGGAAACTCTCCCCCCTCCCTTGTGTTCGCGCTCCGGAAACTACCCCCAAACCCTCCTGGCCCCCCGGCCAGAAGCCCCCCCCTTTCCCTCTGTGACGCCCAAGAGGGGCCCAAGAGGGCCCAAGAGGCCCTCAAGACGGCCCTAAGAGCGCCCCAAGAGGCGATTATGAGGGCCCCAGAGAGGGGACCTAGATAAGGAACCCCCCTTTTTGATCGATGGTCTCCAAGATGGCCCCAGGAGGCCCTCCAGGGCTCCCAAGAGAGTCCAAAGAGAGCCCCGAGCCAAGAGGGCCCCAAGACTGCCCCAAGACGGCCCCGAGAGCGCCCAGCCCAAGAGCGCCCCAAGAGCGTCCCACTAATTTAGGGCCCCAAGAGACGGTCTGTCTCCTGCGCCTCCTGCCCCTCCTGCTCCTCCTGCTGCTGCTGCTCCTCCTCCTCCTCCGCCTCCTCCTCCTCCTCCTGCTCTCTCCTCCTGCTCCTGCTCCTTCTCCTCCTCCTCCTCCTCCTCCTCCTCCTCCTCCCCTCGCCCCCCCGCGGGCTCCTGGCATGGCCCGCAGAGGCCCTCCAAGGCGCCCCCTTTCTCCTAGAGATCTCTCTGTTCATCCTGGTTGCCTGCTTTGTTTCACTATGTGTCTCTTCGTTCCTTTTCCCGGCAGCTCTCATGGGCAGGGTTTCTGAACGAGTTGCTGGGATACGCGAAACGTGAAGAATTTCGAATGCACACCAACGCCAACAGAAAACGCAACGTGATGGTTCTCCCCCCCTGCCACTCCCAGTGTCTGTCGGAACAAAAACGGCATACGCATAAACTCTCGTTGGTCCGCGCGGATTTCTTGGGTCGGTGCTGGCCCCCCCTCCACTGGCGCGCGAGGCGACGCCAGGGGCGTCGCCGGAGTCGCCGCCATGGTAGCTTCCAGCACCGACCCAAGAGAGCCGCTCAGACCTCCGCACTTTTTTATGAACAGCCAACACAAGTGGCTCGACAACAGTTCGCGACGTCTTCGCCGTCGCCAAGGGTCGTGCAAGTCACGCAGCCACAGGTGGCTAGCGGAAGTAGTGGCTCACTGCGCAGGCAAGGTCGCCTCGAACGGGTCCAGCATGTCTACGGGAACGAAGAGTGACATAACCATCAAGGCTCGGAGGTCCGCGCGGATTTCTCGGATCTGCGCTGGACCCCCCTCCCTGGCGCGCGGAGCGCGCCAGGGGCGCCGCCGGAGGCGCCCAGCGCGGATCCGAGAACTCCGCGCGGACCTCCGAGCCTCGATGTTCCTGCCACTCTTCGCTCCTCTCATGTCGGTGCGGCAGGGCGAGCCCGGGGAGCCCCTCCCTGCCCGCAGCGCGCTCGCCGGCGCCGGCGCCTCGACGGCCGCCCCCGGCGCGGCTTGGGCGGCAGCGCCGGCGTGCGCGGAGCGCGGGCGGCAAGGCCCACGCTGGGGCGCGCCGTGCACCACCGGCGCCCTGCGGCCGCGGGCCAGGGCGGCCGCAGCCTCTGGTGCCTCGGCCGGGCGCGGCCGCGGTGGCCCTCGGGCGCCGCCTGCAGAGCGGGGGCGCGCGGGCAGCCGTGGGCGCCGGGCCTCTCCGAGTGGCGCGGCCTCTCCGCCCGGCGGCGCCGCCGCCGCCGCCGCCCTGCTCGGCGCCAGCGCCAGCGGCGCCGCCGCGGCCGCCAGCGGCAGGCGGCCTCCGCACGCCGACAGCGGCCTCCTGACGGCGCCACCGGTGCTGGCCGGCAGCGCCTGCCTGGAGCTGCAGTGGAGCAGCGGCTGGAGGGACAGCACGTCCTGGCCCTCGCGCGCCGCGGACAGGAGCCGCAGAGTCGTCCCCGCGAGCGTGCCGGTGTGCGGCCACCGCCTGCTCTCCAGCTTGGACCACACCTGCAGGCGGGCCGGGGCCCCCGCGAGCGGCGAGAAGCCTTGGGGCAGGTGCGCCCAGACCTCGAAAGCTCCCAGCCTCGGGTACCGCATCTGGACGCTCTGCTTCGCCTTCAGCACGAAGTATCTCTTCAACGAGCTGCATGGCAGCCATGCCTCTCCGGGGCCAGGGTTCACCACGACCTGGCAGGGCACGCCTGCGTCCGCAAGTCGACGGTGAAGCTCCAACTGCAGAGCCTCAGCACGCAGCCGGTACTTCTCCACAGCGAAGTTCCTGTGGAAGCTGTCTTCCTCGTCCTCGCACTCAATCTCTATCAAGACCGCTCCGCTGTCGTGCATGGCAAGGCCGCATCTTGGGCACGGCCGCTGGACCAGGCTTGAGCCAAATTGGCTACGGTTCAGACCTCTGAACATTTATATGTCTGCTGGTTCTGATTCTCGGCTATCGCTACTGCTCTTGCATGCTTCATTGCATCGATCTGTTGTCCGTCTGTCACTGCAAGGATCTGGGGCGGAACAGCTGTACCTTTCGCGTGAACTGGCCTTCTGCCAGAAAAACACATCGCTTGCTCCGACTTCTGCTGCGACTGCTTTGACACTGTCTCTGCACATTGGTGGTGACGCTGGAGGACGGGTGGCGGGAGGGGGATCGAGGTGAACTCAGGGCCGACCTGGAGAGGCGTTCCCTTGGACGGCCCGGGCCCCGGAAAGGGGCCCCAGGAGCCGCAAGCCAGATGAAGACCTCCAGGGACCCTTTCCTGTGGGACCCCCTTTTGGCGGCGCGAGGAGGGGGAGGGGGGGGAAGCTTCTTAGAAGCACCCCTGCTTCTTAGAAGGCGCGGGCCTTGTCTGCAGAGGTAAGGCTGGCACCTTCTAAGAAACAGGGGAAAGCTTCTAAGAAGCCTTCCCCCCTCCTCCTGCCCCCCTCTGCGCGCCGCCACCCCTTTCCTTCAGGACGGCCCCGGACAATCGTCCTTGGACCTCTGACGTGTCCCCGGGACACACCAAATAAACAGACACAACTCCCAGCGTGCCCCATACCTGCAGTCTTTTCTGGGTCCTCGTCTCCCCCTCCACTCCCCATCGCAGTTTCTTTTTTGTTTGTTTGTTTGTTTGGAGATCGGCGTTTCTCTGTGTCTCTGTGTGTTCTTCCCCTCGTTTTCGCCCTTGGACCTCTCCTGGGGCGCGTTCGGACTAGAATGTCGAGAGGCGGATCCCGCCGCAAGCGCCGAGGAGCCCCGCGGAGGCCCGGAGAGGGAGCGGGCACACACACGCACAGAGACCTCGAACCCCGATCCCGACACCTCGGCCCTTCCTCGCTGCGCTTTGCCCGCGAGGGCAAGGCTCAGCGCGGAAGATCCGCTAGACTGCAGGGGCCCCAGGACACACAGATAGATACACACAAGTAAAACTCTTCCCCATGTTTTCCCATATCTTCTGGGTTTTGTGTCTTCCCCCCCACTTCCCGTATTTTCCCATAATTTCTGGGGAATCGAGGAGTAATTGTGTTTGTGTGTTTTTTCCTCTCCTGATAGACCCCTATCTACCCTGGGTTTCTTAGTAAGGGTGGGGGAGTAGCCCCCCCGACGGGGGTCAACCTCGCCTCGTCGTCGCGCCGCGACGGGGGTCGGAGCGCCTTCGGCGCGCGGTGGCTGCCCGCGACGGGGGTCGGCGTGGGGCTGTCGGCGGGGGCGACGCCCCCCCGACGCTCATGGGGAAACTCGACGTGCCCTCGCGCCCTCCCCCGGCAAGGGCAGACCTCGGTCCCCCGGGCCGCGCCCCTCGCCACGCGGTGCTTCTCGGGCGCGGCCCCCCCGGACCCCCTGCCGCGGCGGGCACCCCTCCGTGCTTCGCCCCCCCTGCGCCCTCGAGGCTCCCCTCGTGCCGCCTGCCCGCGCCCTGGAGCGAGGCAGCGGGGGGGGGGTTCGCCACGGACGCGGTCGGTCTGCCAGGGGTCAGGTCGGGCATGCCCCCCTACAGGCGGACCTTGCACGAAAAAAAAATACGCAACAAAGGCCCCCCCACAGGAGGAATACTCAAAAATAGTAAAAAACACTCTGGGGACGATGTTTAGATGATTTTTCTGCCATTTTGGCATTTTCTGAATATTCTTGTTTTTTCGCGCAAGGACTGCATGTAGGGGGGCATGCCCGACCTAACCCTGACCTTCCCTTCCTGCAGGCGGGGGCTTCTGCTCAGCGTGTCGCGGGGGCGGCCCCGGTGGCACGCTTCGCCCTGCGAGCGGACAGCGCGTCGCTCTGCTCCGCGGGGCGGGAGGCTCGGGAAGGCTCGGGACGTTGACGCCTGGTGCCCGGGCCGAGGACAGCGTGTCGCGCAGGAGCGTGGTGGGCCAGAACAGGCGGAGCGAGGAGCAAACAACGGCATACACATATTTTCTCGGACGTGCGTGGAGCTCCGAGATGTTATACTGTGTTTTTTTTGCTCGTATACTTCTTGGAGACATATGGGGTCCGAGTAGATGGGGTCGGAAGGCGCGATCCCCGATGCATCGGTCAGATCGGCGATGCATCGGCGCAGCTGGCGTGGAGAAATTCGGGTTCCACATCGAGCAGCATCGCCGATGCATCGGCGATGCGGCGCGACCCTCCGACCCCACCCCAGACCACCCGACGTCATGAATTTTTCATGACCTCGACCCTCAAAGGTCTCGATCCATTCCCCGGGACTGGCATTTCATCCTGAGCAGTTTTTTCACGGTCCCGGGGCCTGGCGAGCCCCCCACCCCCAATGGCTAAAAGCAGCAAGAACCCTCCGCCCGGATTTTCTCATGACCCCAAGGGGTCTGGGACCTTCTCGGACCCCCTCTGGGAAGCCGAACGACTTCCTCAGCCCACCGAGGGCCTGGGCACCACTGGCCGCTGCGCCGCCGCCCGCGGCGCCGGCGCAGGCGCCGGCGCGGCCAGCTCCGCAGGGCCGTGGAGCAGCGGGAGCTCCGCCACGTCCGGCTCCGGTCCGCGCGGAGGGCTCCACTGCCCGGCCTCCGCGGCGCCCTTCGTCTGCACGAGCCTGCAGAGGCGGCGGCGGCGGCGGCGGCGACGACGAACACGGCGACGGCGACGACGACGTCGACGGCGGCGGCGGCGACGACGGCGGCGGCTTCGAGGGCGGCGGCGGAGGCCTGCTGCGGCCCGCCCCTGGGGGGAGCACGAGGAGCTGGCCCAGGAAGACGGCGCAGCAGATCAGCATGGTTACGCCGAAGCTCACAACACCTGCGCTGTCCTCCTCCCCCTCCTCCTCCTCCTCCTCCTCCTCCTCCTCCTGCTCCTCCTCTTTCTCCTCTCCTCTCCTCCTCCTCCTCCTCCTCCTCCTCTTTCTCCTCTCCTCCTCCTCCTCCTCCTCCTCGTCCTTCTCCTCCTGCTGCTCCTCCTCCTCCTGCTTCTCTCTCCTCCTCCTCCTCCTCCTCCTCCTCCTCCTATTCCTCTCCTCCTCCCCCTCCTCCTCCTCCTCCTCCTCCTCATCTTTCTCCTCTCCTCCTCCTCCTCTTTCTCCTCTCCTCCTCCTCCACCTCCTCCTCCTCCTCCTCCGCCTCGTCCTTCTCCTCCTGCTGCTCCTCCTCCTCCTGGGGAGGCTAAATCCAGATGGAGAAGGCCCAGACGGAGACCGAGCACTCCGTATGGACTGACTCCGTATGGACATCGCCTCCAATCAGGAGAGGCTAAGTCCAGACGGGGTCAGTCCAGACGGAGACCGAGCACTCCGTATGGACTTACTCTGTATGGACTTAGCCTCCGCCGATCCTTCTCGTTCTTCCATCTCCCCAGTTGGCCCTCGGGGGCGACCCTTGTCGACACGGCCGGGCACGGCTCGGACGACGGTTGAGGATGGATCCAGGAGTGGTCTGGGGAAATTTTGAAAGGATCCCCCTCCCCAGAATTACCCAGACCCCCGACGTCGTGATTTGTTTGCAACGATCTCCTCCCCCAGGGCAGTCTCGCTCCTTCTCCCGAGCCGTTTACCGGCGGCCCCGGGGGCCGAGAAATGGCATCCAGAGGCCGACAGCTGCCAAACACGTGCTGCCGCGATGTGCGCACGACGCGATGAGGTCTGGGTCCCCCTCCGCATCCTGCCGCCCCCGCTTCGGAAGCGGCCCCCGTGGCGCCCTCGCTGTCGGCCCCCCCGCCGAAGAGGGCGGCGGTGGCGACGCCGGCCAGCTGACCGCTGCCGACGGACACGCAGCGCTCCCAGGAGAAGCCGACGATGATGCCGAGGGTCTTCATGACTGTCTCGGTGATCTCCGAGTTCGCGGGATCCTCATCGTGACCCAGCCTGCCGACGCCGAGCAGGATGCCGAACGCGAAGTACGAGCAGAGGAGGGCGACGACGACGTAGAGGACGACCTTCGCCACGGCTTGTTGGATGACGTACGACACCAGGAACCACTGCAGGGCGATGAGGGCCGCCCAACCGCTGAAATACATTGACGCCTTGACGACGACAGAGTAGCCCTTCCGGAGAGATCGAGCGAGGAGGCCCGCCGAGGGGTCCCTCTCGCTGGTCGTGCCGAAGTGCTTCAGCAACGACGCGGTCAGTCCCATCGTCAGCGCTCCGATCGCCATCACGATCGTGATCTGCCACAACGAGTACCGTACGTCTGCCGCGTCCTCGTCCGTCGCGAAGCTCACGTAGTGCTTGACCGCGTCGCGGCTCTGCTGCATGGCAAGGATTGAGAGCAGCAAGGCCGCGGACTCCTCCTCGCACTGCCGCGCCAGCTGCTCCTGTCGGCATGAAGGGGTCCTGGACCTGGAGCCCCCCCCCCAAGGACCACCTCCTCATCCCGAACAACTTTTTTCTTAACGGCCCCTGGGCTCGGGGAGGGCCCCGAGAGCCCGAACACGAGGGAGAACCTCGGGATCCGTTGGCCTCCGGATTCGTGCGCCTCCTGGCGGTCCTGGCCGGCGCGCCCCTCGTCGGAGCGCCCCTCCTCCCCGCCCGCGCCGAGGCACCGGTCCCAGCAGGCCACGGGCAGGGACCCGAGCAGGAAGGCCAGGGCAGCGGCGGGGCACAGCCAGGAGGCGCCCCAGCCCGCGCCCCGCGCCGCGAGCCAGTCGCCGACGTCGGTCCTGCGACCCTGCCCTCCCTCCCTCCCTCCCGACGACGGCGGCGGCGACAGACGACGGAGGACGGACCACGGAGGACGGAGGACGCACGACGCACTACGGGCGACGGACGGCGGACGACGCACGACGCACGACGCACGACGCACGACGGACGACGGACGGAGGACGACGCACGACGCACGACTGACTACGGACGACGGACGACGGACGACGGACGACGGACGACGGACGACGCCGCCGACGACGACGACTTGACTCAACAGCTCTGGGAGCGGTGCCCGTTGGGATCTGCACCCCCGCCTTCGAAACAGATCGGTTCGACACTGGGCCCATCACGCAAGCAAGCTCGCGGAGCCTGGCTGGGACGAGCCCCGGGTGCCTGCACCAGGGATTGCTGGCTGCAGCTGTGCTGGGGAGGGACCCTCCCTCGGGCACAGCGGCGACGCCGACGTCGGCCCTACAACCCTCTCGCGGCGGCCTGTAGAGGCACAGCACACGGCTTGAACACAAACTGTCGGAGGCCCGCGCGGATCTCTTGGATCGGGAGCCTGGGCCCTCCCCGTCCCTGGCGCGGGAGGCGCTGCCAGGGGGTGGGGCCTGGCGCCGACCCACGAGGGCCGCAGGGGCCTTCGGCAGCTGATGCGTACGGTCGGACCCGGGACAGAAGAACATCCTTCCAGCACGTGCGACCCTCTGCTGGCCAAAGCACCCCTAAGCCATAAGATCGCTCCAGGCTGCTAGGATGCGCAGGACCATGCGACCAACACGATGAACACGAGGGCACCCTCCCCGAGCCGACCTCGACCTCACATCTCGGCCCGACCGCATGCGTATGCTGCTCTCTTTCTTGCCCGCGACGTCCACAGCGGCACCCACGTGAAGGCCGCCGCGTGCATGGCGATGCGGCCGATGGCCTTGGTGGCCAGCCCCGGGCGCGGCGCGCTCGTGAAGTCGGCCCCCGCGGCCCGCGCCAGGGACCAGCTGGCCGCGTGCGCGAGCACGGTGAGCGTGGCCGCGAGCAGCAGCTTGCCTAGACGAGGGGACACACCGGAAGCAGAAACGGTCGGAGGCCCGCGCGGACTCTTGAGCTCGGCGCGCGGAGCGTGCCGGGGGCAGCACCGGATGCGCCGCCGAGGGGGTCCAACGCCGACCCGAGCAACTCGCGCGGACCTCCGAGCATGCACGCGTGTGCAGTTTCGTCTTCGGTCGCCGGCGAGGTCGAGCCACGTCTTGAAGATGCCGACGAGGCCGTTGAAGAAGGTCACGGACAGGAAGACGCAGCACGCGGTGCCGAAGACAGCCACTGCGTGGGCGCGCACCTGCTCGTCCGGGTGCTGCCCGAAGTACGGCGCCGTCATCACGGTGACCCCGAACGACAGCAGCATGAGGCCCATGCCGGTGGCCCCCTGCCCCGTGCCGCCCTCTGCGGCCGCACCGCCCCCGCGCTCCTGGGCCGCCGAGGCGGGAATGTCCTGGCAGTCGGCTACACGCAGGGAGTGACCCCGGGCAAGAGTAACCCCTGGTGCGCGGCTTCTGGGGGGCGCGAGGGGGCCAAACCCAAGCGCGCAGGCCACTGCTAAGGCATCGCATTCAGCGATCGTGGGGCCCCAGTGGGCCGCACCAAAGGTCACTCCTGCCACGGGCCACTCATGCGTTAGGTGGCGACACCCGAACCTACCCCCACCAACGATCGGCTCTTCTAAGCCGATGGGAGGCGGGGGTAGGGTTAACATTCCGCCACGTGCTCGACGAATTCCGAACCCTACCCCCGCCGCCCATCGAGCTGCCTCAATCGTTGATCGGCGAGGGTAGGGTCTGGAATCGCCGCCGATAAGGGGCAATGATGCTGGCATATGGGGGGAGCATCGACCTGGAATCGGCGATGCATCGCCGATAGATTGGCGTTAGGCCCCCGAGAGCGAATCCGCGTGTTCCTGGGCGAGCTGGGGCCATCAGACCACTATCGGCGATCGATGGGCGATTGGGAACCGATGCGTACCCCCCTGAGACCATCGCTCCCGTAACGTTGGCGGCTGTCAGTTTTCGGGTCATGCCTCGGGTCTCCGGCGTCCGATCGGGACGATCCGGGCACCCCCAGAACGCACGCCCTCGGCGAGGCGCAGCTGCTGTGCGGCGCCCCGAGGCTGGAACACCGCCGAGGACGGACGAGCACTGCCCGAAAGCCTCGAGTCTCGAACCCAGCCTCCCCCCCCCCCCCCCTGATCGTCGTTGCCCCCCGGGCTGAGTCCTGGGCGGCCCTGGCGGCGGCCGCGGGCTTCGCCCCGCCGGCGAGCGCGCGGAGCCGCGGCTGCTCCGCCGCGCGCGCGGCCTCCGCGCGCGCGCGCGCTGCGGGCGGCGCCGCGGCGCCGCGGGGCGCCGCGCCGTGCGCGGGCGCCCCGCCGAGCGGCAGCAGCGGGTCCGCCGCGGCGCGGGGGAGGCAGCCGGCCTCCAGGCTGACAGCCGAGTCGCGCAATCCCACCAGCCCCCTGGGCTCGAACGTTTTTCGAACGGGGCCGGCCAGCGAGGATTGCCAAGGATGGCGTTGGGAAGTTGCTCGTCAGTGCTGTGCGGGTTGGCTGTGCAGCCAAGTCGCAGAATCCCACCAGCGCCCTGGGCTTAGGTGGCCTAGCGAGTTCTTCCTCTCCTCTTCCAAGAGCCTGTGCCCTTCGGGGAGGCTTGCCTCCCCCCTCCCCTTTTTTTCCGGGACATTTGTCTCTTTGTCCCTTTTCCAGTCCACTCTCATGGCTTCCGAATGGGCTGGTGGGAATACGCGAAGCGTAAATAATAATAAGGATGCGCGGTGAGGATGCAACCTTGGAAGGCCATGGGCCATGTTAACGTTTTTCGAACGGGGCTGATCTTCGAGGATTGCCAAGGATGGGCCGAAGGGGCAAGGATGCGAGGGGTAACCTTGGAACGTTGCTCATCCTTTCTGTGCGACCTGACTGTATCCATACCCCAAAGGTCGACAAACCAAAGGGCGGTGCCAGTTTCACGGCCGCGCCCCAAGAAACCGAGGGAGAATCCTTCAGACTGGCATCGTAGGGACAGGGGCAGGGATCTGTTTCAGGCTGATGGGGACGCGCTGACAAGCCAAACCGTGATGCCCATCGTAAGGGTGGAGATCTGTCGCCGGGCGGTTGCTCTCGACGCACCTACGCGGACGACGCGGACACCACGGCAAGCCGTGGGTCCCGCGCCCAGGCAGACGCCGCCGGCACCGCGGCAAGCCCGCCGCGCCCGAGGCGGCGCCTGCCCCGGTGCCGGAGGCGCCCTCCCCAAGACGGAGGGCATCGCGTCGGAACAAACGGCGCGGCGACATTCGGCGGCGACGATAGGGGCGAATAGCCCCCAGGGGCGGGCATGACACGTGTTCGCCTGGGAGCCTTCTCGAAGACACAGATCATCGGCGCACCTGAATATACGTATGGCTCTCCCCTGGACTGTTCGCCCCGATCGTCGCCTCTGAGACATGTGCTTCAGGTCGATCGGGATCGGGGAGACGTACGACTCGGGTTCGGGGGACTCGGGTTGGCCTGACGGGGCCATCATGTAAATGACAAGACCCAATCTGAAATTTGACGCAAGCTTCCGCCGCAGACATCCCGCGAAAGCTGGACCGTCACAATCCAGGACGGGCTCGTCACAAAGCGTCGGCAAGCCCGAGTTCCGGCGTGCTCGAGTCTTACGCTTCCCCGAAGAAAGTGGACACGATGCCAAGCAGCAGGTGTTGTCCAACATCGGCAGCGGCCGCTGTTGGACAGGGGCACGATGCCCAGCAGCAGGTGTTGTCCAACATCGGCAGCGGCCGCTGTTGGACAGGCGATTTCTTGTCTCAAGCGCGCAGCGTCCGCAGCGACACCAACAGCGAGCCCGGTTCAAGATGGGCGCTCCAGCGGCTGCACTTCGCCGAGGGGGCCCCACATGGCACCCAGGATCGTCTCGAGCGGCCGCCGACCACTCGACCTGGGACCCCAAACACCACCGAGGACTGGACCCAGACGTGCTCGCGGTGCGAAGCAATACTCCAAAAGCGGGAGGCCTGGCCGCTCTCGGTCTCCGTACCCGATTTCTCTCCGCACCGACTTCCGATCGTG